>OY856411.1:253996838-254481838 GCA_963693085.1 Alisma plantago-aquatica
TGTTTTCAATTGATATAATTTCTTCAAAATTGGTATTACTTAAAGTGTTTCACATTGATATACACTTGATTAAGTTACCTAAAGGCTTTATACTTCCAAATATACAATCATAGATCAAGTAAATCATTGAGAATGTTTAAATTGGAAATCTACAGAAAATGCTGAAAATCTGTAGCAATTGCCTCTCGGTTAAGAAAGAATTTAATCAAGGGGTGCTAAGGTCGAAGTCAAGGTCGAACTAAAATAAGCTTGATAAAATGCTTAATTGTAAATCATTTCTTTGCACTCAATCTTAGCATGTTGTTCTGAAACTCGTTCATCATATTGAAAACAAGATTTTAGTGCAAAGCTCACATAAAAGTTTAATTCAAACTCTAATGCTTATTATGACCTTAGAATTCTTAAATTATCTTGATTACAAGATTAAGGGGCAGCTCACAAAACTTTGTAAACATTATGATAAATATTGATCAAATCAAACTTTAAAAACTAGCTATGACCTTAGGATTATTGAATTATCCTGATCTAAAATGGACTCTCTAAATCAATATGGGTTTAACATCCCTCATTATTGATTAGAGATATATTTATTGATCCTACTATGTCGTAAAGAAAATCTCATATCATTTTCAGGGCTTAACATCCCTTGTAAAATGGATGAGAAATCAATAGATATATCCATCATGAACCTAAATGGATCTCATATCATTTTCAGAGATTAACATCCCTTGTAAAATGGATGAGAAATCAATACATATATCCATCATGAGCCTAAATGGACCTCATATCATTTCAGGGCTTAACATTCCTTATAAATGATTGAGAATTCAAAACACATATGACATGAATGTAAAAGGATCTTATATCATTTCAAGACTTAACATCCTTTGCAAATGATTAAGAAATAATTGTGGCTAAATTTGACAATAAGTGGTTTGCATTAATATTAATCCCTTGCTCTTAAAACTGAATATATTATTAAGGGGGAACAACAAAGCATAAAATTATGTGGGAATAATAAAAGTCATACTTAATATTTAGCTTGGTTATCTTTTTGAAATGACAAAGGGGGAGAAATAATATAAAATCAATAACATAAAGTAAAATGAGTTTCATAATCTCTCAGCTAGCGCTTACTTGCACACAAATCACAAACAAGAGAATGGCTGCAAAAGGTAAACTTCAGGTATGAAACTCATATGTTTTATATTTCCTTGATTTATATTTTGGAAATGTTTGTCATCTTCAAAAAGGGGGGAGATTGTTGGCTAAATTGGACATTATTATAATCCCTTTATTTTGATGATGAAAAATATTTATTTCTTGTGGTTTTAACTTGCTATTTGAGTATCTCAGGGACAAGCACATAAGGTGGTGGATAGAGAAGACTTGGAAGATCAATTTGCTAAAATTGCTTTATTTTCATGATTGTAATCAATGTAAAAACCTATACAAGTTTATAATGTACAAGTACTTAGATATCATGTAAATCAAGCATTTGGATTTTCCTATCCACTCACGACACTTAGATAGGTCATCCCCCAAGACAGTATCACAATTGCACATTGAGACACACACTTAGTAAATGAATACATTGAATTAGTGATATTCTCAGTCGACAAAAACTTTGACTGAGGACACTCTCAGTCGACAAACTCCTCGACTGAGAATAGACCCTCCTAGCCATTAGACTAAGTTAGAAAAGTGGTTGGGAGTTAGAATCCTAACATTACAACATATTGACTCAGACTCCCACTCGATCGACAAATTCTTTGACCGAGAAACTCTCGGTCGACAAATACTTCGACTGAAAATGGTTCTATCTGTACTTTTTAGAATTAATTAACCACATATTACAAATGCAATTAGTGGATACTTAACGGCTAGTAGAGCACTAAGAACACCCTAGAAGGTGTCTAGAAAGTCCCCAAGTATTAGCAAACCACTCCTATAAATAGAACAGCCATAGGATACCTCAAAGCATCACTTGCATATACAATTCACTTGAGATCACATTGTAGCAAGCCATTAGCAAAGCTTTCACTTGCAAAACATTTTGACAAGCTGTGAAATCGTGTCCTATAGGCTGATATCTCCTATCCAGTATACATTCACGTCCATCCACATTGGTTACGAGATCAAATGCTTGATTAAGGATTCAAGCCTTGTGCTACATTGGTAAAGTTGTATTTTCATGTTTCTTTCTTGTTCCTTCTTATTGATTTGGTTCTCCTTTGCTACTGCTAGGATGGAGGTTGTGGAAAGGAGGTTGTATGAGCTTCTTCTGGTAGAGAAGGTAGCTCGACGGACTTAGGATTACTTCAAGAAGGTTGTCTCAATAGGAAGCTACTTTACGAGGAAGGCTACTTTAAGGGGGAGGTTGGAGTTACTTCGAGAAAGGCTGCTTCAAGGTTGGTGGGACTATTTATAGGTGAAGGATATCCAAAGGGTGGTGAAGGTATTTGTATCTTATGTAACATCCTTACAAGGTAATAAAATACAAGTGCTTTCAAAATCCCAATTCGAAACAATTGGGTAGTGGACTGACTCCCTTAGTTTTTGCTAAGTGTGGAACCACTCTAAACGCTTGTGTCTCCTTCTCCAATATTTTTGTGGTTGCTTGGTTGAATAAATTTTAAAATTATCAAAAAACCCTATTCACCCCCCTCTAGTGGTTTTTCAATAAGTACGCGATCATAACTGTTATGCCTATATATTCCTATTTTGCTATAATATATATATATACTATAAAAAGAGGGAGTTTTTCCATCTATTTACAAAATAGCCATTTTGAACCCTAGTGGCCAATCAGAAGTCAGTATTCTGAGTTTTTATTCTCTCCTGCACTCAATCTCTTCTTACATTTTTTCTCACTTTTTTTCTATTTTAATTACTTTTTATTCACCAAAATACTTCTCTGCTATTAAACTACATCTCCACGATTCCCTACAACTAACCATTATCACCACCCTCCAACGAACCACCATCTCCCTCACACCCCATTTCTCTCCCTCTTTGATGAACAAGAATCAACATTTTAAAATGTTGTTCTCTCCTTTACTTAATCTCTTCTAACATTTTTTTTCTCACAATTTTTAAAATTTTATTGTGTTCAATCTCACATCCCCACGAGAAGTTTCTGACGATCCACTTCGATTTTAAATAACCAAACAACAACTTTGTCCTCTCAACCAACCACCACTACAACAAATCTTAGCTTTCACGGCACAGTAAAATGCTGCAAAAAGTCAACAAGTATGCAGGAATTATTTTTACCCAACATTTTAGGTTATGTCGAAAAATGTCGTAAAAAAGCATGCCGCCAAAAGTTTTTCGACATCGTAGGAGATGCTGGAAAATGAAACTAGAACGGAATTACATACATGTCGTGAATGAATAGACAATGTCAGAAAATAGTACCAAATTTTACATTTTGAAATGTTGAAAATAGACAAAAAATGCTGAAAATCAATGAACTCGTATAAGTGTACGATTCATGATGTGCACAGATACAACATGCAGGCATTGCTGAGTTGATGTGTAGATGGGGGCGGGCATACAATGGTAACTGCCAACGTGCGCGCACACTGGCAAGCTCATATGCAAATGTGGGTTGCAAGCACAGACGAACACGCTCACACCGAATGACGTGTGGGTGGATGCGCACTAGCAAGCTCTTACACTTACTGACCGGCCTAAATCACGCGTCCTAAATTTTTAGGCGGATTTGAGGTAGTCGAGCTTTTACATTTATAAACCCGAATCCTTCTAGGCCCTCGCAACTTTGTTTACGGGGTCGAAGTAGATATACGGGGTCGAACACAGGGACAAAGGGGGTAGTGTTGAGAACCTAGAATCGACACGCTACACTCCAGTAGGTAAAAGAGATTGTAAATTCCCTAGAAGGGAAGCGTAAAGATGTCACAAACAAAACAAGAAAACTATCTCCAAGTGGTGTTACTAGAAAGAATTAAGGTTTTAGTCATTTAGCAATTTTTAGGGGTTTTCATACGATAGAAATAGAAAGATAAAATTAGAGATAGAGCAAGGTACGAAGGATAAGACTATAGCAAAACAAGCGGCACCGGTAACATCATGTACCCCTCCTCTCAGAGCGGGTACCTCTAACCAAGCCTCGGCACCCCTCTCGAGGTTGTTGGGCTCAAAGTTAGAGTGGAATGTCACTGAAATGACTCCGTTCTAGGCACTCTCGTACTCCAGAAACGGACCAAATACTAGAGCCACAACACAACTCTCGAAGTTGTTGCGACGGGAAAATACGATTTGGTAGCTAAGCGAAACGCGATCCAAAACATGCAAGCTAGAGTTCGGATATCAAACATAGCAATCATCCAACATATTGCACAAAGCATAAAGCAGTAAGAATTAAGCATTTCCATTTCTATAAGCATTAAAGGTCTTAATTACAATGCATAAGTAAAGGAATTTAAATAACATAATTAAAGATGTGTGTCGCCTTCTTGATGTAGAAGGACGACAAGCTACAGTAACCATCCCGCCCGATATCGGACAGGGGCCTAGCCCGATACAGCCGTGTCGGGCGGCACACTCTCTCAAGCGGCATGCCGCGATGGGCGTCTGCATCGCTCAAGGACCTGGCCGATACGCTCGAGTCGGGCGGTACACCCTCTCGGGCGACACGCCTGACGGGCGGAGCGTATCGGGTTCGTTATCGTGTCGGGCATGGAGCTGTGTATCCTATCGTCGGGCACTGGTGTGGGGCACTCGTGTCGCGTATCTACATCGGCCGATATCGGCTCCCAGTGTCGCCCGGTACAGTCCTAGGTGAACCAGTCCCCTCCTTCTCAGGATGGGGAAGAGCTCACCTAGTGTCGCCCGGTACGAACACTGGAGCACGATACGTCTGCTCTTGCAGCCTCCTCCGAAGATCACTCAACTCTCTGAAACCTGAAGTGACCAAGCTTGTCTGAATTGTCTAAGCTCCGAACTGTCTTTTCGGCTCCATGTAGCTGCTATTTATAGGAAGTTGGTCGTGAGAAGATATGGTGTTCGAAACGCCACGTGTCCTGTTTTCCGCTGTTCAGTTGGTGGTCAGCTGACGCGGGTATCGCCCGGTATCGCTCGACACAAGGAGGTCGGCTGTCGGGCGTCCAGGCGAGAGGCGCCTGCCGGTGGGTGGCTGATATCACACGACACCTAGAGTAGTTGCGGCGTGCTCGGCTCCCTGTCGAGTAAAGAGGCGTGTCGTCCATCGGTACATTATCGCGCGGCATTCTTGCGTCGCGCGTCGTCGTATCGCGCAGCCCCGCCGGTCAGCGTGTGTATCGGGCGTCAGGGAGGGGGACGAGACAGTCTTGGACTTATCTGCGGGCTCGAACGACCTTATTGGTGCTAAATGGGCCAAAATAGGAGGAAACTCTGCAAAAGATGGAAATATTGGACTGAGAGCATTGCTTGGCTAATTATTACGAAATTGCATATAAAATAGAGGAAAATGGCAGAAAAGGGCAGTTTTGATAACAGAATAAAGGCCAAAAACGTCACGAAAATTGGTGTTATCACTTACACTGAAATTTATACGTATAGATCTAAATGAACAAAGAGAGTATGTGACAATAAAGTTTTATTACTTTTCAATTTCACAATTTTACAGTACAATGTTTGAAGGCATCCTTTGGCGGACCAAAAGGCCATTTACAACAATCAAGAAAAGATAGTACAACAATCTTCAACCGACAGCAAGAATCAAAGTCTAAGAACAGACTGACTAGAGATTCACTTTATATTTGTGTATATACAAAATTCATATGCATGCCAGAATGCCATTTGTAACTGTATGAACAAAAAAAATATAGCAATCTTCAACCAGTTAAAGTCAAAGTATGAGAATAGGTTGTTCTCTCATCAAGTCCACTTTCTCTTAAAATATCCTGCTTTGCGGCCTCTAACTGCATTTTCATCCGATTAATATTTTTGTGCACTAGAAGACATGGTCATCGGCCATCGTTTGAATAGAGTGTATGTATAGCAAAATCTATACATATATTTGATAGATAAGATATAAATCCATACACAAGAAAGAAATAAATTGACATCTGAGTGAGTCAAACTAGTCGTGAAGTTCATACACTTATAAAACAATTTATGGGGACATGTGATTATTGGATGATTAGTTACACAATTATGATGTACAGGGAAAGAAAGAGGCATAAAACAAAAGTGAGAATGACGATGAAATTAAAATAGTAAGTCAAATGATATACCTGCAGAACAGCTTATAGGAAACAAAAGAAAAGTCAAATGAACAATTGCGGACCATTTTAACAAGAAAGAACAAGCTGGACACTATGGTTGGAAGCTCCAATCCAACAACTGTAATTGTCTGGAAAAGCACATAAAACAATTCATGGTTAGATCATCATTGCCAAATCCTCATGAATGTATTGTGTGGTGATGAAAGTTGTATGTTTAGATCCAGTAGTATTAGTTAGACAAAAGCAAATGTGGAATACATACCAGATTGATGCGAACAAATGATTCAATTAACAAAAAGGAATCAAATAGGTGGTACACTTTTATTTAGAAAAATGCAAAGTATATAGCAGCATTCATATTTTATGATGAACTCAAATCACATCACCAAAGAACCAAGAAGATATAATATTACCCTTCCTTCCTGTTAGTAAATTGTGAATGCAAGTGCAAGCAAAATCTCAAATGTGTTGAAAGTTGGATACTTACTGTCAGAATGGAAAGCTGGTCTTGGGATTCTATTAGGTGGAAAAGAATGAATATAGTCACTATACATTATAGAAATGTGTACATTAATTCTAAAGAAAGAATTTATCTGTGCAAGATCTTTCCTAGATGTTCATCACCCAAGGCAACATACAAGTGCATGTTCTTTTGTTTCTAATATTTCAGAAAGAGATTAAACTATAAACTGCTCTAGATGTATCTGAAATACAACTCTAACAAACTGTGAATAGAGTATCTTATTCATTTGTAAAGTTCACCACAGGAGGAAAACACCATGTTTGCAAGGTAGCCTACAAACAATAATCCACGTGGTTCCAAATCAACACACATTAATATGGATTTAGCTAGTATATGTTATATCTCAGTAGGAACATGCAACTTCACTAGTGAAGTCTCATTTAAATCCATGTGCAATAGTATGAAGTCTCATTTAAATCCATGTGCAATAGTACAACCAAGCTACCTTCATCATTTATTTCATGAATACCATACAATCATTCCCTTCACTTCAATGTCCAACAACCCAACTGCCATCACCATTGACATGGAGATGCAACTTGTAAACCTGTCAAAGTTAAGAACAACCAATGCATAGTTGGAGAACTTGTGAATCTATCAAATAAAGTTACTTCATTGAGAGATGTAACTTGTAAGACAACTCAGACAATCCCTTGAAAGAGAAGTGTTGTTTGCCTGAGTGAAATGTAGCTTAGTAAACAAAAACAAACGAAAAAGATGTAGAAATCATGTTAAAAAGAAACCACATGCTAGAGAATCAGCTTATCAAATCTAGGTTAGATGTATTCGATTAAATAATTTCACTGTCATGCCTGTTCATTTCCAGTTAATTCCCAGTATACATCCCAATTTCATGTGCCATTTGTTTCACCACTTGGCATTGATCAGCAAATGTCAGTTCTCATTGGAAAATACTTGTTAAATCAATTGCAAATGTAAGGATGACAAGTTCATACCAAGGGTATACAGAGGATTGCAATTTGTAATTGTCGAACAACTAGAGGTTTTCTCCTAACATGAAATGTGCCATAGATAGCAATATGTGGAGATAGGACCCTAATTAATTGACATATTTTTTAGAAATTATTATTGTTTGTAGACAAAAATGGAGAAAGATGTGTTTCTATATCTAATTATTGAAGTTAAGAGAGAAAATCTTCAAGAAGAGATTCAGGAACTTGAATATCAAATGTTCATAGAGAGGAAGTTGGCAAGACAACATATAGACACAAAAATTGTAGTCATAATCAGCAACACAATCAAAAGTAGTAGGACATGTAGATAAGAGAAAGCATTGTCGTCACCAATCAAGCCATTGTTTGGAAACTAGTGTCTCCAAAAAGATCCTACTCCTTCCTTAAGGGAGGTGGTCTAGTGATTAACAAGTGTGTCCAAGAAGAACTTCATTCTCAAGCCTTTAGGGAGATAAACAATATGATGACTAATATCAACAAATTTAACACATTCCAGCCAGTTCACGATAGCTTCCACAGAGAGTTCTCTCCTCTGGAGGAAAATGGATACCACTTAGAGGTTTGAAATAGTCTTCCGGTGTCACATCTTGTGGATAGCTGACACAATGTGTAAGATGTCAAATACGTGAAACATTCTTCCTCAGACACATTGTGTGGGAAACCAACATGCCATGTAAGATGTCAAAGACATCCCTTAGAAGTTTAGGCACTCATCCATGTACAGAGAATACATAGAGAGGAAGCAGTATAGGGAGAGGACTATTTGTTCCTTTCTACATAATAGAATGGACAATGTCCTCCTCTCCTTCAAGAAGACACCTTGTTGTAGTAGAGATGGAGGAGACAGGGAGGTCGGAACTATCCGATTATCAGTAGCAACCGACGGTGCCCAATGGTGAGAGAGAGGCGGTGGATGTGGGTGCTGAGATGACAGAGAGAGAACGTCAGTAGTTAGATCTCTATTGGATTTGAATCTTGTCTATGCTTCTGCCAGATGTGTCATTTTTCTCTAGCTAAACTGCCAGTCCTTGAGGATGTAAATGTGAAGATCCAACAATCTTCTTTTGAGTTAATCTCTATCACTATAGGAGGACAAACTCTTAAAATCATGTTTCTATTGATGCTACTACCAAGGGAAGACTAGGCACTCAGATTGGAGACAAATGTACTTTCTATGATATACTTGGACATATATAGGACTAGTGCTATTCTAAGCATGGTCAACCCACTTGTTGATGTTGCATACTATACAAAGACTACCTTGGGAGCATCTACATATGGAGCTTCTAAGCAGACACAATCAGTGCATTATGTTCATATTGTCTGAAATGGGAATGTCTGCTGAAACTCCAATCTCTCTCATGTGTGACAATTATTAGATCTATAAAGGTCTCTAGATGTGGCGAATAGAGCTAAAAACACTTAAATAAAATTTAACCTTAAAAATACATTAGTGATTGGAGTTACAACATTCACCCTCTCCTTGTAGAAGAGGTCTTCCTGGCGAGGTCGATCCTCTCAGCAATACCTATGTATGCAACGTAGACTAGTTAATTACCTAGCATCCTTTGCAATGGTTAGATAGGGTAATCTAACGATTCGTCTAGGGGGGTTGAGAATCCCCTCGCTGGTGGCATGGAGCAAGTCATTGTTGCCAAGGAAGATAGATGGTTGGGTATTATGAATATCGAAGAATGGTTCAAGGAACTCATTCTAAGTAGTGCATGGGAAAATAACATGCAAAGGAAATCTATTTGGTGTGAGGGTGTGGCATAAAAAATTTCTTACAAATGCCAACCAGGGTATTGTGCAATGGCTTTCTAGAGGAGTGATGTGGAGATCAATCTTGTACTCAATGAAAACTATCAAAGGCTCATGATGAATGGCGTTTAGCCAAATATATGGGATGGCACTTATGTCCTTAGCAGGATAAGCTAAGAGTTGTAGTAACAATAAACATTGAGGATGAGCTATAGGACTTGAGAGTTAGCACCCTGGTGGATCTTAGTAGACATTGGGATTATATTTTCATGAAGATGTATATGCCACAAGA
This sequence comes from Alisma plantago-aquatica, assembly GCA_963693085.1. Lineage (NCBI taxonomy): Eukaryota > Viridiplantae > Streptophyta > Magnoliopsida > Alismatales > Alismataceae > Alisma > Alisma plantago-aquatica. The sequence continues at coordinate 254,006,625 of OY856411.1, forward strand.
CATCGTCAATGTTATACAACAACTTTATGTGCCTAGGGTATCAAACGAACATGATACTTGGGAATGGAATCTCACTAATAGTGGATCATTTTTTACTTTGAAGGCTTATAGCTGTCTTAGAAAAGGGTCTGTTTGGAAGAAGATGAGGCCATGATCATAAGGTGCAACATTCAACAACTACGCAACAAAATTGTCAGTTATGTCAGTATTTTGACCAAAGCTTCGAATAGGCATAGAGATAGTAGGAGATCTCATAAGACTGTACATGTTCTTCTCTCCTCTGGCATCTAGGTGCAATACATGAGCTTTAGAGGGCTTCTAAAAATACCCACCTCTGTGGCACTCCTAGGGGCAATATTGATAGGAGGAAACTAAGACCCACAATTTTTCATTTCAACTTCTTTGGATTGTTTTTAAGTTGTGTCAGACTCTACATCCTATCATCCATTCCAAATGATACCTACTCTGAAAGTTTCTAAGAAACTTTACAAAATCTGTATATTTATGCAACGGTAATGCAAGGCAGCTTATAGTTTGAATAGATCTGAAAATCTTATTGACAAGTATGTCTGACATACATGTGGGAAACAAAGTAAAGAATCCAAAATCTAAAATAGCTTTGGCAGAAAAGTCAGAACATCTAATACCTCAAAAAGCCATAGGAAATAGTAGCAAGACTAATGCTATAATGGCATATATTAGTGAATGCATATAAGTACTAATATGATATTCAACCCATATGATCTAACATATACCTCATAGATTCTGATTTAAATAGAGCAGTAGATAAGTATATCGCCATGTTTAGAGATCTGGACAAAGATGAAGAAACTACATATATCAATGTTGAGTTGTGAGTAATAGGCGGGTAAACAATAAAAGGAGAGCAAACGACAAATTTTGATATAAAATAGTTGGCACACTATTAAGTGATATTGTTTGTCTCTGCATCTTATTGAGAGGTTCTTGAAAAAATGACTACCTGAATAAAAACTATAAACAAATAAGTATGCCTAAGTTCAAATACAACAAAGGCTCAACTAAAAAGCAACGAGCACATATCATCAGACTTTCCATCCAATCAGGTTCCTTATGGTAGCCATTAAAAAGGCTCCCGATGATAGAGAAGAGGTAGCAAACTATGTGAAATAAAGCAGAAAATGATCCCAATCAGAAGATGAAACACACTAATCATAGAGGTAGCAGACTATGTTTTCATAAATGGAGAAGATAGTCACAAATAATCAAAGAAATCAATGCGACTAGCTGACCACAACCAGAAAGAACATAGAAGGAAAACTACATCCAAATCATGCATACCTCATATTAGAGCTCTAAGCAAATGAAACCTAAAATATGCATTGACAAATGTAATAGTGCCTTACTTTCCACATTGAGCTATAGCCAGCTAGCAAAATAAACCTAGAATAAAAAAGACCAAGAGTTGTAAAGAGACTTAGAGAGAGATAGATGAGTTCTAATAGTAATAATCACACATAAAATACCAGAATAAGATCATCAAAACACTCCATATCTTGATCATTGTAATAGCTTTCATAACAATCATGCATTAGACATCAGAGGACAGCTGACCATATGACCAGATTCCAAAAGGCACATATTGTAAGACGTCTATAGGACATGATCAACATAAGAGGACACACTCAATAACTCAATAAAAACATAGAACAAGTTTTATCCTCATCAATATGTGTAGACACCTCTTAACTAGACTAGGAAAATAATCAAACCCTGTGTGTAATCGGGCTCAGGTTACAACCGAACTTTCACCATTAATGTAAACCTCTAACCTAATTCATTGGATGGAGAATTAGATCGATTTTCTCATTATCTTTACAAACTCCATCTGTTGTATATTATAAACAATAAAAATATATGTTGTTATTGTTTTAACAACTTCAGAGATTCCTAGTCATGTGAGTCATGTGGGTGTTACTTGCTATCACTCTGTTTATGTGGAGTCTGTTGTTAGGTTTTATGATTTTCTAAATAGAAAGACATTTGTAGTTTTTTTCCGATTATACTTTAGGAATTGGATTGCTGATATATTCACCATTCATATTTATCCCAATTTCCAAACATCCAAGATATCATTGCCAACACACATACCCCACCTCGTGCACAAGGTTGGGAGGTAAAGCATGAAACCTTTGCTAAAGAACACATATTCAACATCTTATAGCTATACTACTACACAAGGAACACACAACATGCTAACCTAATGCATTATTATATATGCACACCAAGGTTTAAGAAGCATTCGACTAAAATCTTAAAGAACAAATGGAGGCTATCCAAACATGCTCATAGATGCTAATATAAGGACAACAACAATTTCGGCCTCTGAATGTTGGTTTCGACTCAAACATAGATCGAACCCCAGAACTTATGTTTAAGTTTTATACTTATAGAAAAATAGAATATCAACAACCAAACTAAAATTGGAGGAATGATATCAAAAAAGTAATAAATGCGTATTTTTTATAAATATGAAAAAAACTCAAATTTTTAATATGAAATTGTTCGATATGTAAAAAAAGTACAGTAATTAGTTAGATCCAAATGGTCGACTTCCTAATTGATGCATAGTTGTCTCGTTGTTTCTTTTTGTTATAGAAGGGTCAACTTCATTTATTAAGTGTTACAAATGAGGTCGTGTACATCCTCTCGAAAAGTGAAAACAATAATGTTTACAATTATGGTAAGGGACTCTAAATCACATAATAATAATATTCAGATCTCATATTCAACAACTCATACATTCTATGTATGTGTGATCCTAATTTGTTTGAATTGGTAGAGTGAATTTGTAATAAATAGACCTATTTTTAAGTCTTAGAAAAGAAATACACACAACATTGGCCATCCAAAAAGCAAGAGTTTTATTCTTAAGAAAAGTGAATAAGTTAAACTAGAGATTGTCTACAACAAGAAGCTATATTTTGATATGTATATTCATGTACAACATAAGAGATTCATTTATACAACACCTTTACTAGACAAATGAAAATTTGTTGTAGTTGTGACTTGTCACTAGTGCTCCATACAAAAGATTGATCATGTAGGATTGGTACAACCAAAGTATTAAAGATCAAGAAACAAATTACCACTTGTCTATAAGAAGAGAGAAGAGGGAAATCAGCTATGCTATGGAGGTATATGTAGATAATGTAAGGAAATCAATCAAAGTTCCTAAGAAGATGATACACTCATCAAGGGATACACAATTATATGAAGCATATATAATGGGTGGACATTACAAATGGGTTAAGCATTCAACTTTGGCGTTGGTTATTTCCTTCCCACACCACCCTTCTATACTAGACCTCCCACACCACCCTTCTATACTAGAATTAGCACTTTGCTAATTCTAAATGTTGGAATTAGTGTCAGGTTTTTTGTACTGACCCCAGTCTATAACTGCCATAACAAAATGTCATTAAAACATTTATTATACCTCCATTGATCAAGAGGCTATTTTGAAGAATAGGGACGAAGGAAAGGGTCAAGCTGCTCGGACTAAGATGATAGGTGAGGGACAATTCTAGAGCTGATTTTGAAGTTAGTAAACTTATGATCATGAGAATTATAGGATACATGCAAGAAGCGGTCATGTTGTTAATCCTCACAAATGAAAAGTTGATAGTGTGACCCCAAGAAGTCATGATGAATCTCAATGTAGATTAACATAAGTAGAGTCTCTGCATGTCTACAAATCCAACCAAAAGATTGAATTAACAGTAGGGGACAATAGATATAAAAATTAGAAGTATACTATATGATTCACTATCAATAGGACATAATGTGATTGACAAGTGAAAACATATGTGATTCATCAATATGGATGTAAAAATATAATATATGAGGCTAAAATGAGTAATATAACTGGCCAAAGTCCTTTTATGTATTCACAACTTTTTCATCAGTGTACATTACGAAAAATATCGAAAAGAATTGCTAGGGATAATCAATCAAAAATTTTACACCAATAGGGAGAACAATATTGATGGTGTTCAAGGTAGTAACATTTATGTGTGTGTAATTATCACCCCCTACTAGCTTAAGACTTTGACAAAGTGTGCAAACTTTCTTAAAATTTAATAAACATATTGAAATTATGACCAACTATCTTCAACATAATAAGAGGAAAACCAAACTCTAGTATTTTTGAAGAAAAAAAATGCAAGTTCGAGGTACACACATGTCGAATTTTAAAAAAAATGAAACAATATTTTGTTAAAAGATCTCTATCCTAACAAAGATATAATGACATAGTGATTATTAGAGCCTATAAAAATAAATATGTTATCGTGGTTCCCTCTCTTAACTATTGTATATATATATATGAGTCGTAAAATACATGAACTTTTGGTAGGTATCATGTAACTATGTTTTTAAGTGAACATGACTTGTATTGAGTTTGTTCCAATGTAGCACAAACCATCAGGCTACAAGTTTGGAACAGTCTAGAACGGTCCAAATGGGTTAAAACATGACCAAACTGAAGAGCCATCTAAAGTAAAAGCATGGACTGAATAAAGACCAAGTTAAACCATCTTGGTCTAGAGCAGAACCATCAGAACCTATAGCTGAAATAACAACAGTTTAACGTAAACCTGCCATAGAGGCATAGACTGTGATATGTACAATAATAATATGTATATTGTTGGGAAAGAAACAAGATGTGTTCTTTTCATCGGGGGTGTAGAATATCTTGGATGTAGAAGTGAAAGAAAATGGTCTTGAGCCCCAACTATGACTGAACCAAACTCTAAACTAGTTATGGTGAAAATCTTGGAACAGAAAATATGACCCAATGTTATGATTTGGTAAAAACCAACAGTTATACAACAATGCATCTTTGACGATCTATGTGCAATAGATGGAAAAAGAAAAGATGGTTCAAATGTACATGCATGCCTCTATCAACTAAACATCTAAGTAAACCAATTGTACAAGTTTAATGAATACTATTAAAAAAGTTATAACTACCACTGATAGACATAATCCACTTATAAAAAACTATGTGGCTCAAATAACGTAATGAAGCATGTGGATAATAGAGTATATATTTTATAATATATTACATCCATAAATTAAAATATTGCATGTATACACTTAAACCATTTGTTTTAGGTCCATAATTCTACAGAGGAAGTATCTATAATTATACAAGCAAAACAACAAATATAGTGGAGTAGCCCGTACATATGTATAAACTAGTAAGAAAAATTCTTTTCAACAATGGAGAGATGAGCACATTGATGCGTGCGTCGGATAACCAGAACAAATACGATTGGGATTAATTCATACGTATGTTTCAGTTTTAATTGTTCTTGGTTCTGAAAGTTGTATCAAGATCACTATTAATTAGCATACAAGATAATAGAGCAACCATACAGAAAATAACAGAGCACGCCACGGTGCCCATCTGTTACCGGTATAGAATAGTCAACAAATCAAAGAACAAATACAGATACATGATCATACCTTATTTGGAGTTCAGAATCCCCCAATATTTCTATAATATTTCACCGTAGATACAAGATCTCGTCCTCTTAAAATGGGGCCAAGGTCGAGCCTAGGTTAATGTATCTGTGATATACCTTCCATATATATAAGACGTCTTTCAACAATGTGGATGATCCACCACGGTATGTCGGAAGCCAGTGAAAGAAGTTTAAAGGAAGACGAGACAACCAGTGGTGATGAGGCCGGAGCAGGCTTCGATGTCGTCGCTAGTCGATAGCGAGCTTGTAACTGATCATGCCGCCAACCTGAAGAGAGGTGAATTGTAGGGACGGGGGATTAGGGAAGGTTGGGTAGTAAGGGAGACGGTTTCATAGGCATGCCTCTGTTGATCAGGAGGCGAAACCATTGTTTCTGGAATGCAGTGGAAGCTAAATTGGGGTAATCGTGGGTGGGGAAAGACCGAAATAGAGAGCGAGTTTGTTTTTCTATTTTATATATAATATATAAATTTGTGAAAGTCTTGTTGAAATTTAATCGGGTTGCGCGTAAGTTAGATCGAGAGGAGGTGCGAGAAATGGGCTGTTGGAGGAAATTTATTTTGCGGCAATCAGTTTTAGAAGTGCCGAAAATTAGTGTCGATAAAACCTAAATATGTTGTAGTACACCATTCCGCTTCCCTCGCCCAATTCATTGTTTCCTAATCGTTAATATGCCAATCCACACTACCCTCTCCACCCCACTCTTTTTTGAGAAAAAAAACTAAAATACCCAAACTATTAGTTCTCACATTAATCATTCATATTTCTCATCAAACACTTATAATGTTGTAAACTACCCAACTCACGAACAAAACATTGACCTATTCCCGCACTAAATTGCACACTCTCTCTACCTTTCTCTCTTCCCTCTCTTACCACGTACTTCCTCCCTAAACCGTTTGTTCATTAATACAATTCCAACTCCTTCCTCTTCACCCCACTCTCCATAATAACGCCCCATTATGTTTATGTCTCTCTCTATCCTCTTCCCATTAAACTTGTCCCATTAACAAATCGTTACAACAAACCTCTTTCCCCCACGTCCAATGGCTCTCCCCCCTTCCATCGATTTCTTCTATTTTATCCGTTACTACCCTTCCAATTAAACTACCCATAAAAATATGCGAAATACACATCTATAAACGATCTCACAATTTTCATTTCTCCTCGCTTGCTTTTGTCCTCTCTTCAAAAATTAATTATCTCAAGTTTTTCCTTTCTTTTGAGCCAATTCTCCCAACTAACTCCATGTTACACCAACAAAGAAACCGACATGATCTCCCACAATCCCAACAAAGCAGTAACTACTATCTCATTTATCGCCACAAATAAAGATAACCAACTATTGTATCCATATCGGTGTAGTGCGTGAGGCTTGAAAAGCCATTGCGAAGGACTGAAACCTACTTAAAGATGAATGACCTACTCCTCACAATATTATAATTTTTCTATCTTAAATGTCTTTTAATACAAATATTGATTCATGTTACTTGAACGAAGCCATGATGATTTTCACAACATAGAATAGATAATTTATTTAATACAATTTTCTTACATAAGAACTACATACAATTAAGTTTTCACTCATACACGTGTGTGTTAACTAGTGGTCAAAAAAAGCGAGTCAATCAAGAGCGAGTCAATCCGTTTCTTCACTCATTTCAACTTGTCGTGGTCTTTATAAAATAGGAAATAAGGAGCAGTTTGATACTGTGCCAGCCTCCCATGTTTTTCAATATTGGTTGTACACAGTGAAACCGACCCACACAAATCACGTAGAGATGCGAAACCACCCGCATAACCGCCCCCCACCACTCCATTATCTCGTGAACAAAGAGAATAAATAATAAACTCCCACTCATATTCTCATTTCATTTACTGAACACAATCTCACTACTTCGATCGACTAATCCGCTTGCATTCAGTATTCCATTTCCAACTCTACTTTCCTAACCACTCTTTCTACTCTTGCAGGTCCTCTTGTCTCTTGGTGATGTTCTCAAATCTGTGTCCAATCAGAGCAAGCAGTAGATAGTTGGATGGTTGGAGCCACCTTAGTTATGCACAAAGTGCACAAGATTATCTCCATCCCTCATGGTTCGTCTATGAATAGTTTTCTTTTCCAGTACTTTATACTTGTTGGAACTTATTGTTTTGTAGGACATAATCTTGGAACGGGTGTCTAAGTCAAGCAGGGAGGGCAAAAGCAAATCCAAAATAATTTACACAAAGCCACTCTGGAAAATCCATCGAGGTGGCAGAAGATGTTGTTTAAAATAGGTTATTTTCGTTTATGCAACAACGTTAGGTGCAATTTAATTAACAGTGCAGGCAGATCCAAAATAAGATTCGAAGAACAAGCAATGCAGGAGAACAAAATTAAGGGTTAGATTCGCAAACCAGATCGTTCGTTGAGAAACGAACGGGTTACTTAAAGAAACCAGTGCCCGGCAATCCTCGCGGATAGGCACCGTTCTCCCAGTCTTGATCCGGCACGAACCTGGAAGTTGCACGTCTTAATCGCGCACGTCGCACTGCTACCAGTGCAGCACAGCCACCGCAGGTACCACCGCCTGACAGCTGCGTCTGAAGGGAAGGACGAGTTTCGCTTTGTACAGGAGGACAACTCTCGGGTTTAGGGTTCACAAAACACACGGCGGAAGAAGCTATTTTCGGTGTGTTTAACCCTAATGACCGGAGTCATATAAATAGTCACGTACGTCCCTAATCCTATTCCCAGTTAGACGCAATCTCGTACACAATACGGGAATAATCCGTAAAAGAGAAACACTTTCTAATTAGGATTTAAGAGCAACAATTAATTACACGAGTAATTAATTACGTAGTTGTATCCTAGTGCAAAAAGAAGACGGAAGACATTCTCCACAATCCACAAGCCCGAGCCCGAGCCCGGCCCGGCCCGGCCCGGCGAGGCCTGGCGAGGCGTGGCGTGCGCGCGCGCGTGCGTGCGTTGTGATGTGGTAACCCCACCCACCAAGGAGGTGAGCATACCTCCTTCCTAGGACTCCTTTGGACACTAGTGCCCCATGTGATCCTACATATGAGGACCACAAAAGTTCTAGGTGTGAGCAATATGGGATAAAACTTCTTTGCCATTTGCACTAGAAACAACACTACATTCTCACATGTACTTGCTGCACTACATTGGGCTTAACCCATGCTAAATAAATGATTACCACAATAGTATAGCTACATTAATGAGCTGCTACAGTAACTAACTATTAGTTACAGCAGTTACGTAACTACTAACCAGCGTAACCATTTATCTAACAGAAGAAACATACGATACATGGCCTCTCATAGATCCAAGCAGCATGAGACACTAGACCTACCTGCAACTTCTAAAATTAATACTAAGGTGAGGATCAATACCTACACTCAGTGATTTATGAGAACAATAGATTATTTGTGTCTTAACTCTTAAGAAAGAGATCGAAAGGTAAGGATGATTACCACAAGGCTCAAACAAGTAAGGTGGAAGACAGTAAGTTCTTCTTAAATGTTCCACTAAGCAGGTAACCTTTCCATCCATCGCTATTGCAGGCGATAACAGCTCCATCTCTCAGAGTTTCTGAACTGGTGAGTATGCCTAGCAAGTGGTTCGCTATGCCAAAAGGTGGTAGGATGACAGATGCATTGACAGCGTGGGATTAGCATGGATAAAATTTCTCAATACTTAATGTCACTACTGTGTCAGTTGCTTAGCCGACACACTATTACAAGAATGGGAATTATAATTAGTCAGAAGATATGTGTCACTTGCCCGGTGTTCTGAATAGCCGTGACCTGAATAGTTACCTCCTTCGCCGAGGCATTGAATCTCAGCATGTGTGTTTTGTGTTCAAACTTCAAACGCAGAGTGGGATTCATGAGAAGAAAGGAGACAAGTCCTTTCCCGCTGACCTTCTACGACTCTAATCAAGTTAGATTAGCATGCACCGTGAATCATATATTTTATATTTCAAGAAACAATTTATCCTCTATCAAGAACATGTTACTAACGCAATTTAGTTTGAACATATTTTGTTTTGTTTAAAGGGTGAATGGAAACTGTAAAGCAAAACAAACTTAATCCTGCATACAAGATACCATACAGGAATGATAACTCTAACGGTTTTCATATAATTACCTAATATAATTTTTTTTACTTTTCATTTGACACGTGTATGTGCACGTGTCTCTTCACTAGTATATATATATATATATATATATATATATATATATATATATATATATATATATATATATATATATAACCGCAGCCTCCAAATTTGGTGTACTGAACTTGCTCATCTGATGTTGTCCCAATAGATCCTTATTTATTTATCCAAAAATCCACCCCTAAAAAAAATAAATGAGGTGTGTGTACAACTGAGATTAATAGGGACACGTTGAGACAATAATTATAGGACGGCATACTTGAACTCGTAACCATAGGGATTGAGAAGAACACCAGGAATGTCACTTCATCAAAAATGACTAGAAATATGAAGAAGATAAGATAAGTTCGTACATGGGTGGGCCTCCCTTTTAACATCTCCAAATATAGAATAAACATAATAGATATCACACTATGTAGGTTAGTTTCTCTTGTCTCCTTCACGATCTTCTTCATAGCCGTCATATGTGGCCCATTCCTTTTGTCACTGGCATCTGGTGTCGTTTGAATGGCCAGTAGAAAACCGATGCAACTCTAACTTAACATTTAAGTAAAAGCTGTGATGTTAACTGCGTAGTTGTTCTCATCTCATCGGACGTACACTACTGTTTATTTATTTATGTACTTAACTAATAATACAAGAACAATGCGTGTAAGTTTATGCACCCCTATTGTGCATGCTCATGTCCTTTCTCCCTTCGTACGAGTGTAAGTTGAGCATGATGACTTGTATAACCAGTAATCGAGAATCCTCAAACTTGTGTATGCTTATTATGTGTGCGGCACTTGTGCCTATGAGTGTGCCTAGGCAAGTAAATGTGACACCGGACTCATGGTGAAACACGTATCTGCTTATGTCTTTGAGGATGTTTTATTATGCATTGTTATACATTTTTGGAAGTACAATGTTTCGACTGAAAGAGTATATTTTTCCACGCTATGAAGAGTGTAAAATGTTTTCTTTTAAAAAACGTTATACTATTTTTCACGATGTTACGGTTATGTTTCTACACTTTTAAGTGTGTATAGTCATTTGTCCAAGGACGTCTATATAATTTTCCACTCTATTTCGGTTACTTTTTCACGCTTTGTAACGTAGATACATCATTCCTGCCAAAAAAGAATGAAAGTCTGTAAAGAAACTTTCCACATAAATAAGTTTGGAAAATTTAGGACCACTCAATAAGATGTGAAAAAAGTGGGGATATTTTTTACGCTTATTTTTTCTACGCTTTTAACTAGTGTGGATCTTTTTTTAAGACCGTCAAGCATGAAAAACAATAGTTATTTTTGTGGTTACCTAAATGGCTGGCATTCTGCTGCCAATGTCTATTCTATTCTTTTCATTTGAATGGACTATGTCGAAAATTAACTAGTCTCTATATAATTGTTTGCTTAAAACAATACGTACTTACAAAATTCCACTTCCAAGTTAACAAAAACTTGATGAAAGAAATGTCGAATGAAAATAACCGAAAGAGAATATGGATTGTTGTAGTCTCGTATGTGCAATTACTAATAACAAAATCAGGTATTCTCATGTTAAATACATTTTTGCATTACAAATTATGAGCACGACATTGATAGGGAGTCAGTTGGAGATGTATAGACTGATGTGAATGAAATACATAGCTCTTTATTTGATGCAAATGTTGATATTTTGTAAGTATATCCATATCCTCATTACCCATCACTATACTCATATAGTTACACGGGTATGGTGTATGTATAGTTTCGGACAAAGTGGGTATTATCCATAATTATACATGCATGACTTAACGAGTATGATTATGGGTATGACCATATCTGCACCATACTTGTGAAGACCCTAATTTCCATATACGTTCCTTAGTGACATGCACAGATATGCGTGCACTCATATCTATGAATGTCAAAAGGGAAAATATAGGAAATCAAGATAGTCAACTAAAATCAGAGATAAGCCAATATTATGTCCACATCATCAGTAATAGCCAGACAATAATTCATTCATTGATAAAAGATAAAGTCATACATATAAATACTTGAGAAAGGAGAAGAATAAGTCTATGAAAAAGGAAATGCGATTATTACATAGGATCTATAATATCCTATTACATCATCTAGAAGAATAAAAACTATTTAACTGAAATTAATATGATGAGAAGTGGAAATCTATCTCATATCCTCCATGATCTTTATTTAGTGGCTTCAGGTACTTTAGAGTGCTTCATCTATTATCAATTGTTCCTTGTACCTAGAAAATATGAGAAACAAAAACATCAACAAAGTTGGTACGTGGAATTAAAATCTATACTATGCTGGTATATAAAATACTCAAAATTAGAGAAAAAGAATGAAAACATTATTTAGAGGTAGAAAATCAGGAAATCCCAAGTTATTATCCTTATTTAGAATGAATATGCATTACTATGGTGGACTTAGCATAAACATGAATATTGGGCCCTATCCCTGCGTACCTTGTACCATTAGGGATCTCCCTGCATACCTTGTACTATTAGGGAGGTGCTAGTCAACATTTATAATTTCCCTCTCTAATAGGGAGATTAATGAGCACCACTAGTAACTAAATTTCACTTATATTCAATTATGTTCTTTCATGTTCAAGACGGTAAATCATCAATTAATCATATATCCACATCCATCAATGTATATCAATTTCATGCAAACTATTACATATACTTAACATCCAACAAAAACTAGTCATATAATTATATCCACGTACCTTTAATTCTCAGATCTGAATTCCACAAGTCCTAAGTTAGGAGAAAGATAGTAGATCACGCTGAAATATAGTAAAACCCTAAAGTCACCATGGTTTCTCATCAAACAACATTAATTATTATTATAGTTAGGGTTTAGGTTATTTGGGATGTCACTTTAGGATACATAGGTTTCAGAGTTGGGGTTTGAGATCAGGATCGTCCAGGTTATTCAAGGACATTTTATTTATTAGGGTTTTTCATAAATTGTACATAGTATTCATGATAAGGTGAGAAAAGAACTAAAAATTAGGGTTCTTCTCAATTATTGAATCAACTATTTTTCTTAGATAGGTTTTCGAGTAACATGATGACCAAGATCATTATTAGGGTTTAATGTGTTCCCAAGGCAGAATTAAAATCAGTTATAACCATTATTTCACAAAAACAATGTATTAAAAGGTCATTAGTGAGTGTAGGCCATATTTTTCAAAAAGCACTCAGATCCAGGTCATGGTTATATTTTATTTAGATAGTTTGGATTTTTTTGATGAAAATGGTATGTTTATTCGACAGTTTCTAATAATCTTACCATTTTCTAGGGTTTTCACAAGTTCTGACCAATCAGGAAATTTTAAAGAATAAAACGAAAATAAAAAAAAAAGATTTGCGAGCTCTACCTCACGGATCATGCAAGGGATCCAATCAACCGGACCCTCTCACTGACCCACGAGAAAGTGCTCGTCCAAAGAGGGTCAGGTTGGGGTAAAAGGACGTGGATGCCCTTCGGGTTGAGTTCTTTGCGCGTGACCACGCTTGGACAATGTGGGGTTTTCGTTGGTTCGATTCATCTGTGACTCGTGCCATGGAAGCAGCTAGCTGAGGCGAGGAACGGTGAAGGAGTGGGGTAGCTAGGTGGGTGTTGAGTGTGTGAGCATGAGCAGGTTGCGTTCACGGGATCTTCCTGAGTTCAACGAGCCCAAGAAGCTCGCCGGAGGTTAACTACAACTTTGGTTGCGATGGCAGGAGGCTCTGTGAAATCGAGATTGGGTTTTGAGGATTTACCTACCCTCTGGCTGGATTGAGGGGTCACGAAGCTCCGCGTGAGGTTCGTGAGACTCTAGGTCCACTCCCAGTTGCTCGACGTGCCCTGTGTTGGCTAAATGGACATCTAAAAATCCCTTTGTTTTGATTATGACAAACATTTCATTCTTATTAATCTAACGAGCTACTTGAGTGTGCAGGACTAAGATGGATGGCAAAGCAACTAGGGAAAATCCACAAACTAAAATGTTTATATTTTCATGCAATGTAATCATTGTTGTAAAAACTTGTACAAATATATAATGTACAAGTACTTAGAATTGCATGTAACTCAAGCGTTAGATTTTCCCTAGCCAAACACCATAGTTAGACATGTCATCCCATTTAAATAGGATCATTTATGCACACTCACACATATAATTAGTGCCTAAATTGAAATCTTGAAACATGATCATTCTCGGTCGACAAACTCCTCGACCAAGACACTCTCGGTCGACAATCTTCTCGACCGAGAAAGATCCAAAGTAGCTGTTAGACACAACAGACAAGTTAGTTGGCAGTTGAAGAAAGACGTTGCAAATCACTTGTTCCAGAGAGCCTGTCGGTCGACAAAAGTTCGACCAAATAGGTGTCTCGGTCGACCATTTGTCGACCAAGATGGTCTCTGACAGCAACTGCAGAATAAATGAATTAGCCGTTGTTAAAGCAACAACTTTGTACCTAACGGCTAGTTAAGCACTTAGAAACCCCTAGAAGTTGTCTAGAACGTCCTTAAGCATACTTAGGCCATTCCTATAAATAGGACAAGCCATAGGACACTAGAATTCACTTGTTACACTTGAGAATACACTTGAGCATACTTGAGCAATCTTTTGCAAGCAATTTGAGCACTGTGATCATTGGCCTACATTCTCCTTAGCTCAATCTCGTGTCCTATAGGCTAGATTCTCCTACCCACAGCAACCACAAGTTCACACACTTGGCTAGGAGATCTTACGCTTGATCTAGGCATATCAAGCCTTGGGCTTAAAGGATAAGTTGTAATTTCCTTCTTCTTTCTTGTTCCTTTTTATTATTTGTACTCTCCTTGCTACTCCTAGGGTTGGAGGCTGCGGATTGGAGAGAATTGACTTCTCAGGTGGAGAAGGGGACTTCAAGCTACTTCAAGAAGGCTATCGCAAGAGGAAGCTACTTCAGAAGGCTGGTGCAACGGGAGTTGGTGCATCTACTTCAAGGGAAGGCTGCTTCAAGGTTGGCGATTACTTCTAGGTGAAGGCTGCTTGAAGGGTTTAGGAAAAGAGATTGTATTTTATGTAAATTCCTTGAAGAGGTAATAAAATAAATTTCTTTTCAAATCCCGGTTGGGTAAGCAACCGGGTAGTGGACTGACTACCTTAGTATTTGCTAAGGCTAGGAACCACTCTAAACCCTTGTCTCCTTGTCCAATATTTTCATTGTGGTTGTCTAAGTTTAAATAATTGTTAAAATCTTTATAAAACTCTATTCACCCCCCTCTAGTAGTTTCAATTGGTATCAGAGCGAGGCTTCAAGGAACCCTAACAAGGTCTTGAAGAAATGGGTGATGGAATGCTCAACAACCTCAACATTGAAGGGACTCTTGTTGCTAGGCCACCGGCGTTCGATGGAACAAACTACCAATACTGGAAGAGAAGGATGCAGTTCTACTTCCAAGGCGTCAACTGGGATCTATGGAGAATGGTATCTACTCCTTATGAATTCCCTCAAAATGACTTTGCGGAATGGGATGCAAACACGGTAAAACAGGCCCAAATGAACGCAAAAGCCGTAAGCATTTTATATTGTTCTATTTCTATAGGAGAATTTAATAGAATTTCAAATTGTGATACAGCGTATGATATTTGGCATAGATTATCTATCACTTATGAGGGTACAGCCCAAGTTAAAAATTCCAAAATTAGCCTGCTTAAAACAAAGCTTGAACATTTTTGTATGGATCCTAATGAAACTATTAGTGAAATGTATTCAAAATTCTCTACTATTGTTAATGGTTTGAGTGCCTTAGGAAAACCTGTTCT
The DNA here is from genome assembly GCA_963693085.1 of Alisma plantago-aquatica. Taxonomy (NCBI): domain Eukaryota; kingdom Viridiplantae; phylum Streptophyta; class Magnoliopsida; order Alismatales; family Alismataceae; genus Alisma; species Alisma plantago-aquatica. The sequence continues at coordinate 254,022,139 of OY856411.1, forward strand.
TGAGGAAGATCAGGTATCAAAAATTCTTCGATCACTTCCTCCAAAATACAAGCCAAAGGTGACAGCCATTGCAGAGGCAAACGACCTCACTCGCCTCAAAATGGAACAACTCATCGGTAATTTAGAAGCTCATGAAGCAGATCTAGAAGAGGAAGAAAGAAGAGAACGTGAACACCAAAGTGGGAAGAAGAAGGATGTGGCTCTCAAAGCCTCAAAAGTTGTCACACAAGAAAGTGAGGAGTCAAGTGAAGAAGAAGAAGAAGCCTTAATCGTCAACGGTAAGAAGTACAAAAGGTTTAAATCTAACAAAATTTCTAGTTCCTCTACTCCCAGGTGCTTTGAATGTGGGAAGAAAGGGCATCTCAAAAATGAATGTCCCAAAGCAAAGAAGGGAAGGAAAAGCTCACATAAGAAGAAAGGAGAAAAAGCCTATAAAGCTGCATGGGATGAGACAAGTGACAGTGAAAGCGGAGAAGAGAAGGTGGAATGCCTAATGGCAAGAGAAGAAAATGAAGACTCTCAAGAGGTAAGCCTAGTTGATCTTCCTAAAGAAGAGTTAGTTACTAGTTTACAAGAAACTCGTGATAAGTATGTTGATGCCAAGAAGAAACTAAAGAAGGCCATAAAATCAAATAATGAGCTCATTGCCAAAATAGATGAACTTTCTTCTGAAAAGAACAACATTGATCTTGAAAATGTATCTTTAAAAATATCTTTAGATGATTGCACTAGAAAGCTACTTACTTTAGAAACAAATATTGATCTTCTATCAAAAGAAAAGACTGATTTGTTAGCCAAACTACAAGATTTTCAAACTCAACCTATCTTGTGCAACCATCCAGACTATGATAATATTGTAAAAGAAAAGGATTCATTGTTTTCTGATTTAGACCAAGCAAGAAAAGATATACATAAGAAGATGAATGACATTGCTCAGTTGCAAAGAGAACTTTATGAGTTAAGAAGAAAAGATATTCTTGATAACATATTGAGAGTTGGTACTGTCTTCAATGGAAGAAAAGGTTTGGGATATGTTCCAAAGAAAAACCAACCCAAAAAGACCCAAACTATGTTTGTACCCAAGAACACAATGGCTAGAAAGAAAAATTAAATTGACTCTATTACTTGCCATTTCTGCTTACGTCTTGGACATTATTGTTTTTCATGCCCCTACAAGACTAAGGAATCCGACTTAGTTTGGATCCCAAAACTCCAAACTTAGAAGAATGGAATGTAGTTGAGATATGACCAAATGCTTAATCTTGCTATTTATATCGTCTTATCTCAACAAAAGGTGCCATGCTTATTGTTATGTCGGTCGAAGTATTGTCGACCGAGCTCTGGGTCGGTCGAAGTATTGTCGACCGACTGGATGTCTTTAACAAATCAAAAAAAAAAATTACAGCACCTATTTCGGTCGAAAATTGGTCAACCGAGAAATTTTCTGTGTTTTTGCTTGTAATACAGTAACCTGCTCGATCGACAAATTGTCGACCGAGACAGATATCGGTCGAACAATTGTCGACCGACTGGTTTTCTGTATCAGAACTTTTATACACATAAGCAATTAAAAAGTTTCTAACCTTATCAGACCATCACATGGGTACCAAAATCTACATTCTAATGCAGGAATGGGTAGTTGACAGTGGCTGCTCCAAACATATGACCGGAAACAAGGACGCATTTCAAACTTTTGAAGAAAAGAAATGTGGAACGGTCACCTTTGGAGACAATGGTAAGGGCAAGATCGTTGGAATAGGTAATGTTGGAACAAATCTTGAAATCAAAAATGTTCTACTTGTTGATGGATTGCATCATAATTTAATAAGTGTCAGTCAACTATGTGATAGTGGTTATGATGTGTTATTTAACAAAACCTGCTGCAAGTTATTGATAGAAAACACTACAAATGTCGTTTATGAAGGAAATAGAGTTGGAAATCTTTATATCCTTAAACCAAACTCTATGAAATCAGTAGTAGGTAAATGCTTGCTTGCAAATGAAAATACCTTACAACTATGGCATAAAAAGCTGGGACATGCTAGTTCACATACTATTAAAAAGTTAGTGAAATATAATCTTGTTCGTGGATTACCTGCTTTGTCTTTTGATCAAGCTGAAAACTGTGAACCTTGCACAATGGGAAAGCAAACCAAAACATCTTTTAAATCAAAACATGTACTTAGCACCAGTAGATCCTTAGAATTAATTCATATGGACTTATTTGGACCAATGAGGACACAATCTATTGGTGGTAAACGATACTGTTTTGTTATTGTTGATGATTATAGTAGATATACATGGGTGCATTTTATTGCAACTAAAGATGATACTATTCATGTCTTTATGCAATTTTGTTCCAAGATTGAAAATCTTTTACAACATAAAATATGTACCATTAGAAGTGATCATGGTGGCGAATTTGAAAATCATACATTTGAGACTTTTTGTACATCTCAAGGGTATACTCATAATTTTTCTGCTCCACGTACCCCACAACAAAATGGTATAGTTGAACGGAAAAATCGATCCCTACAGGAAATGGCTAGGACCATGATGCTTGAACACAACACACCTAAAACCTTTTGGGCTGAAGCTGTAAACAGTGCTTGTTATGTGCTTAATAGAGTAACTGTTCACTCTCATTTGAAGAAAACTCCATATGAAATACTACACTCTAAGAAACCTAGAGTTGACTACTTTCATACTTTTGGCTCCACATGCTACATTTTAAATACCAAAGATGATAGAGACAAGTTTGATTCTAAATCACACAAAGCATTCTTCTTGGGATATTCCACTTCTAGCAAAGCCTTTAGAGTATATAACACGATCTCTAGAAAAGTTGAGGAATCCATTCATGTTTCTTTTCATGAAGAATCAAAATCTGAAAATCTAGATATCATTGATCTCACTAATCAATTCGAAAATATAACCATTCCCAATGATAGTGAGAAAATTCCTATATCCGATCCCCAAGTTGAAACACAACCTACACCTAGGCTTATCAAGGATCATCCCCAAGAACTAATTATTGGAGATCCAAATGATAAAGTCAAAACTCGGTCTTCCTTCAAAGATGTTGCAAACATGGCTTTTGTTTCCATCATTGAACCTAAGAAGGTATCTGAAGCTCTTAAGGATGATTACTGGATAATAGCCATGCAAGAGGAGTTAAATCAATTCACTAAAAATGATGTATGGGATTTAGTTCCTAAACCACAAGATAAAACTATCATAGGAACTAAATGGGTTTTTAGGAATAAGCTCAATGAGGCAGGAGAAGTCATAAGGAATAAAGCTCGATTAGTAGCACAAGGATATAATCAACAAGAAGGAATAGATTTTGATGAAACATATGCACCCGTAGCTAGACTTGAAGCTATTAGGATGTTACTAGCTATTGCTGCCCATAAAAACATTAAGCTATATCAAATGGATGTTAAAAGTGCATTTCTCAATGGCATCATACAAGAAGAAGTTTATGTTGCTCAACCACCTGGCTTTGAAATACCATAAAAAGGTGACCATGTTTATAAACTTAAAAAGGGACTTTATGGTCTAAAACAAGCACCTAGGAATTGGTATGAACGGCTCAAGACATATCTTTTTGATAATGGTTTTTCTATTGGAAATTCAGATTCTACTTTATTCTTCAAAACATATGCATCTGATTTCTTAGTTGTGCAAATATATGTTGATGACATTATTTTTGGAGCCTCTAATGATTCATTATGCACACAATTCAGTGACATTATGTTTTCCGTTGGTCTTTGTGCTCGATTTCAATCTCAACCTATGCAATCTCATTTTCTAGCGGTTAAACGAATTCTTCGATATCTAGCTGGTACTACTTGTTTTGGTTTATGGTATCCAAAAGGACAATCCTTGGATTTTAAAGCATATACTGATGCGGATTATGCTGGTTGTCGACTTGATCGCAAAAGTACTAGTGGTGGCTGTTTCTTATTAGGGAGAGCCTTAGTATCTTGGTTTAGCAAGAAACAAAATACGGTTGCCCTATCTACAACTGAAGCTGAATATATGGCAGCCGGGTCTTGTTGTGCTCAAGTACTTTATATGCAACAGGTATTAAGTGATTATGGTTTTAATCTTTCATCTACACCTATTTTTTGTGATAAAACGAGCGCCATAAACTTAGCACACAATCCTATTTTACACAGCCGGGCAAAACACATTGAAATCCGTCATCACTTCTTAAGGGATCACATCTCAAAGAATCATGTTTCCCTTCATCATGTTGATACGGAAAATCAATTGGCTGATATTTTTACAAAACCGCTTCCACTAGATCAATTCAACAACATTAGGAAGCAACTGCTTATTACTCCTTTGGAAGATGTTTTCTTTGATATCTGCGGTTCTTAAAACGAATATGTTTACTCGATTCATTTTGGCTTTTCAATAGACATCTTTTTCATTAGGTTTGATGGGATATCAAATTAAGGGGGAGTTTTTATTAAAACGGTTATCTTTTTGAAATGACAAAGGGGGAGAGATATATAAAACTATAACTTAGTATTTATGAAAAACTCAATCAATGAGTTTCATAAATATACTCTTGGCTTTACATTGAAAGTTGCTATATTCCCAAATGAACTGGATTTCATGTTCCATAATTCATTGGGAATAATAAGCACACATTTTATAAACAAGAGGAAAAGTTACATACGGAAATCTAAAGGTATGAAATTCATATGTTTTATATTTCCTTATTTATATTTTAGAAATGTTTGTCATCTTCAAAAAGGGGGAGATTGTTGGCTAAATGGACATCTAAAAATCCCTTTGTTTTGATTATGACAAAAATTTCATTCTTATTAATCTAACGAGCTACTTGAGTGTGCAGGACTAAGATGGATGGCAAAGCAACTAGGGAAAATCCACAAACTAAAATGTTTATATTTTCATGCAATGTAATCATTGTTGTAAAAACTTGTACAAATATATAATGTACAAGTACTTAGAATTGCATGTAAATCAAGCGTTAGATTTTCCATAGCCAAACACCATAGTTAGACATGTCATCCCATTTAAATAGGATCATTTATGCACACTCACACATATAATTAGTGCCTAAATTGAAATCTTGAAACAGGATCATTCTCGTTCGACAAACTCCTCGACCGAGACACTCTCGGTCGACAATCTTCTCGACCGAGAAAGATCCAAAGTAGCCGTTAGACACAACATACAAGTTAGTTGGCAGTTGAAGAAAGACGTTGCAAATCACTTGTTCCAGAGAGCCTTTCGGTCGACAAAAGTTCGACCGAATAGGTGTCTCGGTCGACCATTTGTCGACCGAGATGGTCTCTGACAGCAACTGCAGAATAAATGAATTAGCCGTTGTTAAAGCAACAACTTTGTACCTAACGGCTAGTTAAGCACTTAGAAACCCCTAGAAGTTGTCTAGAACGTCCTTAAGCATACTTAGGCCATTCCTATAAATAGGACAAGCCATAGGACACTAGAATTCACTTGTTACACTTGAGAATACACTTGAGCATACTTGAGCAATCTTTTGCAAGCAATTTGAGCACTGTGATCATTGGCCTACATTCTCCTTAGCTCAATCTCGTGTCCTATAGGCTAGATTCTCCTACCCACAGCAACCACAAGTTCACACACTTGGCTAGGAGATCTTACGCTTGATCTAGGCATATCAAGCCTTGGGCTTAAAGGATAAGTTGTAATTTCCTTCTTCTTTCTTGTTCCTTTTTATTATTTGTACTCTCCTTGCTACTCCTAGGGTTGGAGGCTGCGGATTGGAGAGAATTGACTTCTCAGGTGGAGAAGGGGACTTCAAGCTACTTCAAGAAGGCTATCGCAAGAGGAAGCTACTTCAGAAGGCTGGTGCAACGGGAGTTGGTGCATCTACTTCAAGGGAAGGCTGCTTCAAGGTTGGCGATTACTTCTAGGTGAAGGCTGCTTGAAGGGTTTAGGAAAAGAGATTGTATTTTATGTAAATTCCTTGAAGAGGTAATAAAATAAATTTCTTTTCAAATCCCGGTTGGGTAAGCAACCGGGTAGTGGACTGACTACCTTAGTATTTGCTAAGGCTAGGAACCACTCTAAACCCTTGTCTCCTTGTCCAATATTTTCATTGTGGTTGTCTAAGTTTAAATAATTGTTAAAATCTTTATAAAACTCTATTCACACCCCTCTAGTAGTTTCACCCTGGACCTCGCCGGCGATGTCATCTTTGAGCTCAGCTACGGCGGCTAGTCGACCCGGGGTTCTAGACCTTCGCGGCTCCAACCGGGGGTGCTTCTCAACTCGTCAGGATCCCAAGAGTGTGTAGCCCCAGCGGATTGGGGAGTAGAGGCTCTGGTGGAAGGGAGAAGGGTCGGGATCAGGTGAGGTGAAAGTGGATTGGGGAAGCAGTGCTCGGGTGTCAATGCTCGCAATTGGGGATGCGGAAAGGTTAAAGGGAGAAAGGCAGAGCTAGAGGAGGTCTTAAATAGGCGTTTGAGGAGGCGAGCAACAAAGCCCTAAAATCTACCGTCGCCGCCAGGAGAAGAGCGAGGAATCGGGAGTTTGTTCTCCCTGTTGCGTGGACGAGGGGAGGTGAGTAGAGGGTTGTTAGGTTCATTTTTGAGAGTAGAAAGCTTCCTCCAAATATCTCAGGGAGAGGGAATGAGATTGGAGCGCTAGGTCATTTGGACGATTCGTCTTTCTGTTGGAGGTGTAGACCCGGTCTTGCGGGAGGTTGGGGATGACTCGGGGGCCGTCAGATCTCGTGCGACCCCTGATCCATTGATCGGGTGGCTAAGATTAAATCCCAGCGAGTGGACCGTGCCTAAAGCAGTCCAAATGACCGTGTGACAAAATCAAAGGCTAAATAAATCACACACCTTAGTCCTAGGCTAGATTAGGTGACATAATACACAAAATTTCAAATGTAAATAAATCTAAATTGGTAATTCCAATTGTAATGAGATTTTAGGCATAGTTTTATAATGCTATGATTTAGCTATGGTGCAATATTGGAGTCAAAATTCGATTATTGACTATGTCAATTGACTAAATGTCATAATACTTGTATTATTGACTTTGTGTACCATTATGGATGGTCTTAAGTGAAATTGATAATCCATTTAATCAAATTAGTAAGAGAGATGATTGAGGGCATAATTGGAACAATTAAAATTGTAAGAGAGGAACTGAATAATACATATGTAAAAAAACTCACTCTGTCACATTCTCCCCTCCTTTTAAGAATTTTGTCCCCAAAATTCAAGCAGCCTGAAAAAAGATATGGATACTTCTTCTCGACCTCGGTCTTTAGCTCCCAGGTGGCATCTGTCTCATCATGGTGACTCCAGAGAACTTTCACCATTTCAATATGACGATTACTGTGAAGTTCCTTTGACTTGAAGTCGAGAATCCTGACTGGAGACTCAGCATATGACAGATCATACTTCAATTCAAGAGGCTCATGATTCAAGATATGACTGGAATCCTTGACATAGGGCTTCAGATTAGATACATGAAACACATTATGCATGGCACTATAATGAGGTGGAAAAGCAAGATGATAGGCACATTCACCAACCCTTTCTAGAATCTCAAAGGGTCCTAACGAGGACTGAGCTTTCCTTTGTTCTTGGCCAAAGCTCGAATAGGTCACATCTTTAGAAATACATGGTCACCTTCCTTGAACTGACATTCTTGACGGTGAACATCTGCATAAGACTTATGTCTATCCTATGCCCGCTTCATCCTCTGCCGAATTAGAGCAACCTTATCAGTATACAACTGCATCTCCTCAGACTTCATCATGGTACGTTCTCCAACATCATCCCAGTGTAAAGGTGATCTGCATGGTCGTCCATAAAGAGCTTCATAGGGAGACATCTCAATGCATTCCTGATAGGTATTATTATAGGCAAACTCAGCTAAAGGCAAGTAATAGTCCCACAAGGACTGAGCTTCATCCTCTACCGAATTAGAGAAACCTTATCAGTATACAACTGCATCTCCTCAGACTTCATCAGGGTACGTTCTCCGACATCGTCCCAGTGTAAAGGTGATCTGCATGGTCGTCCATAAAGAGCTTCATAGGGAGGCATCTCAATGCATTCCTAATAGGTATTATTATAGGCAAACTCAGCTAAAGGCAAGTAATAGTCCCACGAGCCTTCCCAATCGAGAACACAAGATCACAGAAGATCCTCTAGAATCTGTATTGTACGCTCTGACTGCCCGTCTGTTTACGGACAGTAGGTTGTACTGAAGTTCAACTTGGTGCCCAATTCCTCTTGCACCTGCTTCCACATCTTTGATGTGAACTTTGGGTCCCTGTCTGAGACAATAGATGCTGGGACTCCATGTAGACGTACTATCTCCCGTATGTAGAGGTCTGCCAACTCAGAAACCTTTGCAGTAGTCTTCACAGGAAGAAAATGAGTTGACTTGGTGAGACGATCCACTATGACCCATGCAGCGTCGTATCCCTTCCTGGTCCTGGGTAACCCCACCACGAAATCCATGGTGATGTGTTCCCATTTCCATTCTGGAATTTCAAGGGGTTGTAGTAGACCGCCTAGTCTCTGATGTTCGACCTTGATCCTTTGGCATGTCAAACACCTGGACACGAAATCGGCAATATCACACTTCATGCCTCTCCACCAAAACTGACGTTGTAGGTCTTTGTACATCTTTGTCGTTCCTGGATGAACTGTGTACTTGGACCCATGTGCCTCATTTAGGATTGATGTCTTTACAGTTGACTGCTCAGGAACCCACATACGATTCTTGTAACAGAGACCACCATCAATACCCACAAACAGATGTGTTTGCGGCTTCAACAGGAGAGAAAAGATCTCTGCAAGACCGGAACTAGCCTTTTGTGCCTCAAGAAGTTTGAGATGCAAGTTGGACGTGATGGAAATGTTATTAACATGCACACGATCAGACAGAAACTGCGGTTTCCAGCCCACTAGATCCTCCATGTTCCTCCATTCAGGGACAGAAAGAGATGCACACACTGCCCTTTTTCTGCTAAGGGCATCAACAACTACATTTGTCTTACCTAGATGATAGGCAATAGTGAAATCATAGTCCTTTAGGTATTCGATCCATTGACGTTGACACAGATTCAAGTCCTTCTGAGTCAGGATGTACTTTAGGCTCTTGTGGTCAGTGAAGATGTTGAATGTTGCCCCGTACAGGTAGTGCCTCCAGATTTTGAGGGCATGAATGATTGCAGTTAATTCCAAATCGTGAGTGGGATAATTAAGTTCATTGGGTTTTAGCTGTCTAGACACAAAGGCCACTACCTTACCATTTTGTTGCAGGACACACCCTAACCCATTCCTCGAAGCATCAGTGAATATGACAAACCCTTCATTGCCAGAGGGTAGAACGAGAACAGGAGCCGACGTCAACTTCTGCTTTAATTGCTAGAAACTGGACTCACAAGTGGCTGACCAGATGAAGTGCTCGTCCTTCCGAGTAAGCTTGGTTAGAGGAAGTGCAATGTAACATACCAAATCTTAAACCCTACCCTAGAACTTTTATCTTTTGTGTTTTTCCAAACAAGGTTGAGGTTAGGATGATCCTAATAATAAAATGCATGAATAATGTAAAATAATATGTCACATAATTTATTTGGTGATAATAAGATGATAAATAACCTAATTGGATGCATAATGAAGTTAATGGGCCTCTAATGGGCCATATGATGTAACCCATGTAATAAAGCCTCAAATTAAATAATAGACTTCAAATTCGTAATCTACACATCAATATAAGCCTACATGTCAATTTTCATTTAATTTGGACAACCTTGAAATAATATGGTAATATTAAGAGAGAGAAATTGCCTAAAAGGTGTAAATAATAAATAAATATAATAATTGACACCAAAAGTTGGAATTAAAGGCAAATTCATATTCAACACACTTAAGTTAACTTGTGGATGAAGTTTTACCTAATTTGGATAATCCTAATACCATTAATGAAGGAGGAAAGAGAAAATGGATTTTTATTTGTTTAATACATCAAAAGTTTCCAAAAGTGAAATCTAATTATAGATTCGGAATCTAAATGTAACTTAACTTGTGTGTCAAGTTTGATTTTATTTGGATAAGTTTTGGACCCCTAAAAGAGGAAAGATAAAAAAATACATAAATTGCAATCCTAATCACTTTGGGACTATAGTTTCTAAGCTATATCTTGTCACGCGGCTTGGATTTTTATTTCCTTTTATTTCGGCTTGATCGGATGACTCCCTTTTAATCTCTGATTTTGCGGATTCAATCAACGGTTCTGGACCCTCCTCCTTCGCCCGCCTAGTCCGACTCCTGCTCAGTTTTCTCCGATAGCGGCAGGCGATTTTTATGGCTTAAATCTATTTCTCCTTTTCTCCCCATGAATTTCTGGCTTCCTTTTCGCAATCTTCACTTCTTTCCAATTTTGGAGATCCCTACTTTGATGAGGAATCCTTTTCTCAATCGCCCAGTCGACGAGAAGTTTCCCTTGTCTCCCCTGTTTCCGAACTCCACAAGTTTCCTGATATGTTCGGGACTGCTAACCTATATGTATGGGGTCCCTAACCCTCGCCAGACATCCAGCGATTGTTTCCTTCCATCTGTCTTGTCCTGGCTGCTTTGGAGATATCTCCCTGAACTCCGCCTGGTGTTTTCAACCTCCAGGTAGTCGACCCGTTGTCTGGAGCCTTCACAATTGCGAGAAGTAGTTGGGTTTTGCTTCTGGTGACCCCTCGATGCTTCTTATACATTCAATTGGTTCCTGAGGTAAGTATTTTGGATTTCCCTCTTTTATGTGATTATCGTTGTCGGTGAGCATCTGTACTGTTATGTCGAGCTTTTGAAACGATAATGGTTTCCTTGAGTTCCAGGGTCCCTCGCGGAGGCAGATGGGATGTTTGGTGATGTTTTTGATTGCCTGGATCGGCAGTTTGGCTTCTTGTCCATCGCTGCTGCTTCATGCTTTGCAGCCATGGCGAGCTCTTGAGCTAGAAGATGGCTTGGGCTTGTTTTACTCTTCTACCCTTGATCGCCCTTTTCTTTTCTGTTTAGCTGCCAAGGGTATTATCATCTTCTCGCCTCTTGTCTCTTGTTTTGGGTCGAGTCAAACGAGACCTTGACCTGCTGATTTGGACAACGTTCATTGGGCCAAGTCATGCAGGCCCAGTCTGTTTCTCACGGATTTTCTCGCCTATGTGGCAATATCTAATTATTTGATTGGTCGAATTTCTAAAATCCATAACTAATTATTTACTGGTCAGAAAAATATAAATAAATAGCCGTTGGATTCAGAAAAATAAGGGCTTTCTTATGGTGTTGGTTTTATCGCCTGAATCTGATGTTTTAAACATGTGTTTTTAATGGATCTAATTAATAATGAATTAACTTCTAAAATTCATAACTAATAATTTATAAGTCAGAAAAATATAATAAAATATGTTTTGAACTCAGGAAAATATAATCTAAAATATGGAATAGTTTTGGAAACATAATTCATATAATAATAAAAAGGTGTTTTTAGGGTTTATGAAATCAATATAAATCTAACCCTAATTTCACATATATGCTAAATAGGTGTTTTGAAGCTTAGGCTTAGACCTAGATGTGACCCTGGATCGTTTGACTCTAAAGTTGAGGTATGTTAGCATCTCCTATTTTTCTTTATTGAGCATAAACCTAAATTGTCTTTCTCTTGGTCCTATGGACATTAGCCTACACATTGTCTTGTTCTTTTGAAATCATGCTTTATGTGAATTATCTTATTTTGTTATTGATCTTGTGATCATGGATATTCTCTTGGAATCTTATATTGTTGCCTTGGTGCAATTTGGACTTTTGATATTATATGCCCACTGTGATGTGGATTTTACTTGTTGTTATATGCCCACTTTGATGTGGATGCTTATATATTTGAGTTGTCCATTGTGTGATGGAAACCTTGACAATTCTGACTAAACTATTTACTTGCCTCTATATTTACATGCAATGTGATTCAGTAGCACTAGAGTAGTGTAAATTACAATGGTTTTGGGTGTGTGCCCTTTATGTTTATGGGATGGTGGTGGTGGTGCCCCATACCCGAGTTTCAAGGATGTGAAGCCTTGGCTCAACTTTTACATATATTGGGAGTTTAACGGTGAGTCATTCTCTATCAGGTTTTCAAGGATGTGAAGCCTTGGCTGCCTTTGAGTTTATATTGTTCTAGTGTTATGCTTATCTCACATGCATGCAGGTTTATGATTATATGTGCTTTGTTTTCCACCATGGTAGTGGATGTTTATATTGATAGCACATTCTTATTATTTGTTGGTTATGGCAAGTATCCCTTTTGTTATGATCTTTTCTCTTGATACCCGTTTGGGTGATACTTATCTCTTGCTTGGGAAGCCTTTTACATTTGATGTCCTTTATATCCTTATATTGCGCAATTTGCTTTTTAGTATGCACATACCAGCCTTTGCTGATGTCTCCTTTTGTTTCTCTTTTGTTGGGGTATGCTTCCAACCCTAGGTGGAGGACATGGATGGCAAGACGTGTTGACCTAGACTTAGCTTGAGTTGATAAAGCTTGGAGACAATCTTGAAGTGGTTTAGATTTCCTCTACATGGATCCTTATGATGTAAGTTTGTAACCCTTTGTTTTATAATTGAATATAGTCATGTTTTTCTTCCGCTGCTATACTTTGGTCTTTTGATTACCATTATATAAAGATTTGAAAATTTTACACCCACTCCATCACACCTTTTGAGTGTGTTTGGATTGGAGGTTTTATTGTTCAAATTTTTAGTAGAGAAGTGGTTTCACTTCTTTACAGCATGGTATCAGAGCCCATGGTAGTCGGAATCTGACTATTTCAATTTTGTCTCCCTTTAGAACCCTTGACTTAGTTAGTTACCTTTAAGTGAGATGTTGACCTTAGATTTGATCAATGATGATCTTTTGTGTAATTAGGTTTGGTTTGAGGATGAGAATATGTTAGGAGATCTAAATATGGAAATATTGTGACTTGGTTTCCGCAATTGATTTTGGATCCACATTTTGTTTCATCTAAAAAAAAGTTTTCATCGCCAAAAATTATTTTCAATTATACTACTATATGTATAAAAGTTTTCTCAGATTTATCGATGTTTCTTGAACTAAGTCACAATCAAGAGAACTCGAATTTGATTAGAATTTAACCCTAGTTTGTACCTAGGAGTTTATATAATGGTGTAGTTGACCTACCCTATGACTTTTGGATGATCATGTAGGGTTGATAGGTTAGAGACATAAGGACCTAAAATCTCAACCCTAGATGGCATGACTATAGTTGGATACATAAATAATAAAAGTATCTAGAACTTTCACAACTAAGTGATGTGGGTAGTTCTAAAAAGTTGTTTAGTTTCACTTGTTAGGTTGAACCCTTAAGGGGTGGAGAGTAGTTGATCGTTGATGTTTGGATCTATAGATTTCGAGGACGAAATCCTTTTTAAGGGGTGGAGTGCTGTACCATACCGAATCTTAAACCCTACCCTAGAACTTTGATCTTTTGGGTTTTTCCAAACAAGGTTGAGGTTAGGATGATCCTAATAATAAAATGCATGAATAATGTAAAATAATATGTCACATAATTTATTTGGTGATAATAAGATGATAAATAACCTAATTGGATGCATAATGAAGTTAATGGGCCTCTAATGGGCCATATGATGTAACCTATGTAAGAAAGCCTCAAATTAAATAATAGACTTCAAATTCGTAATCTACACATCAATATAAGCCTACATGTCAATTTTCATTTAATTTGGACAACCTTGAAATAATATGGTAATATTAAGAGAGAGAAATTGCCTAAAAGGTGTAAATAATAAATAAATATAATAATTGACACCAAAAGTTGGAATTAAAGGCAAATTCATATTCAACACACTTAAGTTAACTTGTGGATGAAGTTTTACCTAATTTGGATAATCCTAATACCATTAATGAAGGAGGAAAGAGAAAATGGATTTTTATTTGTTTAATACATCAAAAGTTTCCAAAAGTGAAATCTAATTATAGATTCGGAATCTAAATGTTTAACTTAACTTGTGTGTCAAGTTTGATTTTATTTGGATAAGTTTTGGACCCCTAAAAAAGGAAAGATAAAAAAATACATTAATTGCAATCCTAATCACTTTGGGACTATAGTTTCTAAGCTATATCTTGTCACGCGGCTTGGATTTTTATTTCCTTTTATTTCGGCTTGATCGGACGACTCCCTTTTAATCTCTGATTTCGCGGATTCAATCAACGGTTCTGGACCCTCCTCCTTCGCCCGCCTAGTCCGACTCCTGCTCGGTTTTCTCCGATAGCGGCAGGCGATTTTTATGGCTTAAATCTCTTTCTCCTTTTCTCCCCATGAATTTCTGGCTTCCTTTTCGCAATCTTCACTTCTTTCCGATTTTGGAGATCCCTACTTTGATGAGGAATCCTTTTCTTAATCGCCCAGTCGACGAGAAGTTTCCCTTGTCTCCCCTGTTTCCGAACTCCACAAGTTTCCTGATATGTTCGGGACTGCTAACCTATATGTATGGGGTCCCTAACCCTCGCCAGACATCCAGCGATTGTTTCCTTCCATCCGTCTTGTCCTGGCTGCTTTGGAGATATCTCCCTGAACTCCGCCTGGTGTTTTCAACCTCCAGGTAGTCGACCCGTTGTCTGGAACCTTCGCAATTGCGAGAAGTAGTTGGGTTTTGCTTCTGGTGACCCCTCGATGCTTCTTATACATTCAATTGGTTCCTGAGGTAAGTATTTTGGATTTCCCTCTTTTATGTGATTATCGTTGTCGGTGAGCATCTGTACTGTTATGTCGAGCTTTTGAAACGATAATGGTTTCCTTGAGTTCCTGGGTCCCTCACAGAGGTAGATGGGATGTTTGGTGATGTTTTTGATTGCCTGGATCGGCAGTTTGGCTTCTTGTCCATCGCTGCTGCTTCACGCTTTGCAGCCATGGCGAGCTCTTGAGCTAGAAGATGGCTTGGGCTTGTTTTACTCTTCTACCCTTGATCGCCCTTTTCTTTTCTGTTTAGCTGCCAAGGGTATTATCGTCTTCTCGCCTCTTGTCTCTTGTTTTGGGTCGAGTCAAACGAGACCTTGACCTGCTGACTTGGCCGACGTTCATTGGGCCAAGTCATGCGGGCCCAGTCTGTTTCTCACAGATTTTCTCGCCTATGTGGCAATATCTAATTATTTGATTGGTCGAATTTCTAAAATCCATAACTAATTATTTACTGGTCAGCAAAATATAAATAAATAGCCGTTGGATTCAGAAAAATAAGGGCTTTCTTATGGTGTTGGTTTTATCACCTGAATCTGATGTTTTAAACATGTGTTTTTAATGGATCTAATTAATAATGAATTAACTTCTAAAATTCATAACTAATAATTTATAAGTCAGAAAAATATAATAAAATATGTTTTGAACTCAGGAAAATATAATCTAAAATATGGAATAGTTTTGGAAACATAATTCATATAATAATAAAAAGGTGTTTTTAGGGTTTATGAAATCAATATAAATCTAACCCTAATTTCACATATATGCTAAATAGGTGTTTTGAAGCTTAGGCTTGGACCTAGATGTGACCCTGGATCGTTTGACTCTGAAGTTGAGGTATGTTAGCATCTCCTATTTTTCTTTATTGAGCATAAACCTAAATTGTCTTTCTCTTGGTCCTATGGACATTAGCCTACACATTGTCTTGTTCTTTTGAAATCATGCTTTATGTGAATTATCTTATTTTGTTATTGATCTTGTGATCATGGATATTCTCTTGGAATCTTATATTGTTGCCTTGGTGCAATTTGGACTTTTGATATTATATGCCCACTGTGATGTGGATTTTACTTGTTGTTATATGCCCACTTTGATGTGGATGCTTATATATTTGAGTTGTCCATTGTGTGATGGAAACCTTGATAATTCTGACTAAACTATTTACTTGCCTCTATATTTACATGCAATGTGATTCAGTAGCACTAGAGTAGTGTAAATTACAATGGTTTTGGGTGTGTGCCCTTTATGTTTATGGGATGGTGGTGGTGGTGCCCCATACCCGAGTTTCAAGGATGTGAAGCCTTGGCTCAACTTTTACATATATTGGGAGTTTGACGGTGAGTCATTCTCTATCAGGTTTTCAAGGATGTGAAGCCTTGGCCGCCTTTGAGTTTATATTGTTCTAGTGTTATGCTTATCTCACATGCATGCAGGTTTATGATTATATGTGCTTTGTTTTCCACCATGGTAGTGGATGTTTATATTGATAGCACATTCTTATTATTTGTTGGTTATGGCAAGTATCCCTTTTGTTATGATCTTTTCTCTTGATACCCATTTGGGTGATACTTATCTCTTGCTTGGGAAGCCTTTTACATTTGATGTCCTTTATATCCTTATATTGCTCAATTTGCTTTTTAGTATGCACATACCAGCCTTTGCTGATGTCTCCTTTTGTTTCTCTTTTGTTGTGGTATGCTTCCAACCCTAGGTGGAGGACATGGATGGCAAGACGTGTTGACCTAGACTTAGCTTGAGTTGATAAAGCTTGGAGACAATCTTGAAGTGGTTTAGATTTCCTCTACATGGATCCTTATGATGTAAGTTTGTAACCCTTTGTTTTATAATTGAATATAGTCATGTTTTTCTTCCGCTGCTATACTTTGGTCTTTTGATTACCATTATATAAAGATTTGAAAATTTTACACCCACTCCATCACACCTTTTGAGTGTGTTTGGATTGGAGGTTTTATTGTTCAAATTTTTAGTAGAGAAGTGGTTTCACTTCTTTACATGCAATTTTGGAGAAATTTGGAATAAAACGAGGATAGTATCCGACCAACCCCATGAAACTCCGAATTTCAGAAGGATTACGAGGAGATTTCCAATCAAGTACATCAGAGACTTTGGTGGGATCAACAGATATACTACCTACAGAAATGACATGTCCAAGAAACATAACCTTATCAATCCAGAATTCACAATTTGAAAGTTTTCCATAAAACTTGTGGGTTCGAAGAATGTCAAGACACTACTACATAAACAACATTCAGTGTCACTTTTCTGGGTGTCGGTTATTTTGGAAAACTGACGCCTATAATATTAGACATCGGTTATTTATGCAAACCGACGTCTATATTCGAAGACCATCCAGACACAGGTACCGCTTTGTATTCAGCGTCGGCTGGTTATAACAGACCGACGCCTAAAATAGCCTGCGAAATCCAATTTTCGAGCGAAAACATTTTAGGTCACCTACAACGTAGGTTTTTAACAATTCACCGATGCCTATTTAAAATGAAAATTTGCGTGAAAAGTCCTACTTTTATTGTCGTTTATCCTTCGATAACTGACGCTGATAATAGTTCCCACCAAAATATTTAGTGTAAAGGTTGTCTAGTAGGGCGTCGGTGCTTTACTATCAACCGATGCCGAAGACTTTAGGTGTCATTTGTATTTGATAACCGATGCCTTTACAAACTTAATAGACACACGATCGATCACACTTGTTTCATTGTCTTCATCGCCCGCTAGCTATTGCTCGATCGCCCGCTAGCTACATGCTGGTTCTCACCGTCGCTGATGCTGCCTGTGCTTCCTCTCCTCGCCTCGCCGTCACCGTTGACGGTGCTACTGCTCTGCGTCGCCTCCGCCGCCCGCCACCTAGCTTCGTCCTGCGTCGCCGCAGCCGCCCTAGCTTCATCCTGCATCACCGCCACCCTAGCTTCGTCCTGCGTCGCCGGCACTGCCCGCTCCTTCCTCCCTGCTCACGCCCGCCGCGCCGCCTAGCTTCGGTTTGATCTCCATGTATTAGCCGTAGCCTTTCTCCCTAGCTTTTTACCTACATGCAGCAAACACGGCTGTGGCTATGTTGGCCTACCACGGCCGTGGTAGGCCAACACAGCCACAGTCGTGTTTGCTGTTGGTAAGGATATGAAAAAATCTATATGTAATGCTTTATGCAAATTCTAGGATACGAAAAAATCTTTTGCTTGCATATATTTGTGCTTCTAATCCTAATGCTTGACCTAATTCAGTAAATTTTGATGCATGTTGAAATAAGATTTAAACTTGTCCATTCTAGCATCCTAATTTGATTTGATTAAACCCTAACATTGATGAAACCTTAACATCAATTGTGATGAAAACCTAACATGTACATATCTATTATTGTGTTTGTTGGCCTAGAAACCCGTCCAAGATTTACTCATTAGGAGTAAATCTTGGATAGTCCCCGGTTTGGGACTATTCTTGAACACCTAATCTCACTTAGGATGTAAGTGTATAATGTGTATTGGGTTTTCGAGAAAATTTCGGTAGCATTTCCTCGTTTGTTCTCTAAGTACATATGTACTTAGAGAACAGCGGGGAAATGCTGCTGAAATTTTCTTGAAAACCCAATACACATTATAAACTTAAAAGTGAGATTAGGTGTTCAAGGATGGGATAGGTGGTACACATTTATTATATATAAGAATGACATCACATGTGTTTGTTGGCCTAGAAAGTGAACAATCATTGTTCTTTATATTACTTGTACATTGGTATAAATTAGAATGAACAATCACTAAATTATATACTGTTTGTATGGAGTCCGACTTCATTGTAGATATCTATTATTGTGTTTGTTGTCCTAGAAACCCATCCAAGATTTACTCATTAGGAGTAAATCTTGGATAGTCCCCGGTTTAGGACTGTTCTTGAACACCTAATCTCACTTAGGATGTAAGTGTATAATGTGTATTGGGTTTTCGAGAAAATTTCAGTAGCAATTCCCCGTTTGTTCTCTAAGTACATATGTACTTAGAGAATAGTGGGGAAATGCTGCCGAAATTTTCTTGAAAACCCAATACACATTATACACTTACTAGTGAGATTATGTGTTCAAGGATGGGATAGGTGGTACACATTTATTATATATAAGAATGACATCACATGTGTTTGTTGGAGTAAATCTTGGATAGGATGTAAGTGTATACCCTAATCTTGTCCTAATATATACTTGGTTTCTCTTTGATCATAGAATGGATAGATCATGGATGTCCATTCGCAATCACTGCACCCCAGAGCTTATATTTGGTCTTGATCAGTTTGTTAGATTTGCCGAGGAACATAGGAAAAAACCTACAGATAGGTTCTACTATCCATGTAGGCATTGTGGTAACAACTTGAAAGTCAACACTGGTGAGGAAATCAAAAGTCATGTCATGTGCAACGGGATTGTACAAGGCTATACAGAATGGCACTAGCATGGAGAGATTTCAAACTCGAAACCAGTAGATGTCGATAGCAGTGCTTGGGTGGAAGAAGAAATTGCCTTCGATGACATAGATGTAAACGAACCAGTTCCAATAGACATCGTTGATGCGATGCTGGATAGTTGTAGGGTAGAGCACACCGATCCACCTCCTATCTTTAGAAACATTGTGCATGATGCTGAGATACCGTTATACACATGCTATGCTAAGTTTACGAAGCTTAGCACTGTGTTGAGATTGTATAAGTTGAAAGCTAACAATAGATGGAGCGATAAAAGCTTCACTGAATTGTTGACTTTGTTGAAAGAAATGCTTCCTGAAGGAAACGAACTACCAATCTCAACATACTAGGTAAAGAAAATGTTGTTCCCAATGGGAATGGAGGCCAAGAAGATACACGCATGCCCGAATGATTGTGTATTATTTCAAAAGGGCTATGTAGATTTGAAAGATTGTCCAAAATGTGGTACGTCACGGTATAAATTGACGACTTCGGGGGAGTCCAAAACTGGTTCTCCTGCCAAGGTGTTGTGGTATCTACCTATAATATCACAGTTTCAACGCTTGTTTGCAAATCCGAAAGATGCGAAGAATTTGAGGTGGCATGTAGATGTTAAGAAAAATAATGATGGGATCCTACGACATGCGTCTGATTCCCCACAGTGGAAGAAGATTGATCTATTGTACCCCAAATTTGGTGAAGAAGATAGGAATCTAAGACTTGGGCTTTGTACAGACGGGATGAATCCGTACGGGACATTGAGCAGCTAACATAGCACTTGGCCACTCATGCTTGTTATATACAATCTTCCCCCTGTCTGTGTATGAAAAATAAGTACGTTATGATGTCATTGTTGATATCGGGCCCTAAACAACTCGGAAATGATATCGATGTTTATCTTGAACCACTGATTGATGACTTAAAGAAACTTTGGGCTGAAGGTGTGATGACCTATGATGCTTCAGGAAGAGAGACATTTTGTTTGCACGCTATGTTGTTTTGCACTATTAATGACTTTCCAGCATATGGGAATTTGTCTGGATATAGTGTCAAAGGAGCTAAAGCGTGTCCTATATGTGAAGAAAACACTGATTCGATAAGACTAAAACATGGCGGCAAGACTGTATATCTTGGTCATCGAAGATTTCTTTCAAAATTCCATCAGTATCGTAGGAAGCGCAAAGCATTCAATGGATGGAATGATGAACGGAGTGCACCTAAACCTATACCAGGGGATGTTGTTTTTGAAAGAGTAAAAGACATTGTCAATGAATTTGGTAAGAAATCACAATGTAGTATGGCCACATGGAGTGACAATTCTTCATTCAAGAAGAAGTCAATATTTTGGGATCTTCCTTATTGGAGTTCTTTGACAGTCAGGCATTGTATCGATGTAATGCACATTGAGAAAAATGTTTGTGATAGCATCATTGGTACTCTGTTAAATATACCAGGTAAGACTAAAGATGGGATAAAATCCAGACTGGACCTACGTGAAATGGGAATAAGGTCAGAATTAACAGAATTACGTGAAATGGGTAATAAATGAACATACTTACCTCCCGCTTATTACACGTTGTCTAGAAAGGAGAAGAAAGCTTTTTGTGAATGCTTGGTAAATGTTAAGGTGCCACATGGTTACTCATCCAACATCTGTAGATTGGTATCAATGAAATATCTGAAGTTGATAGGTCTTAAATCTCATGATTGTCACACTCTAATGAAACAAATATTTCCCGTGGCAATTCGATCTATATTGCCGAAGCATGTAAGGTTTGCAATCAGCAGACTTTGTTTCTTTTTCAACAGTCTATGCAACAAAGTTATTGACCCTGATACTCTCGATAATTTGCAAAGAGAAGTGGTTGTTACCCTATGTCAGCTTGAGATGTATTTCCCTCCTTCTTTCTTTGATATCATGGTACATCTTGTTGTCTACTTGACTAGGAAAGTGAAAATGTTGGGACCAGTTTTCTTGCATTGGATGTATCCCTTTGAGTGATACATGAGCGTTTTTAAAGGTGATGTTCGAAACCATTATCGGACTGAAGGGAGTATTATTGAAGGTTATGTGATGAGAGAGGTTATGGATTTTTGCAATGACTTTCTGAGTGGTAATAACACTCCTGATAATGACAAGAATATTGAGGAGGGCAAAGGAATTTTGGGATCACGGGTGAAAGTAATCAGCCGTGAGCAGTTGGAACAAGCTCACTTGTATATTTTACACAACATGGACGAAGTGAGTGTTTATATCGAGGAACATACCAATTTCATCAAGAGACAACATCCTCGAGAAAGTTCAATGTGGCTTGCTAGAGAGCATAATAAGACTTTTACTAAGTGGTTTGAAGATAAAGTCTTACATCAACTATCTCAAACACCAAATGATATTACAGAAACTATCAAATGCCTCACCTTTAAACCAAAACTGAATGTTATGTCTTATGAAGGGTTTGACATTAATGGGTTCACATATTACACAAAGCGCCAAGATGATAAGAGTGTCGTCCAAAACAGTGGGGTCACTCTTCAAGCGTCGACTATGTATTTTGCAAGTGCAAAGGATAAGAGTCCACGTGAAGCTAAAATGTCCTATTACGATGTCATTGAAGACATATGGGAGTTTGACTACATATATTTCAGAATTCCTCTCTTTAAATGTAATTGGGTTGATAACAACAAAGGAGTTATAATGGATGAATTGGGTTTCACTTTGGTGAACTTTGAAAAGATTGGCGAGAAGGGTGAACCATTCATATTGGCATCACAGGAGAAACAAATATTCTATATCGATGATCCTACAAATGATAAATGGTCGGTTGTTCTTCATGGTAAAAGACAGTTTATTGAAGATCCTATAGATGAAGAAGAGTACTATGATAAGTATGATGAATCCAGTCCATTCTCAGTTGGGTTGCCAACTCCACAAAATATTGAAGCTAATGATGACTTATATGTGCGCGGAGATCACAATGAAGGATTGTTAATTGATAAAAGATCACAATTTTAGAGACATGTATGTTTATATTTTTTGAAAAATGCTAGTTAATACAAATGCTAAATGTTTGCCTTTTTTTGTTAATACAAATGCTAAATGTTTGCCTTTTTCTAGTTAATACAAATGCTAAATGTTTGCCTTTTTCTGGTTAATACAAATGCTAAATGTTTGCCTTTTTCTAGTTAATACAAATGCTAAATGTTTGCCTTTTTAATGACATTTTCAGATGGCAGACCATGATGAGCATGATGTCCATGATGAGAATGAAGTCCATGATGAGCATGCTGTCCATGATGAGCATGGCGAGGATACCAATGTAAGTTCTAAAAACATATCTTGTATTTCTATAAAATTCATTATCTTCTAGTTATGTCATATATCCTATATTTCTATATTGGGCTATTTCAGTGTGTTTATTTTTGTCAAATTTTAGGTTGATGATGCACATGTACCGATTGAAGCACTGGAGCAACTTGATGCACAGCACCAAACACTTAACAAGAAAAGGGGCATCACTCTGTTGAAGAAGTTAATAGCGTTGAGTGGCAGTGGATCCAAATTTGTTGTTGAGTTTGATAATGGAGGAAATGCAATTGGAGTGAACCGCAATAATTTTGTAAACTATCTTGGGTGTGTCACTCGAAGCCATTGTGGTGTTAAGTATGATAATTGGCATAAAGTTCCTCAGGAGAAGAAAGACTTGATATGGAAGGATTTATGCGTGAGTTATTATTATTTGCAATTCGATTTTGTAGATTACAAATTATATTATTTGCAATTCTATTTTTGGATACTAGTTAATAAGAATTCTATTTTACAGAATCTGTTTGCATTGGATGAGAAGCTGCATCGTAAAAGCGTGATGCAACGCGTTGGAAAGATGCTTAGGAACTATAGGACAAATCTGAATAGAGAATACATAAAAGATGGTGATAAGAAGAAGAAGTCAGCCGTTGAGCAGTGGAACTTCTTGGACAAAGAAGATTGGGACAATTTTGTTGCTTCAAAAAAATCTAAAGAATTCAAGGTATTAGGCGTCACTCCCAATTTAATTAATATACATTGTATTCACCTATTCAAGATTAACATTTAGTGCTACTAACCAAATCATTAATGTGCATACTAACTAGGCCCTCAGTGACGCGCAAAAAGCAAGGCGTGCACTAAATGTGCATGACTACACTATGGGTCCAAAGGGCTATGCAAGCGTTCGCCAAAGACTACAGGCGGAGTCTGCGACTACTCAGGAGTCTGCTGCTACTCAGGAGTGTGCCACACCCATGCCTCGCCATGATATCTGGAGGAGGCAAAACAAGAAGGGTGAAATAAAGAAGCCCGTAACTGCTGAGGCGGCTGTGAAAATGGTAAAATACAACTCTTAGAGCAATCGTTTGAATATTGATTATTTGTGGTGTTAACTTACCAATTTCTGTTGATGGTGATTAGCGGGAGCTGCATGAGCAGAGGAAACAAGGCATGTTCATCCCTCATGGCACAAGGGATGAATTGACAGTTGCTCTGGGTAACCCAGAGCATCCTAGACGTGTTAGGGGTGCAGGCGCTGGTGTGGGAATCAAAGAATTCTTTGGGCCATCCTAGCGCAAACCCAGAGCGGGACTTTCACAAGAAGAGGTAACCTATTCTTTTTTTAGAATGTTACTGCAAAAGGGAATTCAATAATAAGAAGCTAATGTTTCTTTTATCCATGTATAGGAGAATAAGAGATTCGAGGATATAGTTGCTAAGAAGGTCAATGATATAGTTGCTGAGAAGGTCAAGGAAGAAATAGTGCAGTGGCAAGCATCTCAGGCTTCCAATCAGCCTAAGGCGACCCACTCTTCTCCTGATGCACATACTAAGAGTAATCCTGGAGACCCATCGCCTAGCACGTCTGTTGTAAGTATTGTTTATGACATTGTAGCTAGTCTTTTCAAGATGATATGTTTTCAAGATGATATGTATATATGTATAACATTCTTTATGTAAATTTGTAGGCATTGAAGCCATGCCGCTTAAGAATGCAAGACTATGTTGTTGCAGAGGCACATGCTTACCAGTCCCTTCCTGGGGAAACGTTTCATGGGACTCCAATGCCGCAGGGCTATGTTCATGTGAGCCTGATATGTGTATTACCCGATTGGAGGGAAGCTGCATTGCCATATGCCCACCCAGATATTGATACACTTGGTGAGACAGAAGGCGGGGTGATATTGTGGCCCAAAGCAGATGTCGTCTACACTACTGAAATTGTAAGATAAATTTACATTACTTTAGATTGTTAATGTGTATATATGAGGTCAACTGATCTGAAATTATATATACAGGTTAAAAAGAAGACACCCGAAGCACCTAGGCCTCCACCTCCACTTCCTGCATTACCAAGTTGGGTTCCAACTGACCTAAAATACTCGTTAGGTCCTTCTTGTAGGGGAATGGCATGTTGGCTACGGGAACATAATATACATTGCCCTATAATTGTTTCTTTAGAAGCAGATTATGCAGGTCAATCATACGATAGCTCTTTATTTATACAAGATATTATTGAGATGTTTATGTATGATTGGCTGAATACATCAATGATAGAGACATGGATAAGGTGAGATCTTGTTTATACATTCATATACCTTGTGTAAGATCCAGTGATCTGTTTTCTTATATATTTATGCATACGTAATACATGTTTTGCAGCTACTTAATCGAAGATCAATGCAAACAATTTGCATTTGATCATGTGGGATTTTTGATTCCATCATTGATTAGTATGGTAGCTAAAGACCCTGATAGTGTTCAACAATACTGTATAGATGCTTTTACAATTTTCGGTCAGCAAAAGAAGATGATAATAATAGCTCCATTCAATGTCAAGTAAGTTTACTTTATTTATAATTTGGACTTAAGAAAATTCCATTTTTATTGTGCATTTTGAGTTATTAATTTTTAACTTTTTAACCTCTAGCGGTAGACATTGGGAGTTACTAGTTATTGTCCCCGGGATGTTCACTGTTTATTATCTAGATCCTGTGGGAAGTACATTGAACACTAAAATTGGACACATATTGAGAATGCCATTATTCTGGTGAGAAATATTACATTTTTATATCTGTTAACATCTGTTATTACATTATTATTTAATTATGTAATTTACTGTGTTACATTAACATGTAGGGGTTTAGATGCATTCAAAAATGCTGGAGGAAATATCCCAAGGAGAAAGAACCAGCCAATAATTTGGGAGAATGTAAAAGTAAGTTTCCGACTCCAATGTATATATTATTTATGTGAACTGTGCTTAGTTATATTTTTTAATATTTTGTATGTTTCAATTTATAGTGTGCTACACAAGACAACGGCTGGGCATGCACATACTATGTGATGCGATTTATGCAGATGATTATCCGACATGCCGCATTGGATATTAATACCATACATGAGGTATTATATATAGTCTCATTAGTTAGTATGAAATATATCAATCTTATTTTTATATTATTACTTATATATACATCATTCGCTTTGCAGGTGTTTAAAACTGACCACACTATAGATAAACTCTTAAAAAATGTACATTCTCCATATACGATGGAAGCATTAAATGAAGTAAGAGAAGAATGGGCAAAATCCATACAAGCAGTGGAGATTGTAAGATATAATTGGGATGCTGATAGCGATGCTGAATGATATTTTGTAAATGAATATTTCTAAATGTTTATACATGTCTGAATGTTTCTACATGTATTTGAATGTTTCTGCATGTTTGAATGTGAGAATTGAATTGATGTCTGAATGTATCTACTTGTGTGAAAAAATATTTGTTGATTTTGTAGGTTTGTGGCCTATTTGTAGGTTGATATCAATGGATGTCGTAAACCTGTAGTTCAGAAAACTGAACTACATGTTCTCATCCTGCTGACCAGCCACATCAGGTCTGCAAACTGATAAGAAAAAAAAAATTAAAGTATAGGCGTCGGTTATTTATAGAACACCGTCATCAAAGGCCTACAACGTCAGTTATTGGATAAAAACCGACGCCTAATAGGACAAACAACCCGAACGTGCAGGAAACATGGCCGTGGTGGAAAAGGCGTCGCTTATTCATATAAAACCGACGCCTATAGTACTAAACACGGCCGTGCAGTGAAGCACGGCTGTGTCGTCTGGGAGTATGACGTCGGTTGTTCAGTTGTTAACCGACGCCTATAGTACTATACACGGCCGTGCAACGAAGCACGGACGTGTCGTCTGGTGCCCTTTTTAGTGGCGCGAACCCTATAGACGTCGGCCAACTATATATAACCGATGCCTATATATCATATAGGCGTCAGTTAGAAAACCGACGCCGAAGAGTTCGACCTTTAGCGGCACCCACATATGCGTCGCTTGAAAACCGTCGCCAAAGGGGGTTAAAAAACTGACACCAAAGGCGGGTTCTATACTAGTGAGAACTGTTCGCAAGTGTTCACGATGTTTTTCCATAGAAACAGAATAGATCAAGATATCATCAATGAAGATGACCATGAACTCATCAAGAAAAGGTTGGAAGACTTTGTTCATCAGATTCATGAATACACCTGGTGCGTTGGTCAACCCGAATGGCATCACCAGAAATTCGTAATGCCCATAACGAGTTTGAAAAGCAGTTTTTGAAATATCAGAATCCTTGATTTTAAGTTGATGGTATACAGAATAGAGATCAATCTTTGAGAACACTTTAGCAGTACGAAGCTGATCAAAGAGGTCATCAATACGAGGAAGAGGATATTTGTTTTTAATAGTATCTTGGTTCAACATGCGGTAGTCAATACACATACGCATAGAACCATCTTTCTTTTTAACAAAGAGAACAGGAGCTCCCCAGGGGGAAACACTAGGATGAATGAAACCTTTGTCGAGAAGTTCTTGCAACTGTTTCTTCAACTCCATAAGCTCAGCAGGAGCCATCCTATACGGTGCCCTAGAAATCGGAGTGGTTCCAGGAAGAAGTTCTATGGAGAACTCAATGTCTTTATTTGGAGGCAGCCCAGGAAGCTCCTCTGGGAAAATGTCAGGGAAGTCACGTACCACCTACAGACTTTCTACAGGCCCGCTACTAGGACTGGTCTCTGAGACTATTGTGAGGAAGACTTTACATCCTTTATAAATGAGTTTTTTAGCTTTAAGAGAGGAGATTATAATATTATTACAAAATCTGCTTCCCCTAGGGATTTTCTCAGGATAAGAATGAGGTTGAGAGAGGACCACCGTCTTGTTTCTACAATCAATGTGAGCATGGTATGTGTAAAGCCAGTCCATACCAAGTATGACATCAAAATCTTCCATAGTTAAGAGAATGAATTCGAAGGGCATATCATGATTTTTGTATTTAAGAGAAAGTTCATTGGTTTTCTGTAGAGTTGTGAGTATTTTGCCACTCGGAGTAGACACGTCCAGAATATATCCCAAATCCCTTATGTGAAGATTTAATATAGATGCCAGAGTTTGGGAAATAAATGTATTTGTAGATCCAGAGTCAAATAAAGCCTTAACAGGATGACCATTTAATAATACAGTGCCTACGTAAGGTAATCAAATTATGAATAATTGCAGGCTTGAATAAGATATTGAATTATAAAGAATTTAGGTTACCTTCACAGAGATGGTTTGGATTATCCTTGGCCTCTTCTGCATTTACTTCAAACACCCTGCCATTGCGGTGTCCCTGAGGCTGCGGAGCACCACCCGCAGGATTGCCAAAGATGGAGGGAGTGGGGCACTTGGCGACGAAATAACCCTCCTTCTTGCAATTATAGCAGACTGGCTTGGTGTGGCGACATACTCCACTATGGAAACGTCTACAAGTCTTGCACTTGGGATGATTCATCCTCGGCTAGTTCTGGTGGCTTTTCTGTCCTCCCTTTCCTAAACCTCCTCGTTTCCCTGATCCCTTATTGTTATGGCCAGAATGGAACTTTCAAGACTTGTCCTCTTCAGTTGTGGTTAACCCTAAGTCTCCCATGCTAGAAGGTTTTTGCATGCCCTGCTCTCTCTCCTGCTTGAGGGCCATATCTAGGGCTTCATCTATGCTTCTGGTATGAGAGGCTATGACTAGGGTTTTTAGGTGGGCGGAAAGGCAGTCAACATAGTGTTCAGTAAGACGGTCCTCAGTCTGGATGGGTGCATAATGTTCCAGAAGCCTAAACTTTCGGGTGTAATCAGCTACTAAAAGACTACCCTGCCTTAACTCCATGTACATCTTCTCCTTCCTCTTCCTCTCAGCTATGGGCATAAAACGATCCGTGAAGAGGTTTTTGAAGGCTTCCCACTCCATGTCGTCTATTTCCTCACCCCTATTCCCGCCATAGTTCTCCCACCAGATTTTTGCCACTCCCTTAAGCATATGGGTGGTGAACTTGACCTTCTTCTCATTAGGTACTTCTAGGGTATGAAAACCATTCTTTATGGACAAAATCCAGGCTTCAGCCTTGTCCATGACCTCAGGCTGATCCTCTCCCCAAAAGGAATCAAGGTTTAGTTTAATAAAATCTATCACTATCACTTCTTTCTTCCTAGATGAGCTAGATTTGGGGGTCCCTTTTGTGGCGAGGGTTTCCATGGAATCTAGAAGGATTTTCTTCTGTTCCTCCCACCTTTCCTTGGCCGCAACATTGGGATCAGGTACTTCAGAGGTTTCAGGCTCTTTTCTTTTCTTAGAGGACGATTCCCCTGAGCTGCGAATCTTAGGAGGCATCCTAAAATTAATTGGGATATATTAGATTTATTACTCAACAATTATATTTGTCATTATCATTATGTCATTTCATTATTCTCTTATATCATTTATTAACGTTCTTGATGTTACAATTTATGGAGGATACCTTAAAATTCCTTATTGGTCGGTCCTTAAAGACTTTCTAAATAGAGAGACTCTTTCCTAATCTTATATCATAGATATGAATGGAAGAACAATTTTCAAAAATATTTGAGATAAGAGGGGAAATATTCCTATAGAAAAGATGAGAGGGAATTTCTATAGATGAGAAGGATCCTAATTTAAGGTATGCCCAAGATGTAAGGGACATTTAGGATATCGGCCAGGTAGACTCACACTACCTTATAGGTAGCCTCGTGATTGCCAAGCAAAGTGGCTCGGAGACTTTAGCCAGACCTTAGGCAGATGCTATCCTAGTCACCTCAACCCTTCACATCCCTAACTCAAGGACTACCCTAGACTCATAATAGGGTGAATGAAAGTCATGTGATTATGATGTGTGAACATTGGCTCTGATACAAACTGTGACGACCCCAATTTCCACATACATTCCTTAGTGACATGCACAGATATGCGTGCACTCATATCTATGAATGTCAAAAGGGAAAATATAGGAAATCAAGATAGTCAACTAAAATCAGAGATAAGCCAATACTATGTCCACATCATCAGTAATAGCCAGACAACAATTCATTCATTGATAAAAGATAAAGTCATACATATAAATACTTGAGAAAGGAGAAGAATAAGTCTATGAAAAAGGAAATGTGATTACTACATAGAATCTATAATATCCTATTACATCATCTAGAAGAATAAAAACTATCTAACTGAAGTGAATATGATGAGAAGTGAAAATCTATCTCATATCCTCCATGATCTTTATTTAGTGGCTTCAGGTACTTTAGAGTGCTTCATCTATTATCAATTGTTCCTTGTACCTAGAAAATACGAGAAACAAAAACATCAACAAAGTTGGTACATGGAATTAAAAGCTATATTGTGCTGGTATATAAAATACTCAAAATTGGAGAAAAAGAATGAAAACATTATTTAGAGGCAGAAAATCAAGAAATCCCAAGTTATTATCGTTATTTAGAATGAATATGCATTACTATGATGGACTTAGCACAAACATGACTATTGGGCCATATCCCTACGTACCTTGTACCATTATGGATCTCCCTACGTACCTTGTACCATTAGGGAGGTCCTAGTCAACATTAATACTTTCCGTCTCTTATAAGGAGATTAATGAGCACCACTAGTAACTACATTTCACTTATATTCAATTATGTTATTTCATTTTCAAGGCGGTAAATCATCAATTAATCATATATCCACATTTATCAATGTATATCAATTTCATGCAAACAATTACATTACTTTACATCCACAAAAAACTAGTCATATAGTTATATCCACGTACCTTTAATTCTCAGATCTGAATTCCACAAGTCCTAAGTTAGGAGAAAGATAATAGATCACCCTGAAATATAGTAAAACCCTAAAGTCACCATGGTTTCTCATCAAACAACATTAATTATTATTATAGTTAGGGTTTAGGTTATTTGGGATGTAACTTTAGGATACATAGGTTTCAGAGTTGGGATCTGAGATCAGGGTCGTCCACGTTATTCAAGGACATTTTATTTATTAGGGTTTTTCATAAATTGTACATAGTATTCATGATAAGGTGAGAAAGAACTAGAAATTAGGGTTCTTCTAAATTATTGAATCAACTATTTTTCTTAGATAGGTTTTTGAGTAACATGATGACCAAGATCATAATTAGGGTTTAATATGTTCCCAAGGCAGAATTAAAATCAATTATAACCATTATTTCACAAAAACAATGTATTAAAAGGTCATTAGTGAGTGTAGGACATATTTTTCAAAAAGTGCTCAGATCCAGGTCATGGTTATATTTTATTTAGATAGAGTGGATGTTTCTGATGAAAATGGTATATTTATTCGATAGTTTCTGACAATCTTACCGTTTTCTAGGGTTTTCACAAGTTCTGACCAATCAGGAAATTTTAAAGAATAAAACGAAAATAAAAAAAAGATCTGCGAGCTCTGCCTCACGGATCATGCGAGGGATCCGATCAACTGGATCCTCTCACTGACCTGTGAGCAAGAGCTCGTCCAAAGAGGGTCAGGATGGGGTAAAAGGACGTGGATGCCCTTCGGGTTGAGTTCTTTGCGCGTGACCACGCTTGGACAGAGTGGGGTTTTCATTGGTTCGATTCATCTGTGACTCGCACCATGGCAGCAGCTAGCTGAGGCGAGGAATGGTGAAGGAGTGGGGTAGCTAGGTGGGTGTTATGTGTGTGAGAATGAGCAAGTTGCGTTTGCGGGATCTTCTTGAGTTCAACGAGCCCAAGAAGCTCGCCGGAGGTTAACTACAACTATGGTTGTGATGGCAGGAGGCTCTGTGAAATCAAGATTGGGTTTTAAGGATTTACCTACCCTCCGGCTGGATTGAGGGGTCATGAAGCTCCATGTGAGGTTCGTGAGACTCTAGGTCCACTCCCAGCTGCTCGACGTGCCCTGAACCTCGCCGGCGATGGCAGCTTTGAGCTCAACTACGGCGGATAGTCGACCCAGGGTTCTAGACCTTCGCAGCTCCAACTGGGGGTGCTGCTCGACTCGTCGGGATCCCAGGAGCGTGTGGCCCCAGCGGATTGGGGAGTAGAGGCTCTGGTGGAAGGGAGAAGGGTCAGGATCAGGTGAGGTGAAAGTGGATTGGGGAAGCAGTGCTCGGGTGTCAATGCTCGCAATTGGGGATGCAGAAAGGTTAAAGGGAGAAACGCAGAGCTAGAGGAGGTCTTAAATAGGCGTTTGAGGAGGCGAGCAGCAAATCCCTAAAATCTGCCGCCGCCGTCAGGAGAAGAGCGAGATATCGGGAGTTTGTTCTCCCTGTTGCGTGGAAAAGGGGAGGTGAGTAAAGGGTTGTTAGGTTCATTTTTTAGAGTAGAAAGCTTCCTCCAAATATCTCGGGGATAAGGAATGAGGTTGGAGCGTTAGATCGTTTGTACGATTCGTCGTTCTGTTGGAGGTGTAGACCCAATCTTGCGGGAGGTTGGGGATGACTCGGGGGCCGTTAGATCTCGTGCGACCCCTGATCCACTGATCGGGCGGATGAGATTAAATCCCAGCGAGTGGACCGCACCCAAAGCAGTCCAAATGACCTCATGACAAAATCAAAGGCTAAATAAATCGCAAACCTTAGTCCTAGGCTAGATTAGGTGAAATAATACACAAAATTTCAAATGTAAATAACTCTAAATTGGTAATTCCAATTGTAATGAGATTTTAGGCATAGTTTTATAATGCTATGATTTAGCTATGGTGCAATATTGGAGTCACAATTCGATTATTGACTATGTCAATTGACTAAATGTCATAATACTTGTATTATTGACTTTGTGTACCATTATGGATGGTCTTAAGTGAAATTGATAATCCATTTAATCAAATTAGTGAGAGTGATGATTGAGGGCAT
The DNA here is from genome assembly GCA_963693085.1 of Alisma plantago-aquatica. Classification (NCBI taxonomy): domain Eukaryota; kingdom Viridiplantae; phylum Streptophyta; class Magnoliopsida; order Alismatales; family Alismataceae; genus Alisma; species Alisma plantago-aquatica. Next base: position 254,054,686 of record OY856411.1, read on the forward strand.
AATTGGAACAATCAAAATTGTATGTGAGAGGAACTAAATAATACATATGTAAAAAAACTCACTTTGTCACAATACCATACTCATTTACACCTCCTACTTCCTACAATAGGATAAGCCGCCTTATGGATGTCCTCCAAATTATAGGTAGGCAGACCAACAATTGAGCAAGAACGAGAATCTATTAGTTAGCATGAGGTCACGATGACTGAGGATCCCTCACGAGAAAATACACTTTACAACCAAATCTTTGCAGCTATAGTTGATAAATCAGGGAATGAAAATATGTGGACACTGGGAAAAGAAAAACAATTACATAATCATATAAAGAAAGATATATGAATGTTTTTTCCACAAGCAGATCAACTTCTAGAATGAAAAAGCAAGAATAGATCAATCACATGAACTACCATGTCTCCCTTATATAAAAATGATTGAGAACCAAACTAAAATGAATTATCAAGATCTTTTCACAACTCATGCTAGTACTATGTGTCCTCCGGTATTTAAAAATATAGAACAATATTAGAATACAATTTTGTTTCAAATACATATGAAGTAAGTGGCATACATCCAATCTATAAGGTCAAATTATGTTGTAAACTACTACAAAAATTTTAAATATCAAATACGTACATCTAAACAAACAAACACACACAATCACATGTAGACACACACACACACACACACACACACACACACAAAAACACACACACACAAACACACACACACACACACACACCTATATATATATATATATATATATATATAGAGAGAGAGAGAGAGAGAGAGAGAGTCAAGAAAGAATACACTTGAGTGTACAGATCACACGAATACACTCATTGTCATACTATAACTAGGCTACATACAAAGTTTGAGTCCATTTGAATGAGTATATGTCAGTCATCCGAGGGCAACAAAATTGACGCACGAAGCTGATTTGAAATGCATAATTTTACAGTCTTTATAACATGACCTATAAATTTCCAAATGTGCTCAAATTTTGTATATGAGCTATTCATAAGACATTTAAGAAGATCCATAGATTATATTTAAAAAAAATATTGCATCATGAAAAACTACTTCAGTGTATTCTAGCCTGACTCTCTCCCTCTCTCTGTATATATATATATATACATATATATATGTATATATATGTATATATATATATATATATATATATATATATATATATATATATATATAGATAGAGAGAGAGAGAGATGGGGGGGAGTCAGGCTAGAATATAGTTGAGTATATTGATCACACCATACACTCTAGTGGTGTTTGTATATCTCGACAATTTTTTTTGGAAAATTGAAACTGTTGACATTCATTGCAAAATAAATAAATAGCACAATCAAAATTTGAGCTCATTTGGTGTTTTTGATGTCACTATTTGAGCAACACAACCTATAAACAAAACTAATGTTAATTGTATATGTTTTAGCTTTAGATGCAAGACCTATAAGTGTTCAAATGAGCTCAAATTTTAGATATAGTATGTTCATATGATATTGAAGAAGTTCAATGGTTAAGATTATTAAGTGTTCATATATATATATATATATATATATATATATATATATATATGAGTCAGGCTAGAATACACTCAAGTGTATTCGGACCATAATACACTCAAGTAGTTTTTCATGATGCAATATTTTTTTTAAAATCTAATATATTGATCTTCTTAAACATCTTGTGAATAGCTCACATACAAAATTTGAGAACATTTGGACATTTATAGGTCATGTTATAAAGACCTCAAAAATTATGCATTTCAAATTAGTTTCACAGGTTGATTTTGTTGCCCTTGGATGATTGACTTACACTCATCCAAATGGGCTGAAAATTTGTATGTAGTCTATTTATAATATGGCAATGAAGATCAATGGTTTATTATAGCTGTAGTAGAGAGCAGAATGAATAATAACTAATCTCTATGAGGTTTAAAAAAAAATGAAGATCAATGGTTTATATTTTGTAAAAAATCATTTTGATATGCAAACAAATTTGAGTGTATTCGTGCGATCGAGAGAGAGAGAGAGAGAGTCGGGTTAGAATACACTCGAGTGTACATATCACATTGTACACTCCAATGGTGTTCACCTATATAGATCATATATTTGTAAAATGTAATCCATTGATCTCCTTGTTGTTATAATAGTAGACCACATACACAATTTGAGCCCATTTGGATGAGTGTAAGTCACTCATCCAAGGACCACAAAATCAGCGCACATAACTAATTTTAAATACATGATTTTTGCATTTTTTAGATGCATGACCTATAAGTGTCCAAATGAGCTCAAATTTGTATGTATCATGTTCATAAGATAATTATGAAGGTCAATGGTTTAGATTTCCATATTATTTATTACATGATCGAAAATGATTGAGGTGTATAGTATCTCCGGTACACTCGAGTGTATTCCAGCTTAACTCACACTCACTCACTCTCTATATATATGTATATGTTTATATATATATTTATAGAGAGAGAGATAGAGAGAGATATAGGGTTGATATAGTGGGAGACATATTTTGGTGTGAGAGTGCAAGGCATAATTGCTACCCACACATTTACATTGTCATGGTAGAAAAGGCGTGCAACATTAATTGTCATGTGAGTGGCAGTAACTAATATTAGACTTGCAGGCAGCTGATGTGATTTGTTTTAGTAAGAAAGTATTAAATGAAGTATAGGCCAAAAGATGTCCTTTTATCCTCCCACCTCAATGTATCCATTTTTTTTCTATTCAGTGAAAGCTAGTGATGATTTTCCCTCCCCGACTCTATTATATAAATGTCGTGTAAAGTCCCTAGCACACAAATGGTGTGATCAATCACATTGTAGATATTTCATATTTCATTAGATTAGAATTGCCAAATATGACAGGGACACTTTATTCATTATGTATTATTCATGTCATACTACTGTACTATCTAAAGACAGACCATTTTCGAGAAGCACATCTATCAAACAAACTAATCTTCACCAACACATGTATTATTCATTGTGTATCTTTTCTCTTATACACACAAGTGTTGATCGGTAGTTCCTCGATGCCTCCAAATCACAATGAATTTTTTTAACCTAAACAAATCAACTCGATAATTTGCTCGTGATGATGTCCAATAAATTAATGTAATAACTCAAAACCATAGTTTTTTGCCACCACTAAAATGTATAGGAAAAATAATCTTATTACATAAATGTTATATGATTGTTTTTTGGTAATAACATGTACATAAACAAAAATTGTATGATTTGCATGTTACATGCATTGTTGTGCCAAATACAAGATAGTACATGATTTTGTCTGGTCCTTATTAAGTTATATGTGTCTATATTTTATATGTTTGAATTCATTCTATATTTTCAATTATTATTGTTATATATATTATCTTTAACTATTTCAATCTACCTTTCAATTGTGCAAAAGAAAGAACAAATAACAATGAAGGAAAGGTTTACATGAAAGACATTTGTTAGTGTAAGAAGCTTTCAAAAAATATCTTGATTTTATCTTGTATAATTATATTAGGTTTTAGTTGTCTTGTAGAGGGAAGCAATTGTTCCCTTGGTAATAGAAGTATGTTTTTAGTTGTAGGACATGTACCCACTAGGTCATCAAAAGGGGGTTTGTCTATCTACACTAGACTAACAATTATCAAATTAAAGCAATTAGAGACCTAAATTGTCACTAACTAATCAAAGAGAGAACAATGAGGCATGATTTACACTCACAAGAATGAACTGAGGAAAGCAATGGAAAAGACTACGAGGCAAGTAGAGAAAGTGTAGATATTGCCTTCCAGTCTTAGCTATTTTTTTGGTATTTCATTCTTTCTAGTGTAGCTAATGCCTCATTGTACTTTTTTAAACTAGTTAGTGATAATTTAGGTATTTAATTGCTTTATTTTTCTAATTGTTAGTCTAGTGTAGTATCTCGCTCAACATGACTAGTTTCCTTCTCTAGGTTGTTGATTAGGATTGCTTTGCTTGTTTAGTGTAGTCTATTGCTCTTGCTTATTTAGTCGATTTTCTTACTCATTAGAATTAATTGTCTACATCTAAATTAGGTTTTTCTTAATTCTTGATCATCATTTCATTAAAAAACAAACCCACAATCAAAACCTTTAACCTTAGACTCCTCATTAGGAACATAGCTAATCTAACTAAGCTCTAGTGCCCCACCCTCTCCCTATAGATCAACCCTTATCTTGCCTCTTACCTATACTATAACACGACCCCCTGTACTTGTTAGTAAGTGTGTTACACAAATATCTAAAGATCCTAGTGTGTGTACTAAAGGCGCATCTAATCCAAATTCAGTGGGTGAGAAGTACCTCAAATGAAAACACACTTAGATTTTATGACATCATTTTTGGTGAAAGAAAGTACCATAGCTCCATAGTAATTTTTGTGTGAATCTCCACTTAAGAACCATCTTTTGCATATCTAGTTACATAAGGAAACACACCACATGATAGTGCTACTCGTAATAGAAAAAAGGAAGAATATCACATGATGCCTTAAAAAAGGTTGGTCATCACCAATAAGGTCCCAAAAACTCATCTATGACCATGGTTTGTGTTGGTTTGGTGCGAAGAGAAGTCTAAAAGAAATTTATAAACTATTGAAGATCGTATTGTTTCTAAATTTTTCTTGAGATCATGTTGACAAAATTTGGCCTACTTTAACAACTTCTCGAACCACTTTGACCTTGAAACATGGTTGAACATCTCCAAGCTCGCTTCAACCACCTCATAGTATGCCTCAACCCTCTCATGACATCAATAGAAATGAAGTGGGTTGCATAGGCCAAACCTAGTTGGGGACCCGTGTTGGTCTTGTTTTGACCTGACTCAAGCACACATAGTACTCATGTCGTAATTGATACACTCCAATTCAGTCCGCTTTGACCCCCCCCCCCCACAACATACACATTTTATATAGTAGTGCCTAGCTAGATCATATACATATTACATTCCACTTATATATCAAATCATAATTTTATGATCAAATTTCATTTAGATTTTTGGACAATCTTTTAAACTTTGGAAGGTGTTTGTAGACCTAGCTCAACTCAGAAGTAGGGCATTTAGTTTGAGATAGATAAACCCCCTTTTGATGACCTAGTGGGTACATGTCCTACAACTAAAAACAATTTCTTTTTACTAAGAGAACAATTGCATCTCTCTACAAGATGAGAAGAATATACTCTAATTTTACAAGACAAACATAAGATATAACAAACCAACATCTACAATTTTTGAAAGCTTTTTAGACTAACGCATGTCTTTCATGTAAATTCCTTCTTTGTGATTTGTTCTTTCTTTTGTAGCATTCTTCTTTGCACAATTAAAAACTAAATTTAAATAGTTAAAGATAATATGTATAACAATAATAATTGAAACATAGAATAATCTAAACACATAAAATATAGACACACATAGCTTAATTAATACCAGCGAAAGTCATGTACAATCTTATACTTGGCACAACAATTCATGTGACATGTGAATCATATTATTTTTGTATAACTATAAATGATTCCCAAAAAAGCTTATAAGAATATTTGTCCAATACATTTGAGTGGCAACAGAAAACTATGGTTTTGACCTATTACATTCATTTGTTGGACATCATCACGAGAAAATCAACATGTTGATTTTTGTAAGTTAAATTTTTTTATGGTGAAATGGAGCCATCAAGGAATGAACAGTCGGATCTTGCATGTACAATAGAAAAGATACAAAATGAATAATACATGTGTTGGTGAAGATTTGTTTATTGTTTGACAAATGTGCTTCTTCAAAATGGTCCTTTTATAGATAGTAAAGTAGTATGACATTACCAATGCATAATGAATAAAGTGTCTCTGTCGTATTTAGCAATTTTAATCTAATGAAATATGAAATCTTTACAACATAATTGTTCACGCTATTTGTGTACGAATGGTTTTACACAAAATTTATATAATAGACACGGGGACAAAAAAATTATCACGAGCTTTTACATAACCGAAAACAAAGGGATTCGGTGAGGTGGGAGGACGAAATGAAATCTTTTGTAAATACTTCGTTTAATACTTTTTTACTAAAATCCATCGCATTAGTTGTGTGCAAGTTTGACAGTAGTTACTCCACTCACACTGCAATTAAATGCTACATGCCTTTTCCACCATGGGAATGAAAGTGTGCGGCCAGCAATTATGCCTCACACCCTCGCACCAAAATAGGTCTCGCACTAGATTATATATATATATATATATATATATATATATATATATATATCTCTCTGTGTGTGTGTGTATATGTATATATATACACACAAATATATATATATATTTATATAATATAATACAATATATATATATATATGTATGTATATACATATATATCGTGAATCATGATTATTGGATTTTAGGGCCTAGGTTTACCTTTGTTCTGACCCAACTCATATAAAAATAAGAGTTAAAATAGTTAGCCTGGCCCATCAATATAAATTATATTGATCTGGTCTAGATTGGGTTGCATGGTTTAGAACATGGTTCACAATAGTCTGCTCCATTTTGATGCTAACCCTACCTATATTTTTTCATGTTTATCCATGATTCCTCCATAATAAGTAACTCCATTGTTTATAGATAGCCCAATAAACCCCGAGTGTGGTTTTGAATCATTAGTACTTGTTAGACCATAGAAAGTTACATATTTGTTTAACTTTTACATTCGACCTAGTGTGGAGGAATGGAGGTTGGTTGAGGTTCTCTGCCTCTAGTGTGGCACTAGCGTTGCACATCATCAATGACATCTTAAATATGGAATTTGTCTTCATATTAGTGAAATTGTTATATTTCGACTTCCTCCTCATCTACAACATTTATCCCAAATTGGAAGCATCATAATGTTAACGTAAAAATGTTAAAAGTATAGCAAGTGTACAAATTAGTGTTAACCTAATGTTTCTCATTAAGAAAAATTATATAATGCAGACATAGACCATGAAAAACAATAATATACATCATTTTTTGTTTCTAAATAGTAACTAACTTTTAGTATCATGGATCACTAATTATGATTTATGAATATCTCAATGGTAGATAAGAAAATTGAAAATGGCTAGTGATAGAAATGCCATTTGTAAATATTTGGAAATTTTGTAGTGATTTTTTTGTTTTTGTTTTATGGTGATGTATTTAGAAATAATACCAGTAATAAACTACAACTAGAAACAAGCAACATTACCACAAAGAATATAGTAGTTAAATAATAATCGAAAGAGTGAAGGTCTTCATTCCTTGTGAAATAATGTCAGGATGATGGGCCTGGAGTTAGTGAGGATTATGTTGACATGAACCTGAATGATATATAATGCATTTACGTGGAGGATGCACTAGATCGTTGGGTGGACAAAAGGGAACATGCAAGCTTTGTGATAGAAATGTGTCCATCCTATTTATCTCATCCTCCCTATAATTTCATGATTCCTTATTCAACATTTCTAAACTCTAACCGTTGTTTATTCACTATTTTATACTTACATGTTCTACCCACACTAGATAATATCTATAAGATAGAAGTTTGTAAAGGACAATTCAATTACTAGTATTTTCATGGTTTAAACCTCTTCTACTTGTCTCTCTAAACATTAAATTGGTGGTACTATAAAGGAGGAGAATGATCTGACCTCCATTGTCTACCCTCATCTATGTTGTTATCTATATTGTTGTTTACAATTTCCTACATTGTTAGCTATAGTGTTGTTTGCAACAAAGTCGTTCATTATCCTTCAAAATGCCATGTTAGCGATTGTTTAAAGCTCAGGCCATCCAAACAAAGAGATTCACTATTTTTTGTTCAGATTCTAGATCAAAGCATCATTGTTAAAGCTACTCTAGTTCTATATCTTCCTACATATGTTGAAAATAAGTCTAAAAATAGAAGACCATGGACACACAAGATGTAGAGGGCAATGTCAAGAAGTTTACATAGTTACTATCTTACCTTTGCTATAAACTTTTTACCAATGTTAAGCATACACATGTGACGTTGTAGGTACATGACACCTTTACAACCTCAATCATGATGCCCCTTCCTCACGCCAAAGTTTTCCCCTTCCCTACTGGTGTATTTTTTCATGGTCTAAACATTTCAAGTGTTTTATTTTTTATCTAACTTCCAACACTTTTACCTCTAATGGACTATGGAATTTTGTAAAAAAATGGCACTAGTAAATACAACATAATCATCATCAATATGTAGCATCTTTAAATCACAAAAACCACAAGGACACTACTTTTAAGGGCTAAAATTCTCTCAGTCACCTCCAAAAACTTAGTAGCAACTTATTAAGTTTCATGTGACCAAGTTGAGTAGCATCTTCAACTTGTGATGCCTCAAAAGTGAGCTTGTGAACAACATATCTAGCAATGTTATCATATTTTGACTCAAACAAGAAGACCAGTTTCTTCATGTTAAGGTCAGATATCCCTTGACAATTGTATGGGGAAGTGGAGGTTGGTTGAACTGCTCTTCCATTAGTGTGGTAATATCCTTGTGCATCCTCAATGAAATCTTCACTATGAAATTCGTATCCACTTTTGTGCCATTTCTTTTGTCTTCCTCCTCATTGGCAACTTTGTAGATGATTTTGGAAGCATCAATATGTTAATATGAAAATATTAAAATCTTGTCCAACAGTGAAACTAGTCTGAACTATTATTGCTAATTTGAAATAATTAAGCGATGTAGTCACAAACCATGAGAAAAATATTTCATAAGGATGATGTAATGAATAATATTATACATAAGTAGTTTGTTTTGAAATAGTCACTCATTTTCATAGTTTGAAATTTTCAAAAAAGTCCATATAATATCTCTTCTATTGAAGACCAAGGTATGCTAGTGATAAGAAAAACCCTATACAAGTTGGCATGACTCCTTTGGTGTTTTTGATGGTCAATTTGGTTTTCTCTCCCGTTCACTGATTCATAGGTTTTTTGACAAAAACATCATGCCATGGATCAACAACAATACTTGACGGGATCATATCTAGGTTAGCATCAACATGACATATTGTACCTCATCTTCAACATCCTTTACTCCTTCTGATATATACCTCACAATGTGTATTGGATGGCTACTCCTCAACCACTTATATTTTTCTTCATGTCATCCATACAATGTAGCTACCTACAAAATATTTACGGTACAAAATGCGACATGGCTTAAAAAATGTAGGAATATATTGATAACCAAAACAAATTCTATGCAACCATCCACCATGAAACCAACACTTTATATAAACTTATAACTACCATGATGGATCATATAAATTTGTATACTATTACCTCCTTTCCACCTTCCTCCTTGGCATGCAATTGTAATATGCATTCTTCCATAGATCTACATGTCTCTGATATAAGTAGAAGGTGCGTTGATGCAATCTACATGATCTCATGCTCCATCTACATAGGTGTCAATGTTCCCATGCATCTCACTAGGTGATTTCTATACTTACTATTTGCTTGGATGGAATGACTGACCACATAGTGTGTTTGAGTTTGGGACATCCTACTTGAGGAAACTGACTATAATTATGGGATGGTCCCTAGAAACTCTCCATATGATACTAATGATATGACACTTTTTATATTTTATGATAGTAGCTAATTTGTTCCAGGGTCTCCCACCTTTATTGGTGATGTCCCAAATGAGATTTCCCTAGCTAGTTTTTCATAATGCACCTCCACTTGAAAACTACGAATTCTACTAATGGCATCAAGGATACATTGAGATCAGACTACCTTCACTACCAATAGGACCTGACATATTGCTCATGAATGATGACACGATAAACTCTCCTGCACATATGAAATAGGATGGAAATAAAAAGAACAATGTAAAGGAGCCAATAATAGCAACTCAACTAACAATAAGTATAACTCTCATACGTCATTATCTAACTCTTGTTTACTCTCAAATCTATCACATATTGATCCTCCCTTAGACAACTCTTTTAATGTATGACACAAAATTAAGTCACATAATCTATCCAAACTAGAATAGATTAAATTTGTTAATAAAAAAATCTACCATACAAGCATAATAAACTTCAAAGATGAAATATGTGGAGACATAAACACTACAACTGCCAACAACCATGCTTTGGTTATTATCACCAACATACCTGATCATTATTCTTATCATTTACCACACAGTGGTGTAGCAATTCGAGAAACATTGTATTATCACCCCCTTAGTCATAAACATCATATGTGTATCTCTACAAAGATAAATTGGTGATGGTTCCTCTTTGCTACTCCTTCTCTCCTTTATCATCAATCCTCAAAAATGAATTGCCATTTATGGCATTGAAAAAAAACCATTGTCCCTCTTAATAATGAAGAATAAACCTTTTCATTTTTATAGAACTACACATCCCCATCTTTAGTGGGCTCGACTTTTCCTCCATAAATTCTAACAATATTTTGTCCCAGTGTAGTTTCTTAATCTCATCTGTTACCTCCACTAGTTGTGACAACTTGATCATGTACCTTCTTGCTAACTTTATGTAGTTGATCAAGGACCTTGCTAAATGAATCCCACTCCTCGCAATGAACAAAAACATAGACATTGTCAGCGTGAATACTGTAAAATCCTAGGATTTGAGGCCTCAAATAAAACACTCTTAAAAGGAATGATTGGACTACCCATATCACCAAGGTGTACCTCTTTTTCCGGGAGCCCATCACTAAATAAATCCATAGTGAAGCATGCTCAACTTGGAGTAGTACTAGGATGGGTGACCAGTCAAGAAGCTGACCTCGGCTTGCGCGTGAGTGTGGGAAAAAATGCACAGTTAAGGCTAGTGGTGGTCTGTGGGGCCAGTCATCATTCCTTAAATCTACTAGATCCTTGGGCAGTGGGCCCGGGCATTACAAATGGTAGTGGGCTCGGGCCCACATGGACATGGCATGCCAGTCTTGAGCTGCGCAGTCTAGTCATGTTGGAAAGGGTTGTGCATGGTTGACGTAGCCACCCTTGCGCTGGTATTCCGTGATCGGGAGCTGGGTGTCCATGGGCCATTGTGAGTCTGCACTAAAATGGGGAAGAGATTATGAGGACTTATAGTTGAGCCTTAACGAGTACGTCAAGAGCCTAAGTGGGGGAGATTGTAACATCCCAGGATTTGAGGCCACAAATAACATGATCTTAAAAGGAATGATTGGACTACCCATATCACCAAGGTGCACCTCCTTTTCTGGGAACCCATCACTAAAGAACTCCATAGTTAAGCGTGCTCAACTTGGAGTAGTACTGGGATGGGTGACCTGTCAGGAAGCTGATCCTGACATGCGCATGAGTGAGGACAAAGCACACAGTTAAGGCTAGTGGTGGTCTTTGGGGACAGTTGTTATTCCTAAAACTGTAATAGAGCCTTGCGCAGTGGGCCCGGGCATTACAAATGGTATCAGAGCCAATTCCCCTCCAGTAGGTGGGGCCCACATGGGCTTCTGGCATGCTAGTCTTTGACCCGTGTGGTCCACGCATGTTGGAAAGGGCTATCCGAGTTGATGGAGCCGACCATGCACTGGTAGTGTCCAAGCATGTTGGAAAGGGCTATCCGAGTTGATGGAGTCGCCCTTACGTTGGTAGCTATGATCGGGAGCTGGGTGTCCATGAGCCATTATGGGTTTGCACTGAAATGGGGTTAGATTATGAGGCCATATAGTTGAGACTTGACAAGGACGTCAAGAGTCTAAGTGGGGGAGATTGTAACATCCCAGATTTGCGGCCTCAGACTACCCATATCACCAAGGTGCACCTCCTTTTTTGAGAGCCCATCACTAAAGAACTCCATAGTTAAGCGTGCTCATCTTGGATTATTACTAGGATGGGTGACCAGTTGGGAAGTTCACCCCGACTTGCACGTGAGTGTGGATAAAAATGCAAAGTTAAGGCTAGTGGTGGTCTGTGGTGTAAAAATGGATTTGTACACTAGTTAATGATAATGGCTTTTTGTTGTCAAATCCAAGTCATAATAAAAGTCAATATTTCCATATAAGGGAAAATAAGGAGAATATGCTTAATTGTTTTCCAAACAAAATACCTTTCCTTTCCCCTATTACCACTTAATGGTTGAAAAAAATGTATCTTTATAAGATAATGGAAAAAGATATATCTCTTGATGGAAAGGTATTGATTTCTTATTTTCCTTAAACTAAATTCACATCATATGATAGTGGTGGTTTCTAATGGATCTATATAGAGAATAACCATGGGGTTTATTAATTAAAAGGGATTTCTTGATGGATTAATGGTCTGAATACCATATACATGACTCATGGTCTATATACCTTTATGGATGGCTATTTTAGATACCAAGAGCTTTATTTCCTATGAAAGGGGTTTGTCAAATTCGATGGGAAAGGGGTGGTAGTTTCCTAAAGCATCGTGAGTTTACATTGTACACATATCATTGTATTGTACTAAAAAAAAGGAAATTGATAATGGCATATTTTTCTTTTGTCCCTGCTAGGGATACATGAACCCCGAGTCCTCCACCTATATAAGGGGGTATCTTCGCCTTAGAGACGGGGGTACCAAACCCTAAGGACCGAGGAGAAACCCACCAGGGTTTCAAGTGGCCTGAAGCCCACTTCTTCCCATAGTAGAACGTTGTTGCCATGCGTCCTAATGTGTGTTGAAAGGAGGAGCCTCTTGGCAGCATTAGCGACTAGAACGGACCACCGTGGGGAAGTAATCCATCACAGGGATCCTCACTATCCATCACTATGATGTGGTCTTCTGGAGAGGAGAAGATCCTGGCAGGTGCTAGGCATCTCATCCTTTGCTAGAGCAACATGGATGGGGCGTAGGGAGGTCATCGTACCAATGTCGTGTTAATAAAACTTGCATTTGGGGTCTTCAGTACGGAGGAGGAGACCGAGAGCGTAGGATGCCTACATCACGAGAGAGACACGACGCTGCCATCAAGTTGACCCCCTCGATCCGTCGATGATGAAGCCTGATAGAAGAGGTTGGCTGGGAGCCTGAACGTAGGGTGATGACCATTGCAGATGGAACCCAGGTTGAGGTCAATGTTCGTGATGGATGCAATCAGACTGACCGGTGTGGTGGTGGCCCTTGGCCACTGGCCACTCAGCCAAGGATCCAGCAGCGGCACTGCCTCATCCTCGGGACAACAAGTCCAACCGCTAAAGTTTGTCGATGGTGGTAACCAGGTGTGGGAGGAAGAGATGAGGATGGAAGCTGTGGAGGGTAGGGTCAAAGAGACTAGTTGGTCCTGTATTGATCATAGGGTAAGGAGTGCCAACCGTGGAGCGAGTCAGCGTCTATGGACGGTGGGCGGCACCTCATGTAGGAACAGAGAGAGAGAGGCCTTAGGTCAATAGAATGGTAGCGAGGGGAAGTCTTGGGGTGGAGCCTTCGACTGAGAGGCTTGATGTCAGGGAACGCTGATGTAGCGCTATTTTAGGGCTCCATCCTGTGCCATTTTGTACTTAAATCACATCTAAACATGTTAGATTGCAAGCATTTGCCCCTAATGTGCTTATCATTGCAAATATGCTTATGGATGTTCTTTGCACTATTTTTAGGTACTTGGACCATGTTCAGATGGATGAGAGAGAAAGAAGGAGTTCTAGGGTTTCCCCAATCATGGAGGGACCCAAAGAAGGCCCCAAATTCTCCCTCAACCTACCTCCAATGGCTAAGAGTCATCCCCAAGCAAAGACATCCAAAAATGTTGAAGATTAAAGTGAAATCAATTGATGCAAGCCTCACCACGGATGTGGCCACAACACCACGATCGTGCATTTTTTAGCAAAGAAGTGCCCTTCTCAACAGGGTTTTCCCACAGAATCCCATGGCCGTGGCCACCTGCCACAGTCGTCGCCACCTGCCACGACCGTGGCCATCAGCACGGTTGTGGTCAGAAGAAGAGAAAATGGTCGTGGGAATTAATGACCAAAGTTCTAGTTTTCAACAGGGTTTTCGCCTAAGGCGCCATGACCGTGGCTCACTGCCACGATCGTGGCCGATGAAGTACAAAACACCCATGGTACTGCTCCACGATCACCACTCCCTCCTCCAAAATGGCCGTGTTACCCAACACGTCCGTGGTGCCTCTCACCCACCACGACTGTGGCACTCTGCCATGGCCGTGGCCACCACCATACTTAGGTTTCCACCACTCCCTCCTTACCATGACTGTTTTTCCACCCCACAATCATGTCCCACTACCCTCACCACGGTCGTGGCACATCAACACGGCCGTGGTGATCCACCAACCCTACCCCACTTTTACAATGTATTTCCTAAACTTCCCCCACCTACCCTAGTACCTCCCCACCACCTATATATACATAGGTGGCGGTTGGGGCATAAAGGTTAGATGCCCCTACAGCTGCTCCAAGCTCCATTCTCCTTCCTTGAGCTTTGAGTGCAAACCCTTTGCATTTTGGCTCACCATCCACCGTTTGCACCCTCATTCCACCATGGAATCCTAGTTTCCTAGGTTTTCATCCATAATCCCCTACCATTTCATGCAACCCTACACCCTTGGAGGAGGGAAGATGTCTACAAAAAGCTTGGAGGTGAAGAAGGAGGCTTCCACATCAAGCTTCATGGAGTCCCTACTTCTTCTACCCATTTCTTTTCTTATTTCTTTGACTATGTGTAGCTAAGCCCCTAGTGGTGGGCTGTTTGGGGTTAAAATTGAACTTTAATACCATGTTGGGAGAAAGTTGCTTGTAATGAACTTAATTCATATCTATGATGATTGCTTCTTGCTTCTATTTCATTTCACATTTTATTGCATGTGGTTTGTGCTTTTTACATGAATTGCTTGCTTTGAGATTTTTGATGACACTTAACTCCTAGGAGTAATTGGAGTGTATGTCGCAATCTTAGGAATGGCTCCTAGGTCCAAATAGTGGATCTCTAGCTATCCCCCTTTGTTCCTACATTCACACCCCTCCTCCTACAAATGAGTGTGAGATCTAAATAGCTAGTGTAATTGAGATTGATACAATTTCCTAGGGCCTTATAAAGGCTAGAGTGGCTAGTGTCATGAGGTCAAATACCCTCATCTCTACTCCCAGTTCTACCCTCAACCCTCAATTACTCATTATCACTTACTCTAGAAACCTAGATTTGACTAATCCCATTAGAATTACACCTAACCCTAGTCTTCTACTAGTAGTATAGGGTATATTCTAATGGTATTGTCCTTGTTGTTTGGTTTGGTAATTTAGATATGAAATGAGAACCTTGCATGTTTAATAATCTCCCCCAACTAATATCAGAGTTACATCCCCCAAACGACCCACCTACCCTAATCAACTGCTTAAAACCCATCTTGCTCTACTTGCTTCTTCATGCTAGTCTAGTTTAGTATCTTTTACTTAATCTTGTTAATTACTTAGTTTTTCTCTTTAGTGTTAACTTAGGCTCTTTCTCTTGCTAGTGGTTAGTTTAGTTCTTAATTTCTTCTTTCCTTTCTAGAGTAGTGCAGATCTTCTTGATCTTGCTTAGTTAGTTTTTTAACTTAGTTTACTAATTTGCTTTCTCTTCCATAACTTAGGTTCCATCTTGCATTTCTTACTTGTTCAATTAGCTTAATCAACAATCAAACCTTTCAAAAACCCTAAAACCCTAAGCTCCACAAAAGGAACATAGTATATGCTACCTAACTGTAGTGCCCCCTCTATCTCTATGGTTCGACCCCTTATCTTGCCAATCACCTATACTACAATAGTACCCCGTACACTTGTGGGTGACCTGTTTTAGTCTTAGTGATCGACTCAGTTAGGGATAACATAAATTTTGAAAGAAAAATCCCATCCCATGCATTTCGACCTCGTGGAGTGCATCTAGCCACCCTACTTGGCTAGTGTGTACGCCTCTAGAGGAATCACACCAAGCTTTCTAGCTCCATTGCCGGGGATAGAGGTGCTCGACCTAGTTAGATCGTGTATCTTAGCTTTTCCTTTTGCCCTCACCATTGCTATTATTTATTCTTTGTGTTACTTTTGCATCTTGCTTTGCTAACTTAGTTTCTTGTTGTTTGTTTGTGATTTGCACAAGTGACAGTTGTGCATGCATAACATGCATTCTACTTGCACCAACTTGGTGGTATACGACCCTGAGATTGGTAGAAGGAGGCACCAAGCTTGCCACAATCAGCACCGAGAAGCCGAGATGGCTGAAAACAACCTGCAACTGGATGCTCAACCTCCACCGCTACACCTCCCGCTCCACGAGTACTTTACGCTGGGGAACTACAACTCCCCCATCGCCACCTTGGTTGACCAGATGCCTGATCAATAATTCTCCATTCTGCCTGTACTTCTGGGACTCCTCCCTACCTACTTCGGGATGGAGAATGAAAACTTCTACCACCACATTGACGTGTTCCTTGAGACGTGTTCAACCTTCAACACTCCCACTGCCACTGACGATTCCATTAGAAGGACACTCTTTCCTTTCTCCCTCAAAGAGAAGGCTAAAGATTGGCATGTGTCCAAGTCGGAGTTGGTCTCGTGGAATGACATCAAAAATGAGTTCCTCAAGAAGTTCTTCCCTATCGCTAAGTTGTCTTACATGAGGAGGTGCATCACGTTGTTTTCTCAGAAGGAAAACGAGCCCTTCCACGAGGCGTGGGAGAGATTCCAGAAGTTGCTCCATTACTGCCCTCACTATGAGTTACCTTTGTGGCAGCTCGTTCAAGCGTTCTACACCGGGCTTGAATAGCAAATCTAGAAAAACATGGATGCTTCATGCAGGGGCACTTTTATGGCAAAGTCGCCTGAAGAATCATGGCCATTGTTTGAACACCTTACTGAAAATTCTCACCACCTCACTTCTACTAAAGGGGGGCATGTCGACCGGAGCTACACTCCTCCACCTTCCTCCGCAGCTCGGACATGCAATGCTACTGACCCAGACATGATGAAGATGATGGCCGACATGATGAAGATGATGCAAAATCAAGTTGGCAGCTCTTCTAGCCAACCCACAATGGCAGTTGACACTGTAGATGAGGAAGTAAATGCTCTACACTCTTTTGGTGGCCGCAACACAAAGGCCCTATGTCCAACTCCTACACTCCTGAGTTGAGAAACCATCTGAACTTCTCTTGGAAATAGCAGAATGAGGATGGACCAGGACAAGGGCAACAAAAACCACGTTACAGTTCAAAGTTTGAAGATGAAGTGTTGGGAAGGCTAAGAAGCATAGATGAAGTGAAAAAGGATGTGAACTCGCATGGGCAGTCCATTCACCACCTTAAGCAAAGGTTGGATCAGATTTCCCTCTCCCTTGCAAGGAGGGAGGAAGGAAGACTACCTTCTCAACCGATGCCCAATCCGAACAATGACCGTGCCTTCCAAGGGAGCACTTCAAGTACATATGCTCCGCTACAATACCAAGCACCACTGAACCTCTATGCTCCACCACCTCCTCAAGTACCTCTCAACTATCAATATGCTCCACCTCCACCTCATACATACCAACAACCACCTCCGAAATATCACCCCCATCCACAACAACAGCAACCACCACCACAACCACAACACAATTCATTCTCCAAAATCCGAACTCCCCTCACCAAAGGCCTCTACCACCACAATAGCCACAAATACCTCCACAAGCTTCCTCTACGCATGTGAAGGCAGTGACTACGTTGAGGAGTGGCCGGACATTGGAGTGTCCCCATGGTACTATTTTTGGTGACAGAAGTGATACTGAGGTTGAGCATGTTGATACTGAGAAATAGGTTGAGGATACCGTGACAAGAGGCAGTGTTGATACCGTGACAAGAGGCAGTGTTGATACTGTGATAAGAGGCAGTGTTGATACTATGATACCAAGTATTGATACTGTGATACCGAGTGTTGATACTGTGATTCTTGTGATTCCAGTTGATGATAATATTGATATGGACCGTATGGGGTCCCAACTCCCTCTGTTTCCCCAGGCTCTTAAGGAGCCATCCGTTGAGAAAAGAAGAAAGAAGCACACTGAGGACATTCTTGAAACATTTAAGCAAGTGAAGATCAACATCCCTTTGCTTGATGCGGTCAAGCAAATTCCCTCATATGCTAAATTCTTGAAGGATCTTTCTTCTTTCAAAAGAAGAACTATGGGAGGAACCCCAAAGAAAGTGAAACTGACTGAGGAAGTGAGCTCGATTCTGCAGCACACCATTCTAACAAAGAGGAAGGATCCCAGTGCTCCTATCATATCATGCTACATTCAGGCGCACCGCATAGACCAAGCTCTCTTAGACTTGGGCTCGAGCGTGAACCTCATGCCGTATGACGTTTTTGTAGAATTACATATGAGATAGTTGGTTCCGACCCATTACACTTTGCAGTTAGCTGACAGGTCGATAAAGATGCCTAGAGGGCGTGTTGATGATGTGCTCGTGAGACTAGATGATGAGACATCTACTTTCTTTCCTGGTGATTTTATCATCTTGGATATGGAGAAAGACACAAGGAGGGTTCATATCATCTTGGGGAGACCCTTCCTAGCCACAGCTGATGTAGTTATCCATGTGAGAACTGGTACGATGTATGTGACGTTCATGCACATGAAGATCCAGTTGAACATCTTCACATCATCAGCCACATCCGAAGTGATAGGGGTGACAGAAGAAGATTGCTATCTCGTCGAGTGTCTAGATGAGATTATGGAGGAATGCCTACCCTCATGGATCCAAACTGCCACTCAAGGTAGAGGACTGGAACCGATAGTTGGGTTTCCTGACGATGATGAGGAAGATGATGAAGAGAATGAGCTAGCCTAAGTGGCTGTGAGCAAGGATCTCCCTTCAATCTCTGAGCCATTGAAGAACTCTCTTGAAGAACCCTCGACTCTTGAGCTGAAATCACTTCCTCAAGGTTTGAAATATGCTTTTCTAGGGGCGAATGACACCCTCCCGGTGATCATTTCATCCATACTCTCACCCGAACAAGAGGAGGCTTTAATGAAGGTTTTGAAGAAGAACATCCAAGTAATTGGATGGTCCATAGCTGATTTGAGAGGTAGCGATCCCTCCATTTGTGTGCACCGAATCTATCTTGAGGAAGATGCAAGACCAACCCGCCAAATGCAAAGGCGGTTGAACCCAAAATTTAAAGAGGTGGTGAATCAAGAAGTGGTAAAATTGCTTGATATTGGAATCATCTATCCTATTTCTGACAGCACATGGGTGAGCCCCATACAAGTTGTTCCCAAGAAGGGTGGGATCACCATTGTTGAGAATGCAAATGGGGAACTAATGTCGATTAGAGAGCAATCCAAGTAGAAGATGTGTGTGGATTATCGAAAACTCAATGAGAAGACAAAGAAGGATCACTACCCCCTCCCATTTCTTGATCAAATTCTAGAGAGACTAGCAGGACAAAGCTTCTACTATTTCCTTGATGGATACTCTGGGTATTTCCAAATTGTTGTGCATCCCGTGGATCAAGAGAAGATGACATTCACTTGCCCGAGTGGCACCTTTGCTTACCGAAGAATGTTGTTTAGGTTATGTAATGCTCCGTCTACTTTTCAGAGGTGTGTGACCTCGATCTTTGCGGTTATGCTTGATTCGTCTTTGGAAGTATTCATGGATGACTTCTTAGTTTTTGGCAAGACATTTGATGAGTGCCTGTTACATTTAGTTGCTGTCCTCAAACGATGTGTGAAAGTCCGACTAGTTTTATCTTGGGAGAAGAGCCACTTCATGATGCCCGAAGGCATTGTTCTAGGTCACCGGGTTTCTAAAGACAGAATTGAAGTTGATAAGGCCAAAGTGGGCCTCATTTCTACCCTCACTGTTCCTTCCACCGTAAGACATGTTCGATCTTTCTTGGGACATGATGGTTTCTATCGCCGCTTCATAAAAGATTTCAGCAAGATCTCAAGACCTTTGTGCCACTTACTTGAAAAGGATGTTGAGTTTAGTTTTGATGACAAGTGCATTGAAGCCTTTGATCATTTGAAAAAAAGACTCATTTCTACTCCCATCATGTAGCCCCCCGACTTCTCCTTGCCATTTGAGATCATGACTGATGCATCTGATATGGCAGTGGCGGTTGTGTTGGTCCAAAGGATTGGCCGAGTTCCTCATGCCATCTACTACGCAAGCAAGACTCTTGATGAAGCACAAAGAAATTACACAACTACCGAAAAAGAGTTGCTCACCGTCATCTTTGCTCTGGACAAATTTTGGTCCTATCTTCTGTAAAACAAAGTTGTGATTTATATGGATCATGCCACGCTCAAATATCTCATGTCTAAGAAGGATGCGAAGCCGAGGTTGATAAGATGGATTCAATTATTGTAAGAGTTCGACATCGAAATAGTGGACAAGAAGGGAGTGGAAAATGGCACAGCCAATCATCTCTCCTAGATTGATCACCCCTTTGATGAGACAAGGCTAATCAAGGAAACCATGCCGCATGAACAATTTTCCTCCTTTCATCTTCTCAAGGGCCATGGTACCAACACATAGCCAATTTCTTGGCTAGTGGGAGGATACCTAGCACGTGGAAAAAGGAGGAGAGAAAAAGATTGTTTGCTATAGTGAAGAATTATGCATGGGATGACGCTCACCTTTTCATGTATTGCCCCGATCGGCTTGTAAGAAGATGTGTGCCTGAAGTGGAACAATAAGACATCCTCTCCATGTGCCATTCTGGGATATGTGTAGGACACTTTGGAGGAAAGTGCACAACTGCCAAGGTACTTCAGTGTGGTTTTATTAGCCCTCATTGTTCAAGGATTCACACAAATTCTGCAAGAGCTGCTTGAAATTCCAAAAGGTGGGAAATATCTCCAAAAGAGAAATGATGCATCTATCGCCCATTCTTGTGGTGGAGGTATTTGATGTATGGGGAATTGATTTCATGGGTCCTTTCCCTACTTCATTTGGGTATATCTACATCTTAGTTGTCGTTGACTATGTGTCGAAATGGATAGAAGCTATTCCTACTCGAACGAATGACCACAAGGTGGTTAGCAATTTTGTGAAATCAAACATCTTCAGTCATTTCAGACTTCCAAGAGCCATGATAACTGATGGGGGAAGTCACTTCATCCACCGCACCTTTGAGGTATTTCTCAAGAAACATGGAGTAGACCATAGAGTAGCCACTCCGTATCATCCTCAAACAAGTGGCCAGGTTGAGTTGGCTAATCGAGAAATAAAGCTCATTTTAGAGAAAATAGTAAGACCAGACCGCTAGGATTAGTCTCTCCATCTGAATGAGGCTTTATGGGCATATCAGACGGCATTCAAAGCCCCGATTGGCACCACACCATTCAAGTTAGTCTATGGGAAAAGCTGCCACCTACCGATAGAGATGCAACATAAGGCGTTGTTGGCCTTGAAGAATATGAACTTTGATGGTGAAAATGCCGCAATGAAAAGGAAATTCCAACTCAATGAGCTAGACGAAATGCGCCATGAGGCATATGAGTTGTCAAAGAGTTACAAGGAGAGAACAAAGTTCATCCATGATAAGATGATTAGGAAGAAGGACTTTTAGCATAGAAAATGGGTATGGCTATACAACTCAAGAATGAAGTTCTTTCCCAGAAAACTCCGGTCTAGATGGGAAGGACCCTATCTTGTAAAGAAAGTATACCCATCAGGGGCCGTGGTCATTTGTGAGAAAGAAGGTATGAAGGAATTTGCCGTCAATGGGCAAAGGTTGTAATCCATTGTTGAAGTCAGCCCGGACAAGGGAAATCAAAGTTTAGATATTGTCATGCTTGTGGAGGAACAATCAGATCAAGAAGAGTGATTGGATGAAGATGAGAAAGGAATCTACTACAAGGATCTATTGAAGGTTCCAAAGAAGTGATAGAGATCTATAATCAATAAGCCTAGCTGAAGGCATAAAATTTTGCACTTGTGGGAGGCAACCCACATGGTTTGAGATTCTCGAACCTTGCTTTTTGATACCTTTGTTTTTCTTTATAAAAACACACACACACTTATGCTTTATAGTTTGCTTTTGAGTTTTGATACTATGGCAGGTGACAGACAAGAAAGAGAGAGAGTATAGAAGTTAATCATGGTTGTTTAGTCAGATATGTGACCAAAGAACAAATAAAATTGAAGTGCAAGTTTTGAAGTTAGAAAACTGAGGAGACAACCCCAACATGGCCGTGGAGCTCGACCATGACTGTAGTGGATGTGGCCAAACATGACCGTGGCCAACAACCACGACCGTGGGAATTATTGCATCAAAGTGGCCAAAGTTACATGGTTTTTTGAAGTTTGGCCACGACCGTGGAAAACCGCCACAGTCATGTTGAAGAAGCTTGGCCACGACCGTAGTAACTCACCATGGTCATCAGAATTATTGCATCAAATTCCATCAGTTACATGTTGTTTGCAAGAAATGGCAGCGACCGTGGTGTGGTGCCACGACCGTGGCAATGTCATCTTGAGGAGTTCTCCATCGACAACACGACCGTGCACCTATCATGACCATGCTACCCAACCCTGGCCATGATCGTGGCCACCTTCCATGACTGTGGTCGAGCCCGGTTCAGCCAAAAAAAATGTTTTAAACGTCCAAAACCGACCCCCACCGTCATTGCTTCGTCATCCACCTTGAGAAAATGACCGTGGCAGCGGTGTGTGACCATGAGCTTTCACAATCTCCATCTCTAACCCCCAAAAACACCCTGTTTGGCCTCCAATCAATACCAAATTGATCCCCAGCCATCCCTCTACGTTCCACCACCTCCTAGCTCCCCAAATCACCATCCACTAAATTCCACTCCATATCCACCTCAAATCCACTCCATTTCACCATTTCCACCACCAAATCACTAGTTTAGATTAGTTCCTACCCATAATCCCCTTCATTCTTCACCCTTGCACCTTGGAGGAGGGAGGAGGATGACCTACAACTGCTGGAGAGAAGGATTTCTTCATCTACACCGAGCTCCATGGCTTCTTCTACCTCTTTCTTCTCTCTTTTTGTATTTTTCTTTGTTATGAGTAGCTAGGTCCCTTGGGTGGGTTGTTTGGGGGAAATTATGTTACTTTGATACCATGTTGGGGGGAAATGACATGTAAATGTTGTAATTCCATGTGTTAATGATTATATTCTATTTGCATCTCATTCTCCATGGATTTCTTGTTGGTTTGTGTGTGGAATCACCTAGGAATTTAGGCAAATTGCTTATATGTGTGAATTTTGGGATTCGCCCCTAGGTCAAATTCTTGGATCCCTAGGTTGCCTCCCATCTTCCTACATCGTAATCAATCTCCCTAAACCTAAGTGAGAGATCTAAGTAGCTATATTAGGTAATTCTAGTGCAATTAGCATGGAGCCTTCTAAAGGCTATAATGTGGACAAATTGGGGTCCAAAACCCTAATCTCACCTCCCCATTACTACCTTCGGCCCCTAATTGCCCTAGGAATGCCAAATATAGAAACCTAGACTTGATTAGACTCTAATTGAACTGAACCTAATCCCTAACCCAATTGAGCCTCGTAAGGGTAATAGGGGGTGTTAGGGACTAGTTCCCCTATACACAACCTAGCATATCCATTGTCGGTTAGTAGCTTAGGTTAATTCATTAGACTCTAACTTGTTGTTTGGTTTGGATAATATAAATGGAATCATAATTTTCATATGTCACCCCCAACTTAAGTGATAAGTGCATACCCCTAAACAGCCCACACATCTCTTTACTACCTAAAACCCTAGTTTCGTGCCTGCTTAGCTTAATTAGTTCATTCCTAGCTTAGTTATCTTCTTGCTTTTTTCTTGTCTTGTTCATGCTAGTGTAGCTCTTTAATTGCTCTTTTACTTCTCTCTTTCTTGTCCTAGTGTAACTTGCCTTTCCATACCTAGCTTAGTCTTTCCTTGCTTGCTTAGTCTTAATCTAACCTAGGGTTAACATAGATTTCATTCTCACCTTTAATTTCTTGCTTGTTTATCCTTAGTTAACATTCAAAACCACCTTTAAACCCTTAACCCTAGTCTCCACAGTAGGAACCTAGCTCTAGTGCCCCCTCTTTTCCCTGTGGATTGACCCTATACTTGCCACCTTCCTATACTACAACATGACCCCATGTGCTTGTGGGTGTAGTGTTTTAGTAGACGCAGGTAGTCGGTTTAGGTTTATAAATTTTGAAAGAAAAATCCCATCACATGCATTCTGACCTCGTGGAGTGCATCTAGCCACCCTAGTTGGCTAGTGTGTATGCCTCTAGAGGAATCACACCAAACGCTAGGCCAACACCAGGAAGGGTGGCAAGTTTGTTCCACGCAACGGTGATGATGCGGAAGGCAGGTGTTCTTCTATTCACACATTCATATAGCGTGAGGTAGGAGAAGGATGCGTTCCTCCCTAAATAGTCGGTGGTTCAACCAACTAAACCAATTAATACCCGGTCTAGCTGTGCCCCCACTCATCCAAAATGGCACATGTTTTTCTGATAGCACCGACCAATGACGCACTGCCACCAAGCCCAGAGTTGAGGTATAAAGTTTATGTTTGTTTAATTCATAGTAAATGATAGGATGGTATGAAAATAGGTAAACTATATATCAAATTGATTCGACAAATGAGAGGAATCCAAATAAAATATAATCAGAGTATGATTAAGCTTCCTATTCCAAAAGTATATGCAATACATGTTTACATGTGTTTAATGTAAAGGAAAACCTAGAATTGCTATAATATGATGCTTAATTAAGTAGATTAGGTAATGTTGAGCTAATACCTGATCTTTTTATGTATAATGAAGAAATCCTTGATAATGATGAATAAATGATGATTCTAGATTAGTAATATTATTCATGTTGTTTAGGGTTTTACACCAACATAGACACCTTGCTATGATCTTAATGTTGGTAATGTGATCTAGGTATAATGAATAGTCTAATATGCTTAAGATGATGATTAGGGTTTAACCTAATATGCATAACTGAGTTTTAATCTTAGAAACCATAATATGATCAAATTAGGGTTTGTAAACCTAACTTAAAGTCCAAACATGAGACAACCCTAAACCCTAGTTTAGGAGTGCATATAGATCTGAGTAATGCAATGTGAATACATGGAGACATATATGTAGCATCTATATTTCAGTTCGAATGCTTTGTTGCTTGGATGTTTGGATATACTCTTAAAGTACATGTGATATATCCTACATGGTTTCTGCAATGGCATAAGGTATGTGGTTATGCTTATAAATACATGTATCGAATTCTGAGATTGTCGATGTTTCTCAATGAGATTGAATGACAAATAAACTACTTGGTTGTTTATTTACTTCTTGCAAACTATAATGTTCCTATGAGTACCACGTAAAGTAAATAATAATATTCTAAACCCTGGGTTAGACTGATCTTAAGGGTAATGCACACAAGCCCCGAAGGGACAGTGATTACACCTGAGGTAGTTGACCATACATGGGTAGAATATGAAAACAAGTTCATGTTCTTATATTCAAGATAAAGATGTTGCTTATATGTTACTTGTGATTATTGTTTGAACCCATGTACCAATATAGCAATATACTGACTGTGTATTTGTTTGTCAGCATTTTAGGTATCATATATACTTGATTCATGGACATGAAAGTACAGATAGAGATTTTGAAGACACTACATTTTAATCATGAAAGTTTAGTCTTAATGGTTTATCTTCACACCTGTAAAAGTTAATTCTGTTTAAAAGTTATGTAACTCCTTAGAGGAGTTTTTTATCTAAACATGTAAATATTTGATCATTAATGGAAATTGTTTACTATTTTGTATTATTTCATGAATCTGATCCTATAAGTTATGATTAACGATTTTTGACTTTATGGTCTTTTAGACACTCAAAAGTGCGGGTCGTTACATTTGGTATCAGAGCACAAATTCATCAACTAATACATAATAGTTTATAATTTCAAATCATCCTTAGAAACTTTATGAGAAAAAAATTAGGTTTAAAAATATTTGAAAAGAAAATATTAATAAGAGAAGTAAAAAGTGAAAAGATGAAACCTTTCGTGTGGGTCCCTCTATAGAGGGTAAACATTAGAAAGATACATGTTTGGTTAAGCCCTTTCTTAGAGGAAGGACTTGGTTTAGGGTATGAAACTCTAGAAGGTAAAGGGTTATGGAAACATTGAGAGGTAGTGTATAGTCACTAACCCTAACCCTAAAAACCTTAATCTTAAATAATGATCATGGTGTGGCGGTATGGGACACTACCCTTGTGAAACTTGAAATCAAGAATGAGAAAGATAAAAGGATGGGTTTAGGTAACCTAGTCTCCCATGCATGTGTGCATGAGGAGCATAAAACTTATGTAAGAGGTCTTAAGAAATATATGAACCCATTAGTTATATATACATGAAAATGAAAGTTTGAGTATAACCTGCTCAAATCCCTTATGTTGTCTCTAGAAGTTTAGTGATGGTGGCCAAGCCCCTGAAAGGGAAGGCCAAGGTAGCACCAAACCCCTGGAGGGGAAGGTGACCTAAGTTCATTACATGGATAAAGACCATGGGGGGGTATTCCAAACATTGAGAAAACATGGGTTGATATGTAATAATTATAAAAGTTATGTCTAACGATAAAAGAAAGAGGTGTCTAAGAAACTTTTATTGTTAGTGTGCCAACCTGGGGTGGGTCAACCCAAAGAATGGGAAGATGACCTATGAAGGAGGAAAAACCCAGATCTTGGGATCAGGTTGTAGCTAGAGAGCCTAACCCCCTCCTATGAGCCAAGAAGGCACCCTAGGTTAGAACTTTTCCTTAAATGGTAAGTGAATAAATGTATTTAAGTATTGAGATAACCTTAATCCCCACCTAGATGAGTGAAGAGTTAAAGATTAAAAAAATATAAGTACTTAAATTATTTGAACCCAAGGATGCCAACTCTGAGTGACACAACTGGTCAAGCCCAGGAAGGAAGGTGGCCTAAGTAGATGACCAAGCCCAAGAGGGAAGGTCATGATATGGTGAAGCCCAGGAGGGGAGACTAGGTAGGCACCAAGCCTAGGAGGGAAGGTGGCCTAAGTCCACAATGTAGTTGTTTAGGATCAAGGCCCTAGAGGGGAAGATCACAGAGGTCGAGCCCAAGAGGGAAGACCGACATGGCACCAATCCCTGGAGGGAAGGTTGCATGAGACCAATGATGGGATGACACTACATTATGTGTACTCAAAAGAGAGAGATGAAGGCAATCCAGGTTAAAGAATTAAATAAGAGAATAATGTGCTTAAAAGATGTGACATCTCAAAAGAAACCCTTAGGGAGGGTAGAGTCCTAATACAATCCTAGGGTCAAGTAGGGTGTATTAGAGGTACATAGAACTGATGGGTTGGGAGTTGTCAAACCTTGAATGCACATGACCAAGTGGTCAGGAGGTGACAGTTGGTTTGCCCTAGGCCTATGTCTCAAGAGGTTGGCCACCTCACTGATGTTCATATGGCTTAGTAGGGTGAATGTAAAGACACTCTCTTGATGCATAAGGATGAGATCACCCCAAAAAGGTACCTATACCCCTAGAGACCTCAAGGATTTGGCTAAGGGTCATAATGATACATGAATTGTAAATGTAAAGATATAAGGAAGTCATGCAAACTTGAGAGAAGTTGTGTGCTAACTTAAGAGTAAGAAAATGGACACTTGACTTCATGGGATATAAGAATGCTATGAAATTGGGAACAAGTAAGTTTAGAGTCATATAGAGTATGATTCAACTTAATATGTGAAATTGAAAGGTAATGTGTGGATGTACTACCTCCGCTCTTGGAATGGAACGAACTTTGTGTTTGGGCTATAGCCAAATGCTTATTTCATCTCATTATGAGGGAGGGAGATTGGATAGGCACACATTATGCTTAAAATTGAGAATAAATATCTTAAGATGAATGTGTAATGGCATGAACTAGGGTTAGAGGTGTTACCTCACCCTTGTGTTAAAAGTAACAAATTATAGGTTGGAAACCTGAGTGAAAAGAAAAATCACCAAGAAATAATCAAATCACTAATAAGAATAAAATCATCAAGGGTTGATGAGGTATGAGTACTATGGATGTGGATATACTTGAATTTTGATTCAGGTGCCAATCTTAGTAATAAAATGAAAACTGATATACTAAAGAAAAGTTGTTAAAGATATTTGAAGTGGGGTGGTAGGCCTTAGTTTTGAGGATAAGATGAGTATCATTCACCTAGGCTTAGTAGTCCTGAATTTTGAGGGAAAATTTCCTTTTAAGGAGGGGTGAATGTTATAACGTCAAATTTAGTAAAATTGGATTATATCATTGGATTGTTTTGCAATTTCTCCAATGGTACTATTGTTGGAATAATAATTTTAATAGCATTTGTGGCATGTGTGATTGTAGCACAAGGGAAATATATAAAAATGGATTTGTACAATGGTTAATGATAATGGCTTTTTTTTGTCAAATCCAAGTCATAATAAAAGTCAAGATTTCCATATAAGGGAAAATAAGGAGAATATGTTTAATTGTTTTCCAAACAAAATACCTTGTCTTTCCCCTAATACCACTTAATGGTTGAAAATAAAGGTATCATTATAAGATAATGGAAAAAGATATATCTCTTGATGGAAAGGTATTGATTGCTTCTTTTCCTTAAACCAAATTCACATCATATGATAGTGGTGGTTTCTAACGGATCTATATGGACAATAACCATGGGGTTTATTAATTAAAAGGGATTTCCTGATGGATTAATGGTCTGAATACCTTATACACGACTCATGGTCTATATACCTTTATGGATGGTTGTTTTAGATATCAACAACTTTATTTCCTATGAAAGGGGTTTGTCAAATTCAATGGGAAAGGGGTGGTAGTTTCCTAAAGCATCATGAGTTTACATTGTATGCATATCGTTGTCTTGTACTAAAAAAAAAAGGAAATTGATAATGGCATATTTTCCTTTTGTCCCTAATAGGGATACATGAACTCCGAGTCCTACACCTATATAAGGGGGTATCTTCACCTTAGATACGGGGGTACCAAACCCTAAGGACCGAGGAGAAACACACCCGAGTTTCAAGTGGCCTGAAGCCCAGTTCTTCCCACAGTAGAACTCTATCTCCATGGTAGTTGGTGTATGCGTCCTAATGTGTGTTGAAAGGAGGAGCCTCCTGGCAGCATTAGCGACCAGAACGGACCACTGTGGGGAAGTAATCCATCACAGGGATCCTCACTATCCATCACTACGATGTGGTCTTCTAGAGAGGAGAAGATCCTGGCAGGCGCTAGGCATCTCATCCGTCGTTAGAGCGACATGGGTGGGGCGCAGGGAGGTCGCCGTACCAGTGTCGTGTTAAGAAAACTTGCATTTGGGGGAGGCTTTCCTTGCAATCATTTCTTCAGGGCAGAGGAGGAGACCAAGAGTGTAGGATGCCTACATCACGGCAGAGACATGGCACTCCCATCAAGTCGACCCCCTTGATTTTTCGATGATGAAGACTGATGGAAGAGGTTGGCCAAGAGCCTGAACGCTGGGTGATGGCCATTGCAGATGGAACCCAGGTTGAGGTCAGTGTTCGTGATGGTTGCAGTCAGACTGACCGGTGTGGTGGTGGCCCTTGGCCACTGGCCAGTCGGCCAAGGATCCAGCAGCGGCACCGCCTCATCCTCGGGACAACGAGTCCAACCGCTAAAGCTTGTCGATGGTGGGAACCATGTGAGGGAGGAAGAGATGAGGAGGGAAGCTATGGAGGGTAGGGTCGAAGAGACTGGTTGGGTCATGTATTGATTGTAGGGTAAGGAGTGCCAACTGTGGAGTGAGTCTGCGTCTACGAATGGTGGGTGGCACCTCGTGTATGAATAGAGAGAGAGGCCTTAGGTCAGCAGAACGGTAGCGACGGGAAATCTTGGGGTGGCACCCTCGAATGAGAGGCTTGATGCCAAGGAACTCTAGGACACCACCAGGAAGGGCTGCAAGTTTGTTCCTCGTAAAGGCGACAATGCGGAAGGCATGTGTTTTTCTATTCATGTGTTCGTATAGCGCGAGGTAGGAGAAGGATGGGCTGCTCCCCGAATAGTCAGTGGTTCAACCAACTAAACCACTTAATAGCCGATCCTGTCATGCCCTCACTCATCCAACATGGCACATGTTTTGTTGATGGCACCGACCAATGATGCGCTGCCAGCTAGCCCAGAGTTGAGGTATAAAGTTTATGTTTGTTTAATTCATAGTAAATGACAGGATGGTCTAAAAATAGGTAAACTATATATCAAATTGATCGGAAAAATGAGAGGAATCCAAATAAAATATAATCAGAGTTTGATTAAGCTTCATATTACAAAAGTATATGCAATACATGTTTACATGTGTTTAATGTAAAGGAAAATCTAGAATTTCTTTAATATGATGCTTAATTGAATAGATTATCTTATGTTGAGCTAATACCTGATCTTGTTATGTATAATGAAGAAATACTTGATAATGATGAATAAATGACGATTCTAGATTAGTAATCTTATTCATGTTGTTTAGGGTTTTACACCAACATGGACATCTTACTATGATTTTAATGTTAGTAATGTGATCTA
Organism: Alisma plantago-aquatica; assembly: GCA_963693085.1. NCBI lineage: Eukaryota > Viridiplantae > Streptophyta > Magnoliopsida > Alismatales > Alismataceae > Alisma > Alisma plantago-aquatica. Next base: position 254,085,291 of record OY856411.1, read on the forward strand.
GGTATCATTAATAGTCTAATATGCTTAAGATGATGATAAGGGTTTAACCTAATATGCATAACTGAGTTTGTAATCTTCAAAACCATAATATGATCAGATTAGGGTTTGTAATCCTAACTTATAGTCCAAACACGAGACAACCCTAAACCCTAGTTTAGGAGTGCATCTAGATCTGAGTAATGCAATGTGAATACACGGTGACACATATGTAGTATGTATATTTTAGATTGAATGCTTTGTTGCTTGGATGTTTGGATATACTCTTAAAGTACATGTAATATATCCTGTATGGTTTCTGCAATGGCATAAGGTACGTGGTTATGCTTATAAATACATGTATCGAATTCTGAGATTACCAATGTTTCTCGATGAGATTGAACGACAAATAAACTACTTGGTTGTTTATTTACTTCTTGCAAACTATAATGTTCCTATGAGTATCACATAAAGTAAATAATAATATTCTGAACCATGGGTTAGACTGATCTTAAGGGTAATGCACACGAGCCCCAGAGGGACAGTGATTACACCTGAGGTAGTTGACTAGATATAGGTAGAATATGAAAACAAGTTCATGTTCTTATATGCAAGATAAAGATGCTTCTTATATGTTACTTGTGATTAATGTTTGAACCCATGTACCACTATAGAAATATACTGACCGTGTATTTGTTTGTCGACATTTTAGGTATAAGATATACTTGACTCGTGGACATGAGAGTATAGATAGAGATTTTGAAGACACTACAATTTAATCATAAAGGTTTAGTCTTAATGGTTTAACTTCACACCTGTAAAAGTTAATTCTGTTTAAAAGTTATGTAACTTCTTAGAGGAGCTTTTTATCTAAACATGTAAATATTTGATCATTAATGGAAATTGTTTACTATTTTGTATTATTTCATGAATCTAATCCTGGAAGTTATGATTAACGATTTGCGACTTTAAGGTCTTTTAGACACTCAAAAGTGCGGGTTGTTACAAATACCTAGGATGTTACTCACACACTAGTTTTATTATTCCTAGTTGTAATCGTAACCAATGTAAAATCCATTCTAAGGATCATCTTATCACAATCTCACTGAAGGTACCAAAATTGAGTACCTAGATTTGTTTGACATCAACTTCATTTCTGAAAACAAACATGCCATAAATCCTCCTTAACAACCTCTATAGTTCCTTCGAGAAATAGACACAATACTACAAACCTCCCATTGACAAGGAATCTATCACCATACCAGCCAATCCTGCCACCAATTCTACTCAATTGGGCATCTTGGGTGCATATGCTACACACAATATTGGTTCAACTACACTTCATAAATATTCCAACCACAATGAAAAAATTGATGAACTTTTCAAAGAAGGGCTACTTTAAGAATTAGGACAAATGAAGGACAATAAATATTCAGACAACATATCACATAATTCAACACTCAAGGTTCCTACATCCAAGGAAGTGTCATTCTTACTCACTCCTCAATATCACAAAGAAAACTTCTTTTCCCAACTTGGACCAAGTAACACTTCATACCCTATAAATCCATTCATAAGATTTTTTATTCTAAGAGCCAGCAGCTTGGAGATAATCTTATATATAGTATTGCAGAGAGAAATGGGTCTGAAATCTGCCATGTTATCCAGATTGGTCTTTTTGGGAATTAGTACAATACAAGTCTGATTCATAACTTACAAGGAGTCATTACCCTTCCACCAACATTTAATGTTAGAGCCAACATCATCCTTACAATGTCCTAGAAATGGTGATAGAAGCTCGCATGGGTGCCATCAGGTCTGGGGGATTTGTTCGGATGCATATGTTTAAGAGCACTCCACATCTCTTCTCTTATTGGTGAAAAACACTAGAGGGGCGGTGAATAGGGTTTTATGATATTTTTAAAATTAATTCAACACATAACCATAAAAATATTGGAGAAGGAGACAAGGCATTTTAGAGTGGTTCCACCCTTAGAAAATACTAAGGGAGTCAATCCACTACCCATTTGTTTCCAATTGGGATTTTGAAATAAGTTGTATTTTATTACCTCACAAGGATGTTACATAAGATACAACTACTTTCACAACCCTTTGGACATCCTTCACCCTAAGTCATCTCACTAACCTTGAAGTAGCCTTCACTTGAGGTAACTTCAAGCTCCCCCTTGAAGTAGCCTTCCTCCTTGAAGTAGCTTCTCGTTTAGACCTTCTAGAAGTAGTCCAAAGTCACGCTGAGCTACCTTCACCACCGAAGAAGCTCTACAACCTCCTTTCCACAGCCTCCAAACTAGGAGTATTAAAGGAGAACAAAACACATTAAAGGGAACAAAATTGGAAGAAAGAAACAATGTTACAAATTTAGTATAACGCTTTGATCCTATATCAAGCGTATTGATCTCCTATCCACTATAGATGAATGTGGTAGTGTGACAGATAGGAGATACTAAGCTATAGGACACTAATGTAGAATAGATTGCAAGTGAAGCTCAGCTTGTTTCTCACAAAGATTGAATCTCAAGTGTAATTGTATGCATAAGTGATACCTTGGGTGTCTTATAGCTTATCCTATTTATAGGAGTGGTTTGCTAATGATTGGGGACATTCTAGACACCTTCTAGGGTGTTTTTAGGGCTCAACTAGATGTTATGTGTCCACTAATTACATTGCAACGTCTAGTTGTTTAATGTTGAAAAGTGCAGTCCAGAACCTTTCTCGATCGAGATGTTTGTTGACCGAGAGTCTCTTAGTCGAGGAATTTGTCGACCGAGTGGGAGTCTAAGTCAATATATTGTAACGTTCAATTATAACTCGCAACCACTTTTCTAACTCAGTCTAATGGCTAGGAGGGTCTATTCTCGGTCGAGGACTTTGTTGAACGAGAGTGTCTCGGTCGATGTTTTTGTCGACCGAGAATATCCCTGATTCAATGTATTCATTTACTAAGTGTGTGTATCAATGTGCAGTTGTGATACTCTCTTGGGGGATCACCTATCTAAGTGTTGTGAGTATAAAGGAAGATCTAAATGCTTGATTTACATGATATCTAAGTACTTGAACATTATAAACTTGTACACATTTTTACATTGATTACAATCATGAAAATGAAGCAAATTGATCTTCCAAGTCTTCACTATCCACCACCTTATATGCTTGTCCCTGAAACACTCAAATAGCAAGTTAAAACCACAAGAAAGAATTATTTGTCATCATCAAAATAAAGGGATTATAATAATGTCCAATTTAGCCAACAATCTCCTCCTTTTTAAAGATGACAAACATTTCCAAAATATAAATCAAGGAAATATAAAACATATGAGTTTCATACCTGAAGTTTACCATTTGCAGTCGTTCTCTTGTTTGTGAATTGTGTGCAAGTATGTGCTAGCCAAGAGATTATGAAACTCATTTTACTTTATGTTATTGATTTTATATTATTTCTCCCCCTTTGTCATTTCAAAAAGATAACCAAGATAAACATTAAGTATGACTTTTATTATTGCCCCTTAATTTTATGCTTTGATGCTCCCCCTTAATAAGATATTCAGTTTTAACATCAAGGGATTAATATTAATGCAAACCACTTATTGTAAAATTTAGCCACAATTTATTTCTCAATCATTTGCAAAGGATTTTAAGCCTTAAAATGATATGAGATCCTTTTACGTTTATGGCATATGTATTTTGATTTCTTAATCATTTACACGGGATGTTAAGCCCTAAAATGATATGAGATCCATTTAGGCTCATGATGGATATATGTATTGATTTCTCATCCATTTTACAATGGATGTTAAGCCCTGAAAATGATATGAGATCCATTTAGGCTCAAGATGGATACATGTATTAATTTCGCATCCATTTTACAAGGGATGTGAAGCCCTGTAAATGATATGAGATTTTCTTTACGGCATAGTAGGATCAATAAATGTATCTCTAATCAATAATGAGGGGTGTTAAGCCCATATTGATATAGAGAGTCCATTTTAGATCAGGATAATTCAATAATCCTAAGGTCATAGCTAGTTTTAGAAATTTTGATTTGATCAAGAAATTTTACAATTTTTTTGTGAGCTCCCCCTTAATCTTATAATCAAGATAGTTTAAGAATAACAAGCATTAGAGTTTGATTACAATAAGTCAAACCTTTTATGAGAGATTTGCACTAAAATCTTATTTTCAACTTGATTAACAAGTTTCAGATCAATATACTAAAATTGAGTGCAAAGAAATGATTTAATATCACAAATAATCATTATTCCAGGCTTATTTTAGGTCGACCATGACTTCTACTGGGGCGCCCCTCAGTCAAACTTTTTCGATCGGGAGGCATTTCTACGGATTTCCAGTTTATGCATTCACAATGACCCACTTGATTGAGTATAGAGCCTTTATGTAACAGGTGGATACCAATTTGAAAGAGTTTATATCAATTTGAAAATATATGAACTTGCAATCTATGCTATATTTGTATTGATTCATTTTTGCAAGAAGGCATGTCCAATTTTAGTTTGCAAAAAGAATGCAAGTTTTCAATAAGAAAAAAGTTGTCTCCAAGATTCATTCTTGATTTGCACATTAAATCAACAGTAATAGCAAATTGATAGAAAACTAAAATAAATTAAGAAGGTTTTACATAACCTCAGTTAGTCAAACTTTTTCTCGACAAAAATGTTCTCAGTGGACAACTTTCTCGACCGACCAAGTTACTATTTGTCCAGAAAGTGCAGGTTTGAGACAGAAACTTCTTTGGTCGACCATTTTCTCGACCAAAGAGTATCTCGATCAAGGATTTTTTTGACCGAGAAAGTTTCTATTTTAGTAATTATTTTCAAGTGAAGCATAAATTACTTTCAATACAATTACATAAATATGCAAATTAAAGATTTGTTTAGTTGAGATAAGACATTTTGAGTATCAAAACAAAGTTTTAGGTCAAATCTCAACTAATCAAGTTTAATATTTCTACATTTGGGGTTTTAGAATCCAAACTAGATCAACATCCTTTTTCTTGTATCGGCAAAAAATAAATAATGTCCAAGACGTAAACAATAATGACAACATATAGAATCAATTTCATTTCTCTTCTTAGGTAGATTGTATTTAGGCACATACATGACTTTAGTATTGGGTACTTGTGTCCTTCTTACTCTAGGTTTTTTATAGGATTTACCTTTGGTCTTATAACCTAGTCCTCTCCTTCTAAACTGACCAGAAAAATCTTTTAAGATCTAATGAAGAATACCTTTGTTTTTCAAGCTACTAATTTCCTTTTGTAACTTAGCAATTTCATCCAATCTCCTTTTAATATCTAAGTTTTCTTGATCTAATTTAGATGAAAAACTATCTCTTTCTTTTACAATGGCTTCATAATCTAAATGAGTGTATAAATAGGTTGAGTTTGAAGATTATTCAACTTAGCAAGTAATTCAACCTTTTCTTCAGAAAGAAGATCATAGTTTGTTTCTAAAGAAAGCAACTTCATTTCACAATCATTTAAAGATGATTTCAAGATAAGGTTTTCAGAAATAATACTTTCCTTTTCAAAAGCAAGATTATTTAATCTAGCATACAAATCCTCATTAGTTTTAGTAACTCTTTTCAGTTTCTTTTTAAAATCAATATACTTATCATGTGTTTCTTGAAGGCTAGCAACTAAATCTTCTTTTGATAAATCAAATAGGTTTTCCTCATTTTCTTCTTCACTTATTGTAGCAATAAAACAACATAACTCCTTTTGGTGAGTGCTATCTTTATGGAGCTTTTCTTTCTTTATCATCTTTGGATAGCTAAGTGTTGTGTGCCCCATTTCTTCCCATTCAAGGCACCACCTATTGCTTGCTAACGATTGACTCACATTTCTCCTTTCTTTGTAGAGGTTGTAGAGATCACCACCATCCATCTTCAAGACTCAATTAGAGCTCCTTGAAACCCTGCTCTGATACCAATTGAAAAACACTAGAGGGGTGTGAATAGGGTTTTATGATATTTTAAAATTAATTCAACAGACAACCACAAAAATATTGGAGGAGACAAGGCGTTATAGAGTTGTTCTACCCTTAGAAAATACTAAGGGAGTCAGTCCACTACCCAATTATTTCCAATTGGGATTTTGAAAGTAATTGTATTTTATTACCTCTCAAGGATGTTACATAAGATACAACTACCTTCACAACCCTTTGGACAACCTTCACCCCAAAGTTGTCTCACCAACCTTGAAGCAGCCTTCACTTGAAGTAACTTCAAGCTCCCCCTTGAAGTAGCCTTCCTCCTTGAAGTAGCTTCCTGTTGATACCTTCTAGAAGTAGCCCAAAGTCATGGCAAGCTACCTCCACCACCGAAGAAGCTCATACAGCCTCCTTTCCACAGCCTCCAACCTAAGAGTAGAAAAGGAGAACAAAACACAATAAAGGGAACAAGATTGGAAGAAAGAAACAATGTTACCAATTTAGTATAACGCTTTGATCCTATATCAAGCATATTTATCTCCTATTCATTGTGGATGAACGTGGTAGTGTGATGGCTAGGAGATACTAAGCTATAGGACACTAATGTAGAACAGATTGCAAGTGAAGCTCAACATGTTGCTCACAAAGATTGAATCTCAAGTGTAATAGTATGCCCAAGTGATACCTTGGGTGTCCTATAGCTTGTCCTATTTATAAGAGTGGGTTGGTAATGCATGGGGACATTCTATACACCTTCTAGCATGTTCTTAGTGCTAAACTAGGCATTATGTGTCCACTAATTACATTGCAATGACTAGGTGTTTAATACTAAAAAGTGCAGTCCAGAACCTTTCTCGGTCGAGAAGTTTGTCGACCGAGAGTCTCTCGGTCAAGGAATTTGTCGACCGAGTGGGAGTCTGAGTCAATATATTGTAATGTTCAATTTCAACTCCCAACCACTTTTCTAACTCAGTCTAATGGCAAGGAGGGTCTATTCTCAATTGAGGACTTTGTCGACTGAGAGTGTCTCGGTCGAAGTTTTTGTCGACTGAGAATATCCCTGATTCAATGTATTCATTTACTAAGTGTGTGTATCAATGTACAATTGTGATACTCTATTGGGGTATGACCTATCTAAGTGTTGTGAGTGGATAGGAAGATCTAAATGCTGGATTTAAATGATATCTAAGTACTTGTACATTATAAACTTGTATAAGTTTTTACATTGATTACAATAATGAAAATAAAGCAATTTTAGCAAATTGATCTTCCAAGTCTTCGCTATCCACCATCTTATATGCTTGTCCCTAAAACACTCAAATACCAAGTTAAAACTACAAGAAAGAAATGTTTGTCATCATCAAAATAAAGGGATTATAATGTTGTGCAATTTAGCCAACAGTTGGTTCTTGTACCAGATCTACATTCTTCTCCCTAGTAACAATAGGGTTGATGCCACTGTTTGCTCTTTCCATATCCCTTTCTCCTTGAGTGGCGAACAACTTTGTGTAGAAATTAGTGATGATACGTTCCACTACCTCCTCTCCTTCCTCTTCCAACCCCTGATCATTTACTAGTTTTGAGATATGATTACTTCTTTTCCTTTGACTCGCTTTGAAATGAAAGTAAGACGCATTTTGGTCTCTGTCTCTCAACTCATTAATTTTAGCTCTTGTTTGCCAATACATTTCAAATATCCTTCCCATCACATTAATTTCATTTCCCGATGTCACGCAATCATCTATGTTTGTTGCATACATCGGTAATAGTTGTTTACTTTCCAACACCCTTTCAACCTTTTTGAGTTTTCTATCTATGTTTCTGTATTTGTTTTTTCCGAGGCAGAGATGTGGTGGATACAACTACTAATCTTCTAATTGTTTCTTATTTTAGCTCTCCATGTAATTTGAATGATCTCCCTACATTTAGGTTCAACCAGCTAGTACTGCTCCATTTCACGGTTGTTACCATTCCGGTGCATCTCCCTTACTTTGCTTGTATTCAAGATGATGGGTGTGTGATCAGACTCTAATCTGAGCAGGTGAGTAAATGAGGCATTTGGATACCGGTCTCTCCAGTACACTAAATCATGGCCTCTGTCCAGGCGTTCTTGGATAATTGTGTTTGGGTTCAGACCCTTTGTCCACATGAAGGGATTCCCAAAAAAGAACAAGTCAATAAGATTACTTCTGTTGATAACATTTTTGAAAGCATCATGGTATCTTTCATGCCTCCAAATACCTCCATCCTTTTCTTTGTTACTTGTGATTTCATTGAAGTCCCCGATGTACATCTTTAGCAAGTTGTTGTTGTTGTTGATTCTTTCCATCAGTTCCCAAGTTTTATATTTGGATGTTATGTCAGACCAGCCATAGATGCCCACGCATCTCCATGGTCCCATGTTGCCTCCATCATCCACTTCCACATTAATATGGTGTTGTGAGTAGTCCACCATTGAAATATTTAGATCATTACACCATATGCCAAGCCCTCCTTCTCTCCTTGTACTGCTAAGACAGATACCATTAAGAAAACCACATTTTCTTCTAATTTCTGAAAGGTATCTTTCTTGTATTTCTTGTCTCTATAAAAAAGACTATGTTCGGCCTTTCTCTCCAACAAATATCTTGGAGATAGTTCAACTTGCCATGACTAGCCATTCTGTTGCAGTTCCAGTTGAGCATTTTCATTTCTCTTCACGGGCCTAAACCATGTCAGGACCCGCTACTTGGGAACAAGCTTCCCTCAATAGGACTGTGCATCTTTTTGTTGCTTGAGTGTGCTTCCCACCTCTTGTTTATTGATCATTTGCCTTTATTTTAACACTTATTTTACCAGTGTCACTTCTATTGTTGTATTGACATGCCTTCTAATTACCCCTATTCATCTTCTTGTACCCCCTCTTAACTTCCTTCTCCTTATACATATTATTCTGTGTGCCTTTAATGTTATCATTTAAAGTTTTCTCTAGGAGCAGTGAGTTAGTTGAGGAGAGCATGTTTGCCAAGAGTTTATTGCTACTTTGTTTTGTATTCTAGTTTCTAGTGTTTAAGTCACCTACCTCTGATCTTGTCTTCTCACGAATATTCTCAGACACATTTGTTGCACTTTGAAAGCTCACCTTTTTTTCTCCCACCTTAACTGGCAGTGGACCCCCCTTAGAGCGATCAGTTCCATGCAATATAGTATCACGGCACTGTAGTTGCTACTTGCTATTGCTTCTCATTTCTCTCTCCACTTAATCAAGGTTTATAGAGACTACTAGTTTAGATTTTCCATCTGGGTCATGTTCATCAAATTTGCTAGCTTCTTCTCTCGAAGTACTTTGCTCTTTGAAGTTTAGAAATTTTTTGGTGATTCATAGCTTACATTTTCTAGACTCACTTTGGTCATCTTTATTGGTGACGTGCATACCCAGGTACCCGATTGTGACATTTCTTCATCCTCTTCACATGTGATTTGACAATCTCTTTTCACATGGCCTATTATTCCACAGCCATAACAGGAATTGGGCAGCCTTTTGTACCTCATATCCACTACTATGACCCCTCCTATGTTGTTCTTGATGTGTTGTTTGGTCTTAATAGGAATGTGCAGGTCGATTAGGACCTTCACTCTGCAAGCCCTGGTCCAAACTATCCATGTATCCTCTATTTCTAGAACCTCCCCCACTTTGCTTGCAATCAATCTCACAACTTCATTCGTTCTGTACCCCATAGGGATATTGTATAAGCAGATCCAGAAAGGGGACTAGTTGAAGTTTATATTCTCTAGGTAGTATTTTGATGTGATGTTCTTTATAATGAGGAGGGTGTTTTCAAAATTCCAAGGTGAACCTTCCATTACCTTCTCCTTCTCTCTGTTACTTGCAATCTGTATAACCAGGATACCATGTTATATCTATTTGAAGATCGTTGGTTTTGTCAGACCCCAGGCTTGATTCATCATTCGTTGTAGGGCTTGGAAGTTGAATTTCTTTTCTGTATAGAGTTTTTTTTTCACTGATAGAGTCATAGAGTCTAGATCTGTCTTGATCCCTTTTACGTCTAGATCCAATGCTTCTTCTTCCGTGTTGTTTATTTTTAGTCTCTCGCATCTCTTGGCTATCTTCTCCGCCATCCATAGATAGAAGAGATTTTCCAACCAAAGACTTCGTCCCTCTTTCCCAGAGCTGACACCAGTGAGATCTTGAGCATCAGCTTGAGAAGATCAGCCCCTAAGGGCTAGGGATAACCCTAATAGCCTATCAGAATCGCCAGAGCAAGAGTCGACGACAGCGGGAGACATCTACAGTTTTGTTTAATTGGCCAAAGTCAAATTCGGAATGGGATCGTTAATGATCTATGTCAGTTTAGAAGCTTACATCAATGTAACCCTTTACACCTAACTATTCCTTATCCCCATAAGAAAGAAACTAATCCTCAGTTCTTCTCAAGTACTTAAGGATGTTCTTATTTGGCAGTCTGGTGACCTTCATTGCATCCAAATGACATATGCGCATCATGACCAATACATATGACATAATGGGATGAGTGCATAATATTGCATGATAGATCCAATTGTGGACATGTATGGATTCTCACACATTCAATTCCATTCTTCACAAGAACTGAGACATTGGGCTCTAGAGAGTCTAATTCCATGGGACATGGACAAGTTTCCTCTCTTTGGGTCATGTATGATGATCCTTGTAAAGACATAGTCTCTACTATTAAACATGATAAACAAAAACACCAAATGTGTGGCAGCGGAAGAAATAAAACTTGACTTTATTCAAAATGTATAAAGAGTACATTATAAAATTTTCCCAAATGGGAGTACAACTTTATACAAGAAACTACAAGGATCTAGGTAGAGGAAGACTTAACTAAAACAACATTGTCTCCAAACAAACGACTATATAACATCAAAGCAAGCATGATCACTCAAGCTATATATTCCTTTCTTCATATCCTATCCTTGGGTTCACCAAGCTTCCATGCGCACTCTGATCCCTAACCTGGATGGTTGGGGTCATCCAGCAAGAGAAAGATAAAAGGTATGTGTTAAAAAGAAAGTATTGGATAAGGAATAAACAACAACATTTGCATAATAAAAGATTTTCCATGTTACATGAGTTTAAGAGAATGAGAAAGATATTCAACTAAGAATAAGAGAATAAGAGAACTGCCATATACAATCACCACAATAATAAATCACATAGCATGAATATATTAAGACACAAACTCATCTCAATGTAGGGTGAGGCACCTACCGGACCTCACCAATGGCAGGGGGACTAAAACCCCAGTGCCTAAAAAGTGGCAGGGGGACTAAAACCCCAGTGCCTAATATATAAAATGGCAGGGGGACTAAAACCCCAGTGCCTGGCAGGGGGACTAAAACCCCAGTGCCCTGTGGGTGGTTTTTACTCATGTACACTACATTGTCATTTGGCCTAAAATACATCATGATTAAATAGTCACTTGGCAGTATAGAGAAGTATAACAAGATTGCTACATAGTATTGGGAATAAAACCCAAATAAATAAAAAAATAGGCCATCATAGGCCACAACCATATCCAAGAGCTCAAAGAATTAAAAGAGTCAACAAGCATCAACATTATACAATGCTTCCAAATATTTCAAAAGGAATGAGACACATAGGCAATTACAAGATTAAGCACTTCCAAGTAAAGGAGGCAACATATAGCAAGTTTCACATTATTCAAATGATTGAGCCACAATGGCATAAACTAAGTAAAGAGCCAATAAATGTAAATAGAAGGATAACAAGGCTAGCACAACTTTAAGGTAGGGTTGGATAAGATCCCAACTGAGAGATTAGGATTGTTTGCACAATAAACAATCACATTCATCTTTGATAGGATTCACATATATAAATAGGGTCCACATACCCAAAAATAGGCATCACATACAAAATAGGGCTCACATACCTTAGATATATACATTACCATCATATCCACCAAACAGATAGCAAACCATCCATATATCCTAGTTACATCATAACACATGTATTAATATATATAAAGAAATAAATCATAAGAAAACCCTAATTTTACAAAACTACGATTTAGAGTTCACAACCAAGTCCAAAAGGTTGGTCATATACTCGTGAATAAGAAAACATATATTATTTTACAAAACCGAGTTAAAATGAATTAATTATGTATTTTAAAACATTTACATATTAAAAATTCCAATCAAAGCAAACTTCGGAAAACCCTTGAGAATCAGGTCTCAAAAATCATAAAATCAGATTCTACGTTAAAAATACTTTCCATCGGCTATTTATTCATATTTTTCTCACAAAGGATCGATTTACTATGAATTAAGTAAATCTGACCAATCAGAAATTAGGCAAACTATAGAGTGACAATAATTAAATCAAAATGCAATTTCGATGTAAATACCGGTGAAATGACTATTATACCCTTACTCGTTAAAACTAATCAGTTGAAGCGATGAGGGAAATGTTGTCATCTGGAATCTTTGTATCTTCGTTAGCGAGAAACCATTCTCAGGTGAAATTACAATCACGCCCATGGCCGTTAAATTAGCTAATCACAGGTGCAGGGGCTCCCTGGTCATTACCTGACCAGGAAGGTACCCCGGTCCTGGCAATGGAGCTTGCTAACAGGAGCTCTAGCCTGCGATGACCAAATCGCCTCCAAGGAGAAGGAATGCCAGCTGATAACGGGAAACTATTCCCTGAACTCTCACGATCTCAGGGAGGCAACACGCGAAGTCGCGCGTGCTCGAGAGCAGAGAAAGCAGGCCCCAACTTGGCCGGAACAGGGGAAGAGGACACGACGCCGAAACCATCGAAAACCCGAAAGAAAACTTCGACTGAAGACTCCTACAAGATCACGGAAGCAAACCGTAGAGAATTCAGGTTTCGGTGAGGGCGGAGGAGCAAGGAAGCTCAAAAACGGTCGGCGGCGGCGGAGCTCACCGACGGCCCTATAGGACCCATCGACCTGAGCCATCGCGAGACAAACGAAGAGTCGGAAGGGGTAGAGGGTAGGTCGAGGATGCTCACCCGAGAAGCAATTGAAAGGAGGTGGTCGGAGAAGCAAGCCGGAGGTCGTCGTTGCCGGGGAAGGTAGAACGAGTAGGTAGGGATCCTCGGGGAAGGTTGGGAAGAAATCAAGGGTAGAGGGAGAAGGCTCGAAGCCAGGGGGTGCTCCACGGCCCCTTAAGTAGGCGAGGGAGGAGCGGCGGCTCCCTCTGCAGCTCCTTGGTGGAGAGGAGGGGAAGAGCCCAGTTGGGCGTTTCGTGCACACAGGGAGAGAGGTGATGAGATGTGGCTCGACTGAAGCGTCTCGATGAGACGGACTCAACGCACCAGTAATCTCGCAAAGAGGTGAAGGAGGGAGAGAGATCGACGCGGAGGAGGTCAGGCGCCGGGTCTTCTCAGCTGAACGAAGGTAGGGGACGATGTCCCGGCCATTGGATCGAATCAAGATCGATTAGGAGCCATTGGATACAAGTCCACTATGGACCCGGCCGCGTGACAAGTTAAACAAACTGAACTATAGCGTTACACAGTGAAATAAATGAAATCAATGAAATAACTATATTCACACCATCTTAAAAGCTAATAAAATCCATTTGAGGGGTCAAATCAACTCCAAACAACACCAAAATTGAACCATAGGCTCATAATGACGAGTATTACAATGCTATATAATCACTTTCTCGTTTAATACATACTATGGCCATTAATAAACATATAGCTCATAAAGGAGTATAATAATATATTAAAATCAAGGAATTATATGAAAAAGCTTATTAATGAGAAACATGTGAGTAATCTCGAGATATAAAACACATTAGGGTACAAATACTCATTACTCAACAAAATAACATATTATTATGAATTAAAATCATATTTCGAGGAGAGAGAAACAATAAAGGTTAATATACACATATATGAATTCAAATACATATTAATAATAATATATTTATCCAAAAAGCTCCAAATTAATATAATCTACTATATTATCCCATTAATGACCAAAATTACAACATTAACCCTAACTTATCTCCTAATGTGGGTTATTTGTGCAAACACCCCTCAATTTACATAAAAGAGGGTAAATAGTGATTTCAACATCAAATTGTGCTCAAATTGCACAAGGTGTACAAAAATGATCCAGAAGGATGTGAAATTTGTGGAAAAGGTCCAAATGGACTAAAAGGAAAAGAAAAGCTCAAAAGTGGGTAAATTGCAGGGAAGACCCTGAGATTCAGTATGTTACAGCACACCACCCCTTAAAGAGGATTTCGTCCCCGAAATCACAACAAGAGAAAAGAGAAGGTGAGTGTGCAACAACCCAACCTTAAACACTAGGTTATAACCCTTAATCTAGGGTACCACATAAATCTACATAAGTCAGGTATTACTAATGTTTCCACAAAACCTATAGCCTTATATCAAACTCAACATAACCAACATCTTGATGCATAAACTCTATCATAAAAAGGCAGCATATCTATTATACTAACACTTGTGCCATATTTTATTACATCTTAACATATGAATATGTGTATTATGGGTATCTCCCTCATTAAGGGTTTTAAGCACAATTAGGGTTTACTAAGCCATTACAACATATACAAAACCATTCCTAACCACACTAATGTATTAGGTCAAAACCTAAATAACTCAACATTATTACCCAATAACTACATCATGTGGGATTATGCCATATAATTTTATCCAACAAATTATTACCCTAATAACAGGTCTAAGGGTATATGGATTATATCTAAGGAACATATTGGCACAACATCTAACATACTCATACCCATGTCATCACTAATCATTTTCTCTCACAACACTAATTACTATGAATTAACCTCACATTATATGAATCTAATTACTCATTATCCTATTAATGATTTTATCCATAAACCAGTAAGATGATCAATAAGATGTATTTTAATCAACAAGGTGCTATTCCTAACATGTGTTGATAATTAGGTCACAACTATGATTAAGTGATTATAATCCATTTACATGCATTAAGGTATATCATGTGATGACACCTAATGTCACTAATGTGTCAAGAAAGGCATGAAGGGTATATATGTACATATGTTGTCAAGGCTAGATGATTACATCCTAGGGTTTAGTTCAACATGACCCTAACATGATAAAGCATCCTTAGGGTGTATTTTATCATACACATTTTATCATTAGGGTGACTTAATCAAAACTAGGCATATACACATATGAATAATTAATGATTATGTGCATCAAGAGTATATTAAGGTTCAAGCATACGAATTACATGACTTATCCATTAGTTTATTATCAAACAAGATGAATTACAAACATATTAGGTTTATTAAACTCTAAACACATAAGCTCTCTATTCCCATGTCTAAGGAGTTAGAGTTCCTTGATTTCAAGGCATTGAGGGATTCCAATCCCCTAAAGAGGATTTTGTCCTCGAAATCAACAACTCCAAAATCTAACAGGGTACTAACACTACTCTTCCACTCAAAGGGTTGACTAAGTCAAACTATTTTAAGGGTATAAGATCCAACATTAAAAGTCTTACTAAAATCTATCTTCCAACTCAAGGTATAGCATAGGGTACACTAAACCCTAAACATGGAAATCTAAGGCTCATATAAGATACTTAGGGATTACAAGATGATTTTTGTTTGAGAAAAGAAATCAAATCATCATATAAGGGTCATAAAGGTTACTCAACAATAAGGTAATGTCTAAAGGTAGACTATTTTGAGCTGTCCGTTTCAGATCAGGCCAGGCCAGGTCATATGAGCTCAGGAGTCCTTGTTACCAAGCTAGTGGGGCGGAGGAAAATATTGCCAGCCCCCAAGCTCTGACCCTTTCTAGACACCATCACTTTCAACTTCTTGCTCTAGTAGCTTCTCAATAGACAATTCACCAAAAAGTTGACAAATTTTATTTTAAATTAATTATTATTATGATACTAAATCAAACTTTCATGCTAGGTCAACTCTAAGGTGAAAAACTAACTAAAGGGAAACTATATCCTCTAGGGAGACAATTTTGAACTAGTCAAGAATCCGACTACCTTGATGCTCTGATACCATGTTGTAAAGACATAGTCTCTACTATTAAACATGATAAACAAAAACACCAAATGTGTGGCAGCGGAAGAAATAAAACTTGACTTTATTCAAAATGTATAAAGAGTACATTATAAAATTTTCCCAAATGGGAGTACAACTTTATACAAGAAACTACAAGGATCTAGGTAGAGGAAGACTTAACTAAAACAACATTGTCTCCAAACAAACGACTATATAACATCAAAGCAAGCATGATCACTCAAGCTATATATTCCTTTCTTCATATCCTATCCTTGGGTTCACCAAGCTTCCATGCGCACTCTGATCCCTAACCTGGATGGTTGGGGTCATCCAACAAGAGAAAGATAAAAGGTATGTGTTAAAAAGAAAGTATTGGATAAGGAATAAACAACAACATTTGCATAATAAAAGATTTTCCATGTTACATGAGTTTAAGAGAATGAGAAAGATATTCAACTAAGAATAAGAGAATAAGAGAACTGCCATATACAGTCACCACAATAATAAATCACATAGCATGAATATATTAAGACACAAACTCATCTCAATGTAGGGTGAGGCACCTACCGGACCTCACCAATGGCAGGGGGACTAAAACCCCAGTGCCTAAAAAGTGGCAGGGGGACTAAAACCCCAGTGCCTAATATATAAAATGGCAGGGGGACTAAAACCCCAGTGCCTTGTGGGTGGTTTTTACTCATGTCCACTACATTGTCATTTGGCCTAAAATAGATCATGCTTAAATAGTCACTTGGCAGTATAGAGAAGTATAACAAGATTGCTACATAGTATTGGGAATAAAACCCAAATAAATAAACAAATAGGCCATCATAGGCCACAACCATATCCAAGAGCTCAAAGAATTAAAAGAGTCAACAAGCATCAACATTATACAATGCTTCCAAATATTTCAAAAGGAATGAGACACATAGGCAATTACAAGATTAAGCACTTCCAAGTAAAGGAGGCAACATATAGCAAGTTTCACATTATTCAAATGATTGAGCCACAATGGCATAAACTAAGTAAAGAGCCAATAAATGTAAATAGAAGGATAACAAGGCTAGCACAACTTTAAGGTAGGGTTGGATAAGATCCCAACTGAGAGATTAGGATTGTTTGCACAATAAACAATCACATTCATCTTTGATAGGATTCACATATATAAATAGGGTCCACATACCCAAAAATAGGCATCACATACAAAATAGGGCTCACATACCTTAGATATATACATTACCATCATATCCACCAAACAGATAGCAAACCATCCATATATCCTAGTTACATCATAACACATGTATTAATATATATAAAGACATAAATCATAAGAAAACCCTAATTTTACAAAACTACGATTTAGAGTTCACAACCAAGTCCAAAAGGTTGGTCATATACTCGTGAATAAGAAAACATATATTATTTTACAAAACAGAGTTAAAATGAATTAATTATGTATTTTAAAACATTTACATATTAAAAATGCCAATCAAAGCAAACTTCGGAAAACCCTTGAGAATCAGGTCTCAAAAATCATAAAATCAGATTCTACATTAAAAATACTTTCCATCAGCTATTTATTCATATTTTTCTGACAAAGGATCGATTTACTATGAATTAAGTAAATCTGACCAATCAGAAATTAGGCAAACTATAGAGTGACAATAATTAAATCAAAATGCAATTTCGATGTACATACCGGTGAAATGACTATTATACCCTTACTCGTTAAAACAAATCAGTTGAAGCGATAAGGGCAATGCTGTCATCTGGAATCTTTGTATCTTCGTTAGCGAGAAACCATTCTCAGGTGAAATTACAATCACGCCCATGGCCGTTAAATTAGCTAATCACAGGTGCAGGGGCTCCCTGGTCATTACCTGACCAGGAAGGTACCCCGGTCCTGGCAATGGAGCTTGCTAATAGGAGCTCTAGCCTGCGATGACCAAATCGCCTCCAAGACGAAGGAATGCCAGCTGATAACGGGAAACTATTCCCTGAACTCTCACGATCTCAGGGAGGCAACACGCGAAGTCGCGCGTGCTCGAGAGCAGAGAAAGCAGGCCCCAACTTGGCCGGAACAGGGGAAGAGGACACGACACCGAAACCATCGAAAACCCGAAAGAAAACTTCGACTGAAGACTCCTACAAGATCACGGAAGCAAACCATAGAGAATTCAGGTTTCGGTGAGGGCGGAGGAGCAAGGAAGCTCAAAAACGGTCGGCGGCGGCGGAGCTGACCGACGGCCCTATAGGACCCATCGACCTGAGCCATCGCGAGACAAACGAAGAGTCGGAAGGGGTAGAGGGTAGGTCGAGGATGCTCACCCGAGAAGCAATTGAAAGGAGGTGGTCGGAGAAGCAAGCCGGAGGTCGTCATTGCCGGGGAAGGTAGAACGAGTAGGTAGGGATCCTCGGGGAAGGTTGGGAAGAAATCAAGGGTAGAGGGAGAAGGCTCGAAGCCAGGGGGTGCTCCACGGCCCCTTAAGTAGGCGAGGGAGGAGCGGAGGCTCCCTCTGCAGCTCCTTGGTGGAGAGGAGGGGAAGAGCCCAGTTGGGCGTTTCGTGCACACAGGGAGAGAGGTGATGAGATGTGGCTCGACTGAAGCGTCTCGATGAGACGGACTCAATGCACCAGTAATCTCGCAAAGAGGTGAAGGAGGGAGAGAGATCGACGCGGAGGAGGTCAGGCGCCGGGTCTTCTCAGCTGAACGAAGGTAGGGGACGATGTCCCGGCCATTGGATCGAATCAAGATCGATTAGGAGCCATTGGATACGAGTCCACTATGGACCCATCCGCGTGACAAGTTAAACAAACTGAACTATAGCGTTACACGGTGAAATAAATGAAATCAATGAAATAACTATATTCACACCATCTTAAAAGCTAATAAAATCCATTTGAGGGGTCAAATCAACTCCAAACAACACCAAAATTGAACCATAGGCTCATAATGACGAGTATTACAATGCTATATAATCACTTTCTCGTTTAATACATACTATGGCCATTAATAAACATATAGCTCATAAAGGAGTATAATAATATATTAAAATCAAGGAATTATATGAAAAAGCTTATTAATGAGAAACATGTGAGTAATCTCGAGATATAAAACACATTAGGGTACAAATACTCATTACTCAACAAAATAACATATTATTATGAATTAAAATCATATTTCGAGGAGAGAGAAACAATAAAGGTTAATATACACATATATGAATTCAAATACATATTAATAATAATATATTTATCCAAAAAGCTCCAAATTAATATAATCTACTATATTATCCCATTAATGAC
Organism: Alisma plantago-aquatica; assembly: GCA_963693085.1. Taxonomy (NCBI): domain Eukaryota; kingdom Viridiplantae; phylum Streptophyta; class Magnoliopsida; order Alismatales; family Alismataceae; genus Alisma; species Alisma plantago-aquatica. Next base: position 254,104,634 of record OY856411.1, read on the forward strand.
CAAAATTACAACATTAACCCTAACTTATCTCCTAATGTGGGTTATTTGTGCAAACACCCCTCAATTTACATAAAAGAGGGTAAATAGTGATTTCAACATCAAATTGTGCTCAAATTGCACAAGGTGTACAAAAATGATCCAGAAGGATGTGAAATTTGTGGAAAAGGTCCAGATGGACTAAAAGGAAAAGAAAAGCTCAAAAGTGGGTAAATTGCAGGGAAGACCCTGAGATTCAGTATGTTACAATCCTCTTCAGCACCTTGTCAATGTATTTACAACGACATAGGCCAAGAAGCTTTCTATATCTATCTCTACAGATCTTGATTCCTATGTAGGATTCTTTGCCTAAATTATATCATAGTGAAGGTATTTCTGGTCAGGTTTTTACCATTTTTAGGGTAGGTATGTCATTCCCCATCAATATGTGGAATATAATTATGCTCCCACTAACCTCCTTGTAAACCTAGGTTTCTTCTTCATCTTGACTAAAATCAAACTCTTTGATTGCCTCGTTAAATTGAAGATTTTAGATCTGAGATTCTTGCTTCAATCCATGAATTGTCCTTTGTAGCTTAGTTGTAATGTTAAGGATAATCTTGATGGATTTAACCAGTACAACTAGTGAAAAGATTTTTTCATTTCAACCTTGGAAACCAATAAACCTTCCATGTTGGTATTCTTCTTGAAAACCCACTTGCACCCATTGGTTTTTACCCCTTCAATTGGATCCATTCTGATCCATACCTTGTTGGTTACATGGATTTCATCTTAGATCTCATGCAATAAACCAATTATCAGACTATTCTCCCTCTATAGCTTTGAGGTAGGTTGTTGGCTCATCATCTATGACCAACTCATCACCGTCTTAAGTCATAAGATATCCAAATATTTCATGCTCAAGAAGTGTCCTGCTAGATCTACAAGGTTCATGTGTTACATGAGGTTATTTAGATTCCACAACTGTTTGTGATTCTTTTGTACTTCTAGGATATAAAACAAAATAAAATATATCCTTTAGTTACCCAAGGATATATAAAAAAAATAAAATCCATCTGATATGGGACCAATTTTTTCAAGATTTGTTTTTATTCATACGCTTTACATCCTTAAATCTTCATAAAAGCACATATTAGGACACTTCCCAATTTGTATCTCATATGGTTTCATTTGGACAGAATTAGATGGTATAAGTTTTTGTGTGAAGCATGTGCCCAAAAGGAAGTTGGAAATAAGCTAAATTTGTTGGTGATCATAATAGGGTATGATTTCTTCTTTCTAATACATCATTATGTTTCAAGTGGATTCCATTGTGAAATAATATCATGGTTTCCCAAAATGTCCTCAAACTCTTGGTTCAAGTATTCTCCACATCAAAGTGTTTTAATACTAGTAACCACCTTTGTTCTAAAAGGTCTACATACATCAGTATGTATGAGTCCTAAGATATCACTCACTCTCTCATTGTTTCTAGTTAAAGCAACTTTTTTCATCTTTTCCAATAAGCAAGAACTTGCAAGCGTCTATTGGTTCAAAACTAAAATAGTCTAGATAAGAATATTTATTGAGTTTAGACGTGTGCATTTTATTAATGTGCCCTGGATGACAAAGCCTTAGGTAGGTTTTATTTGAGTCATAAAGTCTATTAGTATTTATGTTAATACAAACTTGTCTCTAGAACTAACTAGTATAGACTAAGACATTGGGGCACTACCATACAAGATCTTATCTTTAAAATAGAACACCAATCATTTTTAATGAAATTTGAATCCTCTCTTGTCCAAATAAGATACATATATGATGTTTCTATTAATGGCATGTACACAATAGAAGTTCAGTAATTCTATTACATGCCCACTGTGCTATAAGTTCCAACTGTAGTGGAGGCAACTCTTACTGCATGTAGTTCCACCTTGTCTCTCTTACTTCTTCTCATATCATGCACATCATAGTATGTCCGAGATCCTCATCTGGTATCGACACCAAAAATGATGAAGTAAACATATTTATCTCAATAATGTGTAAACCTGAAGTTTTAGATATTTATCCCTGACTTCTTCTTCTTGAGTTCCTCTGTATAAAGAGGATAGTTCCTTTTCCAACGTCCAGGCTGGTGACTATGGTGGCACTGCCCTTCCTTACTCACTGCTCCTTTTGCTACAAGTGTAGAAGACATGAGTTTTTTTGCTGGTTTTAGAACTCTTCTTGAGCCAGCCTTTTTCCTTGGACTTTTCCTTTCCTCTTTTGTCATCATCATAGACCTAGGATTGTCCTTCTTCATTTGCACTTCAGCAGTTCTAAACAATCCAAGCAATGTTGACAATGGCTTTTCAAAATTGTTCATGTTGTAGTTCATGACAAATTGGATATATGATTCCAGTAATGAATGTAGAATCACATTTGTGGCCAACTCTTTACCTAAGGGAAATCCCAGTCTTCCTAGGTTCTCCACATATCCAATCAACATGAGCACATGGGGCCCCACTGGATCTCCCTCTTTCATATTGCACTTGAACAATGCCTTTGAGATATAATATCTATCTTTACTTCCTTGATTTTGGTACATATTCTTAAGATGTATTACCACCTCAAAAACATCCATAATTTCATAATGTCTCTACAACTCATAGTTCATTGAGTGTAACATAAGACACCTGACATATATGACACCTTCATAATGCTTCTTCTAAGCATCCCTTTCAGCCTTAGGTGTAGTGGGAGTTAATTCACTTGGCTCTAGTGTCTCCAGGACATAGAGTTCACGCTCCTACGTGAGAATGATTCTCATTATCCTAAACCAGTCGTGGAAGTTATTCCAATTCATCTTGTCCTTCTCCAGGACTAATCGCAACAAAAACATATTTTTGTTTGCCATTTTCTTCTACAATAAAAAATTTACATTTTTCAAAACACTTTTGATTTGATTTGAAAATATTGATGATATTAATTAGGCCTTTTATTAACTATCTCTACTTCAACTTTGTTTAAATTGATATCTCTCACTATCAATTTGGAAGTTTGTAGTGCATAAACTTCTAGTGAGGAGAGATCCAAAAAAATTAAGTAATTACCTATCTAGTGCCACTGTCTACAACCAATTATTAAGGTAGGCAACATTCTTCAATTTGATTTCATGCAATTCTTGGATAGATGGTATGCACAACTTATTGTCATATTTCATACTTCTAGGCATTTGATCCTATTAAGCTAACCTAGTTAAGCTTGAACATAGCTAACATGATAGAAATGCACCCTGCTTTGGCAGACCCACATAACTTTTGTCAAACTGCCACGAGATAGACAGTGCACTACACTTTTTTGTCCCTATTCTTAGCCGATCAAGCTTTTCACATGTACGAGTTGTAGAAAGCATCTATGGAATAATATTTATTGAGGAATTTTCTTTATATATAAATATACATATCCAATAACCACATATGTATAATATGTATCATAAACATACTATGTCAACAAAACAAGTAAGTAATCATAGTTACATGAGTAATAGTTATGGCCACACTAATGCAATTCCTTAGATCCATGATGAATTGCTAACCACCTAAGGTCATACATCATATGCATGCAACCTTACTGGAAAATCTTATTATATGAACATATGAGTGGTTTCCACTGGACCCTATGGTTGATTGGTTGGTGTCTTATTGTTTTTGATGGGTTCTCTAATGGTCATTCGATTGGTTCTTGGCTCAAGCACATGGTCAAACTCCTCCAGTCAATTGCTTGAGTATCTAGTAGATTGATTGTCTCCTTTGGTTGGCTGGCTCCTTTGGTCCTCCAATGATTGGCCCAACACCCAATCAGTTGACTTGCCTAATCAGATTGCCTTCTTATTTTTATTAATGGAAACAATTCTATCATATTCTACATATTACAATTTTGTAAAGGGTGAGATACATTTGAGGGGAGTAGAGGGGATTAAACAATAATTACATATAGAGAAAAGGAGGAAGGAACCATCTACAAATTGAATTAAAAAAGGTAGAAAATAAACCACAAAAACACATAGATAATCCTAGGGGTTTAGTGATAACCACGCATACATCCACCATTACAACATTTAAAGGTATCACATATAAATTGCATATATATCATATCATATATATATATTAGATCTATGTGACATTCCCTAGCGTATGTCATTTTAATCAGATATACAATTTAATAATTTTAATATTCACATTGCATGGGATAAAATAAATGATTAAAACTAAAACTGATAGTATCGACTAAATCCCAAAACATTTTAAATTCATGTGGCTCTGATAGCAGTGTTGGTAAATACGTCATCAGAGATGAAAATGGAAACAAACAAATTCTTTATATATTTCCCATATCTAGTGGACCACATCAACAACTATGTAACAAGAATGAGGGTGTAGGCATTTACTTGGTCCTGGAGAAAATCCAATGAAAATCATTACACAGTTGCACTTCTTTCTCAAGCAGCACCTGGACAATAGTCGGTAGTGGCCTCCCGGAGTAGCACCATGAATGTTGGTTGATGACTCCCTCCTAGCATAATGGAAACATCCTCCATGCCTCTATGTAGTTCACACGACCACCAGGAACTCCACATCACACATTTAGAACCTGAGAGAAGGAGTTGTACCTTCATTGTCAATGTGCTAGCATCAACTTTTCTCCTCTTGGTTGTCTCCCCCTTTTATGGGTAAGATGCATTTGTCTCTCATATTATTGCAAATATGAGATGAGGAATCTTGTCATACAAGAGTGTTGATAGCCTTGGCCACCCCCTTTATCTTGGAGTGGATGGCATAGGGTTTCCACACACCCCAGGGATATGAAGGGTCATATTTCATGGTTTGACAACTGTTGTGAATCAATCATTCAATTTATTGGAACATCAAAGTGGTTTTTTGGCATGCCAGTCAGTCGACTGGAACATCCAATCAGTCTTTTGTCTATCTTTGTTACCCACAGACATACTAGATTTCAATTTGATGATTAATGCACGTCAATACATCAATATCAATCACTTGACACAGTCCTATTGGTCATACAGTTAGTCAATTGGACCTTCCAATCTGTTAGCTGGATATTTTGATAATCCATTGGCAACTCCTTTCAATCAGTCAATTGGAAATTCCAACTAGTCAACTAGCTTATTCCATTGTCCAGTGTTATTACAATGCACTTGGTCAATTAGACACTTCCAGTCGATCAGCTGGACACTCCAGTCAGTCAACTTGAACACCAATCAGTTGACTTGACACTTCTAGTTGGTCAACTGGATACTCCAGTCACTCGACTAGATCACTAGTCGACTGATTGGATGCTCCAATTAGCCAACTAACAACAATAGTTGTTAACATAGATTACCTAAACACTTTAGTAACCAAGTTAGATCCTACCTTGAGTAGACTTGTATTCTAGGTGCATCCTATGTGTGTGAGCCTATAGGTGCCAAATTACATCGACAATGAATGCCCATAACCATATTATGATATCACAAACAATGGGCGGTATCTAGCAACACTTCATTTCTACCCAAGTAATCAGAAAGTTGGAGAACAACTTCAACCTACAACCGGGATCAATGTTATAGTGATCATATAGTTCCTTTCTCACTAATATTCATACTGAACACAAGGTATGGAATTGTCATCCTATTCACATTCAATCCATGTTACTTCAACTAGAGCAGAATGTATGAGATACATGTAAGTTCACATTTCACATATTGACTCACATGAGCATGGACATATATTTGTTCGTCTCTCTTATCATGTGGACATGATATGTACTCATGTACGAGGGACAAATCCAATCCACATCACTCACAGTTGATCCCCATGTGTTACAATGTACATGTGTACCACCTTTATGGAAACCCTTATTCATGTTCACGTTGGATGGTGTTAAATTTTATCGAACGACATGTAATGAGTGTAGTGACTTTAGGTCTAAGAACCACATTCACCACTATTACTTAGAGTGTTGATTTTGACTACCATTCCATGGTTTCCATGTATCACTCTCAAGGTGGTCTATCTAGTACACTATTCCCTAACATGTACCTATTTGTTTGACTTGATATCCACTATCATGATTAATGAGACTCTATCACGAGTCAAGACACATTCTAGTCTTCTGTATTATTTTCATTTATTTTTGCTTGCACAACAATATTCGACTAGGGATAGAACAACAACGTATGTACTCTTATCATACATACCATCCCATAGTCTAGTATCTTAACTTGAATCCATATGTCATTGAGTAACATCATTAATTAGACATTTACCATGTTTTTTTCATCATCTCATGACTGAGACAAACATAATAGACATAATTACCTTTATTGTTATCAAATCAAGTACATGATGCCTCAATGAAATCATGATATGTTGGCTCTTTGGGCATACATAACAACATTGCATGCCTCTTAAGAATTTGAACTATGAATGGTAGTGGAAAATGGTCTCACAAAGTGGTGACATTTAATCATGGATAATCAATACAAACTCTCAACTCAGTCACTAATCCAGTTGAAACTAGTTCACTCACTGAATTTGAAGTGATAATTATTCCTCCATTTTTAAGAACTACCTAATTGGGACTAACTCATTTGGAATCTAAATTTTGCATAAGTTATACCTGCCAACAAAAGATCCACTACCTCTTTCTTTACCACATCATCAATAATAGTATTTCGATGTTGTCGAGGTTGTGTCACAATTTTTTCTCCCTCTTCAATCTAGATCTTGTGCTGACATAGCCTAGATGATATTCCCTTGATGTTAATAATGGACCACCCAAATGCATCCCAATGATTCTTTAGAATAAGTGAATATCTACCCATCTTCTTTAAGACTGAATGATGCATAAATAATCACTGAAACTTTATTATACACTATCAAGAGTGTATACTTCATATGCGGAGATAGTGGCTTAAATTCTAGATCAAGGGGACATTACAAAATGAGACTAATGGGGGTTGTGGAATTCCCAGCTCCTTGTAATATCTTGAATAGAAACACTATAATGCCTTTAGAAACAAGGTACACTCTTCCAAAAAATGATAGTGTGCATTAATCTACCAGATTAATGAGACAAGCTTCTAAAGGTGGTTGAAGGTATGCATGCATACTGGTAGAAGAGACTGCATCTGTCACTATTGTTGGGTAAACTTCCTCCTTTGGCTCGTAATGAAACTTTAGGGCCTTTGTCAAAGATATATGCTTTGTATGTTCCATAATATTTACCACAAGAGTTCCTTTTCTCACCTTTGTCATGACATTGACCATGTCTAGAAATGGTTTCCTCAAGAATAGGGATGCCTCACTATCCAAATGCTACATCATGTGACATAACGCCTTCTCCTTGATTGGTTGTAAATAATCTAGTAGCTTTATTTCAAATAGGTTATCCTTAATATTGAGTGTCAGTCTTTCATTCCCCATCTCCAAATCACATCAACTATGGCTTGGAATGGCCTTCCAGGGAGTAGTTCATTACCATAGTCATTCTACATTTTATTGACAACAATATCTACTAGAAATATGAATTTACCCATCTTTATTAGAACATTTTAACGGATGCCTATTGGACTAACCAATGAATACTCTTCCATATGAATTTTCATGTTTATCTTCCTTGATTCTTTGAGTACAAATATCTTTAATGTGGTCAGTGGAATGAGATTAATGCTTTCCACAAAGTCACATAATGCATCTCCAAACGTGACGTTTCCCATGTAACATGGTGTCATGAAACATCTTGGATCTTGTCTCTTATGTGGCAATTTCCTTTGTAACAAGTAACTGACTTCTTCCGCAATCCCACAACATAAAAATCTTCTATCATCACCTCTTGTTGATAATATCCTTCAAGAACGTACGATAAGATAGAATTTTTTCATTGGCATCTACTAGCATTAGTTGTTGGGGAGCTTCCAGAATGTATCAAAAAAAATCTTGAACTGATGATCAACCATTTTAGCTTTCAATCTATTAGGGAATGGCACTATAGTCGGATTTTTTGGTTATGAGGTAGAATGCATGATTCCTTTTTGGTTTCTATTTGACCAATATTTTCCTCTTTTATGGACCTCTTGAGGTGTAGGGTCTTGTGGTTGCTCAAGAGGAACCATGTATGAAAATGCCTCAATGTTAGTCAGTGTTGTAGTCTTCTTTGAAATCACTTTTTCCCCATTCACCAACACTTAACTGCTATGAAGAAGTAATACTTTTACTAGATGGTTTTTAGAACGAATATTGGTGTTTCTAGGAAAACCTTGCTAGTTGAGTTTCTTTATGGCTGCCACATCCGCTGCTAGTTGTGAAATTTGATTTTCAATGTTCCAAATTTGAGCCCCCTGATTATGTTTCACTCATTTTTATTGGTCTAGATTAGCTTTATTATAATTTTGAGTTTTCTCATCATGTCTCCTATCATGTTCATCTTACTAGGAAAATTGTTGCCTTACTAATGTTTGGGCTATTGTGCTTATGATGGGTCCAACTAAAAATTGTTTGGATCCTTCCATTAAAATTTAGGAACCTTATACCATGAATACTCATTATTACACCTATTATTTTTCTGCCGCAAGTACATGGACACCTCGTCTTGACCTCCATATGAGGTGCTACATTTTTATCAAAATTACTTGTGAGTCTATCCATTTGATATTTTAATTATGTGATCCCCTTGTTTTGCAAATGTTTTTGTTGTTATTGGCGCTTCTCACACCCCCTCTGGGATTAGTTCTTTGCTATTTTCCTCAAGATCATATGAAATCTTGTAGCCTTTTTATTAAGGAAGAATAATTCCACTACACTTATAAGAGTAGTCCTCTCCCCTTTATGCATGTTGTAATAAAATGTCTTCGCTTGATTAGACAAATCAATCCCATGATGAGGGACTTTCCTAAGCATGTTCTAAAACCTCTCCCATTCCTTTGAATTAGACTCTTCAACATGTTGCTTGAAATTGTAGTTTTTGCCACCAATTAGTTTCTCTTCTATGGTGGAAAGTATCTCTCAAAGAAGGCATTGATCATCTCATTCCAAGTCTCCATTGACTCTAGGGGTAGACTAAGAAACCAAGATATGACTTTATCTGGTAGTGAGTATGAATTTTTTTCCATATAAATAACCATTATTGGAATTCTGTCAAGCTTCAACATATCACAACTCTCCAAAAAACTATTTATATGTGCCATTTGATCCCCCATGAGGTGCCCATGAAATGATTGAGACTTTATTAGTGCAAACAATCCTATGTTGATTTTGTACTTATCAACGTTGACTACCTAGCATTTTATTGGTCCAGTCTGAGTTGTAGCTAATGATGCAATTATCTATTCCTGGATTGTATATTCCTTAGGTGCATCCTCCATATGATCATCACCATTCCAATCCTTAATGTCACCTATTCTTGCTCTGAATGTTGTGTGGGAATTTGAATGGGCTTCTCAGACAAAGCCCCAACTCTTGCACATTGTGTAAGATCTCTTCTCAATCTGCACCTAGTAGACTAGACTCTGCATAGTCTACAGTTTAATTTTGAACCATGCACTAGTACCTAAAAACTAAATTAGCAATGTTAGACACACATTACTTGTGAATTTGCAAAAGAAAGAATTTTTCAATTATGTTGCCACATAATCGTTCTAACCCTAATTCCAACCCCACTTTTTAGGGGGGGAGGTAAATGGGATTAGAATGCCCATCCCTGAGTGGCCTAAAAATCACAAACACATTATTTGTAAGAAGAAATAACTTTTTTTTTATCGAGAAACAACCATAAAGGTTACAGCAACAGGGTCCCAAAGGAAATAAGATATAAAGTAGAGAGGAAGAGCGAGAAGCAAGCTAGCTATTTTGATTTCTACAATGCCCATTACATATACATATCTCCTAGTTGGATTTTGATTTGTTGCAACATTTTTTATTCTGGCATATATTAGCAGAGTAAAAAATAGGTCAACAAACATCATGTCATCAAGTCCTCAATCCTAAATCAAGAAAATCACAGTGCAATCAATGCAATGCATTGACACACTTTATAAAAAAATGGAATAGTTTAAAACATTTTTATCAAAATGGTGTACAAGAAAGACTTATATTGAAATTGTCAATGTGATATTTAAACACAACATCTGTGATAAAGTGGATTTTCTCCTATTTGTGCATAATTACTCTTGTTACTTTAAGTCCTCACTATTTATCTCTCCTTTGACTTCATAACTCTATAATGTCCAACAAAGTCAAAGGTTCCACATTTTGTGTCAATATGATACACATATATGCATGAAATGTTAGTGTTGTTATACCCTTGAACCCTTTGATTAAAATCTTGATCATACATGATCTTTTTTAATTGTAATTTTGCACACTTCTTCTAGACCTTGTTATGAAGATATAGTCCAAATTTGCGATCACTTGGACGTTCCTACGGATTTATATGAATTTTCTATGGTATACCCTTGATTCTAGAACAAATTACCTTTTGTTTCTTGCTGGGCCTGGCCCATTTAGCCGGTTGGACGCCTTTCCGCTCTGACCCAACTCCAATGCTTGAACTGGGATTCTATCCCTTTGAACCAGTGTTATATTAGATGAGAACCAGCCCCATCCCTGGGTTGGACCCGCCCCACTGGGATGACACAGCAGCCGTTGGATCTTGATCCAATGACGTTGGAGTCATCTTCTAGCTTGCGCCCAAGATGGCAGGTTCGCCAACCTGGCGAGAACCAAGCCAAGGGAACACTCGACTAACCCCCCCCTCTGGCTTTGATTTAATGTCGAATCTCTCCCTCTCTCTCTCTTGAATCTTCTACACGTTTCAATCTTGTGAAAACTTACCTTGGAGGCCAAGGGAACCCGCCGCCACCCTTGGCGATCTGCCCCCTTCAGGAAACCCTAAACTTAGCCCCCAAAACCCTGTAAAAACCCTCCCACCTCTGGGGCGTAATCGACCCTAGGCATCACCTCCACCTTCTTGGCCACCAAGGGTCCTTCTCCCCTGCTCTGGCCGCCTCCTCATCCGTCTCCTTCTCTGCATGCCCGAGCTTCCGGGGAGGGAAACCCTAAACATAGCCCCCGATGCATCCTAGGTGCTTCCGACCTCCCTCATACCCCCGCCTTCCTCCAACCTCCTCCACTGATAGCCGACATGGATGTAAAGAGCACCGGGGAGACTAGGGCATCATCCCTTGTCTCTCCCCTATTTCTGTATGGGGAACAGAGACGCGCGAGACAAGTCGGGCGAAGGAGACGAGCCGACTATGGGTTGAGTGCTTGGGTGTTACCGGCCCAGTAAGAAGAATTGGCGCAAGACGAGAGCCCAGACCAGACCTAGGAGAGTGTTCGCAGAATCAAGGATGAATGGCCGATATCCTTCACATGATTAGCATGGTATGCTACTCATTATGCTATTGTTCTTGTTTTAATTTTCAAAAATTGATATCTTGCTAATCCCTTGGCCAAAAATGTCGAACCAATATATCAAATTGATCAGCTTGATGAGACTTACCAATTGGTCATGTTCCAAGTCCTAATTCTAATGTTTAATTCCTTGATTTCTGGAAAATTATAACTTTAGCCATGTTCAGTACATTCAATGCATCTAGGTGATAAAACTTGAACCTTTAATGATCATCTATCTGCCTAATCATGAAATCAGAATCTTTATTACATCTTTAATCTACAGGAGGGTCCTTATCACCCCTGCTACTTAGGAATTACTCCCTTTTGCACTAAGTGACATGTCCTTGGACTTTAATGTATGATATTGGTCAAAGTTTATATGTTTCTTGAATATGATTCATGTATCGATATCTTTCTTCTAATGGACACCCACCTAATCTTGTTATATGTTTCTTATGACCTTATGTTGCTGATCTAAACTGTCCCTTATGCTTGGCTCTTATTCATTGATAATCTTTAACCTTGATTACTCTATTGTGAGTCATTTGACTCTAGAATGCATGTAAATGCCTTAAACCTTGTTATGATTATAGAAAGAGCATGGAACGTCATAATGGCATGGAACTTGAACCACACCATCATGCCGACCTCTAGATCAGCACAATATCATATAATGACCCAATAAGCAACTTGGAACCCACCTTGGCCAAAACCCTAAAATGCTTCTAATTAGGGTTAATGATGAGAATCTAATGCATATATGTAACCTTATTGTTAATCGGGTTTGGCATGTGGCTAGATGATGAAGGATAAGTTAGGTTATGAATCTCTGAATTAGGTATGGGCCTTACCTAGTTATATGACTATCGCTTTCTTGCTTGAAAAGACATATATTGTATGCTTGTTTGTTTACTTGCTCAAATATTGCCATGTAGTATTTCTATGTCTTACTCGATGTTTGCCTCGTCAGTTTTATAACTTGAACACACATATATATAGAACTCCATTATAATATTGTTGATAAAGGGTTAACTCTTGGTTACGTCCATGAGGTCCCTCTCGTATAAAAGGGTTAGCTAAGCTTGAGCACCCTTACGGACCCTTCCGACGGGAAGATGGTCAAAGGCCTTAAACAAGCTTGATATTGTTGGTATAATGGAGTGAAATGACATAAAATATAGTTTCAGATTTGTTAAAAAATTAACATGTTTATTCTTGTTCGTTTAGTCTTGAAATCTTTTCAAAAATATGCAAAGCTTATACATATATGTATCTTTCTGTCCCATACTCAACACCTCGTGTGTTGACCCATTTCTCGGATGTTGTTTTTAGGTTCAGAGATGGATAGAAAGATGTAGGTCTTGGTTAGCTATGCTAGGTGTACTTATTGTAAGATCCAGATATAGTATACATGAGCACACTTGTACAAAGTGACTCTTGAATATGTAATTCAAATCATGTAATATAATTATAACGACCCTGACATGGGTTATGAGGTAACCCTATTTTTTTTACTAATAATGTTTCTTATAACTTTAATATAATCCTCTAAGGTGTTTTTTTATCATGTGACACACTCATGTTTCAAGTTTGGTCCCGATTCAATGTTGTTTGAGCAATTTTCCTTTGTTTTGGACCAAAGTGTAATTTACCCAAGTTGAGGGGTTATAATGCAAAATGTCACATGTTTAATGTACCAAATGTGTTTTACAATCATAATAGAGATAATTATGTTAAGTGGTGGCTCGTGCAATGCCTAAATTCCAAGTTTGAACTTGTTTGAACAATGTTAGAGCATTGTGTACCAATTTTGGTAAAAATTGCAATTTACCCAAAATGTGGGATTAATATGAAAATTACCACATCTAGAGTGTTCCTACTCCCTCCTAGCATCATTTAGAAGAGAGAGAAAGGAGGATACACCATACCTGATTCCATTATGAATGATGGTAATCTTGGTGAAGAAATGACCAAGAAAAGGGTTGAATTTGAAAGCTTAACTTGAGTTGTATCAAGTTGAAAAGCTTATATATGAGTGCCTATCGGACATGGAGCCCAAGGATGGGTCCCATATCGTTTTTTGGACTCTTGGAAAAGTCCATATCGGGAAAAGCACCTCAAGGAGGTGAGATGTGTCGGGTTACAACTTCCTTAGCAAAGTTGTGATGAGTTGTGAATAAAGTGGTGATTTTGTTGATATATCTTATTCAAAGAGATGTGTAATGGACAAATCTTTATCCCTAAATGATACTCAACTGTTTTTCAAGACAATATAAATGTTGATGCATGCATGTACATGTGTCACCCATGCATGACACGTGGCACCTACTAGCTCAAAATGTTGACACCTCATTTTTGCCTTCCTTCATGAACAACAAGTATGTATACCCCTAGTTTCACCCCTTGGTGCAATTTTGCGACCATTACCACCCTCCTACCCTAAGGTATCGTGCATAGAGCACCGATATCATGAAGGGACGCTGTGGTATTGTGTATGGGCCTTGGGGTATCGCCCATGGCAAGACCATATCGCCCAAGTAGGTGATATCGGCCATATAGGGTGATATCAGCCATAGAGTGAAGTGTTTTGACTCCAAGTGAGTGCAATATCGTGCAAGTGAGTATCATATCATGCAATAGGGGTGGAATGTCATGCAAGAGCACAATTTTATCATGCATAGGCCTTGGGTATCGGCCATAGCAAGTATATCGGCCATAGCATGTTGATATTGCCCATAGCAAGTTGATATCGGCCAATTGAAGTGATTTTGGCCACAAGTGAGGGGGTATCGACCACAAGCAAAGTTGTGTCGGCCAAGAGGAAGTCCATATCGCCCAAGAGTTGTAGGGTGTCTTCCAAGGAGCTAAGGAACTCAAAACGTAACCCTAAGGTAAGCTATAGTTGTCTTCAAGCTTGAATTGAACCATGGAATTAGGGTTATGAACTACCTTTCTTTTCTTCCTCACCAATTGCTTATCCATGGCGATTCCTTGTATATGAAGGAGTTGTGAACGAGCCTTGGACTTTTGATAAGTCATCTTCAACCTTAGGAACGTGGACCTTTGGATCTTGGAGCTTTGAAGTTGTTCTTAAGGCGGGTTATATAACTTGAACTCAACCATGTTATTATTCATCACCTAAATTGATGTATTTAATGATCTACTTTTAATTCCAAAATTTCCTGAAATAGTTGATGAAATAATGAGTTATAGTAGTTTCTTAGACCTGTTGACGAACTATAATAGTTAGAACAAAGGTCTAGAGCTTGAATATGATGATATTACCTTATAAAAGTGATATCGGGTGCAAGCACACAAGTAAGCACCTTTAACCAGATATGATGATGCACCTTCTTCACTTGAACGATATGGATATGAATGAATAGATTGTTAAACGATATGGAGGTGTATTATACACCTCTTGCACGATAGGGAGTCAAGTATAGACTCCATGTATGCTACAAGGTTAAATGAATACTTATAAGTTGATGTGAAACCCTAATTTGAGCAACCAAATATGAGTAAAGAATAGCAAGTGCTATTGCATGATATGGTAACCTGATACACAACCCTAGTTGATGTCTAGACCCACATGGTGATGGCTTAATACCTCATGCATGACATGAGTAACACATAAAAACACCTTGAGCCCGAT
This sequence comes from Alisma plantago-aquatica, assembly GCA_963693085.1. Lineage (NCBI taxonomy): Eukaryota > Viridiplantae > Streptophyta > Magnoliopsida > Alismatales > Alismataceae > Alisma > Alisma plantago-aquatica. The sequence goes on from OY856411.1 coordinate 254,119,700, forward strand.
ATGAATGGTGTGTATATACTTCTAGCCCGATATGGTGAGTGCTCATATACTTACAACCCGATATGATGAACATATGCACACTTCTAATCCGAGATACCTTGTAAAGGTGAGGGCAAGACACTCTTAGGAGTGATAAGAGTAACACCAAGTTATGGTATGGCTAATACCTTTATAGGTGAAACACCTAAAGTGGTTGATAATGGACAACCTTATATCAATAGTGCCTTAATCCAAGATGAGTCCATATCATTGATGATAGTTGGGTAATTCAAGTGTATGACTTATGGTCAATACTTTACAAGATTAATATGATGGGATAGTGTATAAGGTATTAGGATGGGAAATACCCTAATACAATATAAGTTGATGAACTTAACTAAGTTAAAAGTGATGAGGGAAGTGATACACCAAGGTATGGTAAAAATCACATCCAACACTTTAAGGTTGCTACACTTTGATGCATCTTAAATTCAATATGTATGGATGAGTAACACATGAAGTATGTCATGCCAATTATTACATTGAAATGTAATGAGTTTAATGAACTTTGATAAGTGTAGGCTAACATAGCTTGAGAAAGGGTTAAGCCAAAACAATAAAGTATGATGTAATCAATATCCTAGAGAGGATGAGAGAGAAACTTGTACCTTGTATTTGTAATCATTTAATGATAAATGTTGAGAATAAATAAGTATGATTGGATACTTATGATAGAAATGCATGCTCCTAGATGTGTGGAGAAATGAGTTACGGTTTGGATCAATAAAATAAACATGAAACCCTAATCGGTCATAAAGGGGAAACCCTAATCCCAATGATGGGATGGTTGTAATTCTCTTATTGCATAAGCCTTGTAAGGCATGTTAAATACTTGTATAATAGTATAAAGATGTTTTATGTCCTTGTGAGCCATGTGATAGTTTGTTGCCTAGTGAGAGGCGACAAGATGTGTTATGGCCTTGTAATCCATGTGATAATTTGTTGCCTAGTGAGATGTGACAAGATGTGTTATGGGCTTTGTGAGCCATGAGAATAAGTTGCTGCCTAGTGAGAGGTGACAAGATGTGTTATGGCCTTGTGATCCATGTGATAATTTGTTGCCTAGTGAGAGGTGAAAAGATGTGTTATGGGCTTTGTGAGCCATGAGAATAAGTTGTTGCCTAGTGAGAGGTGACAAGATGTGTTATGGCCTTGTGAGACATGTGATAATTTGTTGCCTAGTGAGAGGTGACAAGATGTGTTATGGGCTTTGTGAGCCACGAGAATAAGTTGTTACCTAGTGAGAGGTAACAAGATGTGTTATAGCCTTGTGAGCCATGTGATAATTTTTTGCCTAGTGAGAGGTGACAAGATGTGTTTTGGGCTTTGTGATCCATGAGAATAAGTTGTTGCCTAGTGAGAGGTGACAAGATGTGTTATGGCCTTATGAGCCATGTGAAAATTTGTTGCCTAGTGAGAGTTGACAAGATGTGTTATGGCCTTGTGAGCCATGTGATAATTTGTTACCTAGTGAGAGGTGACAAGATACTTAATGGGCCTTGTGAGCCATGAGGATAGTTGTTTCCTAGTGAGAGGTAACAAGGTATTTATAAAAGTCTCATGTAAGAAATTATAATGTTCAAAATAAACTAAGTAATGGAAACTTAGTAATATAATGATAATAATAAATGGATACAATAATAATAATGAAATCTTGATCATACATGCTTTATGCTTATATCCAAATAAGGGATATAGTGTTTTAAATATATGAGAGGGATACTTGTTTAAAGAAAGGATGTGAATAAGTATGATGGCTTGGCCAAGGTATAATGCCTAGTAAAAGTGATGTGGTATTCAGTGATGTTTGCACAGTATTGGCATAGTCCAATGCCTAAAATAGTTGCACGGGATTGGCATAGTCAAATGCCTGAATATAATATGATGATGTATACTCACATGACTGGTACAATTAGATATCTGGTTAGCAGATTGGCTGAGGCCAATAAATACAAATGAGAATGATTCATGGATGACATGCCATGATAATGAGTTTCACTGGATAAGCTTGAGATGTTGATATAGTATGATGAGTAAATGATATACATGTTCTTCCCATTCCTTATAAAGAGAATGAATGACTTACTGCTCTATCACAGATAGTTGTAATGCTTTAAAAGATGAGAATATTCTAAACTGCTTATCTTCTGCTCAGTTTTATACCATTTAAACTGCGATAATAATATTGTTGGCGGAGAGTTATATCTCTAGTTGGGGCAATTTACAATTGTCTCACCCCCGTGGGATCCAAATTTTTAGGTGGACGTGCACGAGGAGGTGAAGACCTTTTTGCAGAGGAAGAACAACAACTGAGGCAGCAGTGACAGCTCACGTTGAGTGTATTGTCTATCCTGTCTTGTAGATATGAGTCCTATGTGTCATCTCTGTACTCTCAGGTCCTTGGAGTTGGTTCTTACTGGTTTCTTGAAAAATATGAGATTTTGGCTTGAATGCCTCGAGGTTTTATGTTGCTCCAGTATGTGTTTTGATAGAGCAACTGTTATATGTTGTCCTTGAGATGAGATGAAACAATGTTGTACAATGTCAATAATGATATGCATGAGTTTTGAATCTTTCAGTAAAAGTTTTCTATACAAGGATCTCCTTGCAAAATGGTTTTAAATTTTAGTGATTTTTGTTAATCCGATGTTTATGTGTATTCCGCTTAATTAGTAATGATTTGTTTGTCAGTTTGGAGACTATCGTTACAAGTTTGGTATCATAGCTTAAGGTTTGCTGAGTCTATAGAGACATAGGACTAAGGTGTTGAGTCTGTGTTAAGTGTTCTCCAGTATACCCTATAGTGATTTCTGCTTATGCAGAATAAAGGGTAAAGTTTATAAATGATTGGGGAACACAAGGAACATATTGCTAAGGGCAATGTTGTTGCACCAGGAGAGGGTGCATGGGATTAGGAAAGAGAAGAACAAATGCCTGAGAATTCCCATCTTGACCTGATCAGGATAGAGAATCCTATGTTTATGCTCTTGAAGGGAGGGTTAGGACAACAGTGATGCATATAGAATACTGGATACTAGCATTACAACCTAGGTTACCAGTCCTTAAGGCAGAAACTTTAGGCTTTGAAGGGGTTCCTAAATGACATGGTCATGTCAGAATAGTGGAAATGTGGGAAAGATTAACATATGGCGAGAAAGTAGACTCTGCCATAAGTTTAGACAGATAGTACATCTGTGATGGTAGTGCCCAAGGAGGGGCAATAAGATGATATTTAAGGTAAGGTCTCTATAATTTTAGAGACATTTGCCTAGTTGTTATGAAAAGCCAAAGTTTTTGGTACCACCAGTGCAATAAATGCCTAGTGCACCAGGGCAGTAGTCATTATGTAAGGGCAAAGGTCCTAACTTTTCACCTGTAAGAACTCATGGCATAGCTTATACATCGGTAATGAGACCGATAAGACCATGGTATGAGGACAACACATGTTATGGATATGGACTTGTTCAACATACTAAACTCTTCTCTTTGAAAAGAAGGAAGGAAATGACTCAACAACTGAGGTAGACTCGGTAAGGCTTATGAAAGTTACATCCCAATAAAGTGAAAAGGCAAAAGCAACAACATAAAACAACTTGACTCTATGTGTTAAATCAACTTAAAGCGGTAGATGACCGTGAGGGATAACAGTTATATAGAGCTTTTCATTTGATATGCCTTATCTTGATGATTATATGATAAACATAAAAAGGACTGTTGTTACAGATTTCCCTATTGATTGTCCTATGGGGAAATAGGGAAGAAATATGAGAACTAGAATTTATATTATGTTTAGTATTCTTTTAAATGCTTTATAATCTCTCTTATCTGTGTAATAAAAGATGAGATATTGAAGCAATATCTAAATAAAATAAAATAAAAACCATGTGTGTATAAGGATATGACAAGTGAGGAATATGATAGTACATAAAGTACACACTACCTAATCTCAATACTTGTATACCCTGGCCAGGTATATGATTATTGGAGATAAGGCAAGTATGAAGCTCTTAGAATGTTGTCTTTTTTATTACTCTGATCAAGTAGTCATTCGGAAACAATCTAGAGAGTATAATCCAATTAAATGGGAAGAGATGTGTGAACTTTCCCAATTAAATAGGAAAAGCTATGTGACCATTCCTAAATGGGAAGAGCTGTGTGAACATTCCCAATTAAATAGGAAAAGTTGTGTGAACATTCCTAAATGGGAAGAGCTGTGTGAACATTCCCAATTAAATAGGAAAAGTTGTGTGAACATTCCTAAATGGGAAGAGCTGTGTGAACATTCTCAATTAAATAGGAAAAGTCATGTGAACATTCCTAAATGGGAAGAGTTGTGTGAACATTCCCAATTAAATAGGAAAAGTTGTGTGAACATTCCTAAATGGGAAGAGTTGTGTGAACATTCCCAATTAAATAGGAAAAGATGTGTGAACATTCCTATATGGGAAGAGTTGTGTGAACATTCGCAATTAAATAGGAAAAGCTATGTGACCATTCCTAAATGGGAATAGCTATGTGAACATTCCCAATTAAATAGGAAGAGTTGTGTGAACATTCCTAAATGGGAAGAGTTGTGTGAACATTCCCAATATAAAGGAAAAGCTAAGTGAGCATTCCCAACTAAATAGAGTTTTGCTAAGTGAACTTTTCCAAACGAATAAAAGATTGCTGAGTGAATTATCTCTATTAGATATATATGTTTTCATTTTGATAAATATTCTTGGGTGATGAGAGAAGTATGCTCTTTTATGCTTCTTCCTTTCAATAATATGGACATCATATGTTAGGGGTTTATGCTCTGCATAAACATAAACATTGATAAGGTTGAATTAGTGAAAGGAACTTTGTGTGAACTACAAATATATGGTATCTCCATAACATTAAGAAGTTAGGTGGAGAGTTTAGGGCATGATTAATGAATAATCTGTCCCTCCCTTTTCCTGGGATTTCGGGGACGAAATCCTTGTTAGGGGTTTATAACTTGTAACGACCCTGACCTGGGTTATGAGGTAACCCTATTTGTTTTGACTAATAAATTTTCTTAGAACTTTAATATAATCTTCTAAGGTGTTTTTTTATCATGTGACACACTCATGTTTCAAGTTTGGTCCCGATTGAATGTTGTTTGAGCAATTTTCCTTTGTTTTGGACCAAAGTGCAATTTACCCAAGTTGAGGGGTTATATTGCAAAATGTCACATGTTGAATGTACCACATGTGTTTTACAATAATAATAGAGAGAATTATGTTAAGTGGTGTCTCGTGCAATGCCTAAATTCCAAGTTTGAACTTGTTTGAACAATGTTGGAGCATTGTGCACCAATTTTGGTAAAAATTGCAATTTACCCAAAATGTGGGATTAATATGCAAATTAACACATCTAGAGTGTTCCTACTCCCTCCTAGCATCATTTATAAGAGAGATAAAGGAGGATACACCATACATGATTCCATTATGAATGATGGTAATCTTGATGAAGAAATGACCAAGAAAAGGGTTAAATTTGAAAGCTTAACTTGAGTTGTATCAAGTTGAAAAGCTTATATATGAGTGCCTATCGGCCATGGAGCCCAAGGAGGTGTCCCATGTCGTTTTGTGGACTCTTGGAAAAGTCCATATAGTGAAAAGCACCTCAAGTAGGTGAGGTGTGTCGGGTTACAACTTCCTTAGCAAAGTTGTGATGAGTTGTGAATAAAGTGGTGATTTTGTTGATATATCTTATTCAAAGAGATATGTAATGGACGAATCTTTATCCCTAAATAATTCTCAACTGTTTTGCAAGAAAAGATAAATGTTGATGCATGCATGTACATGGGTCACCCATTCATGTCACGTGGCACATACTAACTCAAAATGTTGACACCTCATTTTTGCCTTCCTTCATGAACAACAAGTATATATACCCCTAGTTTCACCCCTTGGTGCAATTTTGCGACCCTTACCACCCTCCTACAATAAGTTATAATGAATATAGCTCCCATATCGTGAAGGGATGTTGTAGTATCGTGCATGGGTCTTGGGGTATCGTCCATGGCAAGACCATATCGCCCAAGTAGGTGATATCGGCCATATAAGGTGATATCAGACATAGAGTGAAGTGTTTTGACTCCAAGTGAGTGCCATATCGTGCAAGTGAGTATCATATCGTGCAAGAGGGGTGGCATGTCGTGCAAGAGCATAAGGGTATCATGCATAGGCCTTGGGTATCATCCATAGCAAGTATATCGGCCATAGCATGTTGATATTGCCCATAGCAAGTTGATATTGGCCAATTGAAGTGATTTTGGCCACAAGTGAGGGGGTATCGGTCACAAGCAAAGTTTTGTCGACCAAGAGGAAGTCCATATCACTCAAGAGTTTTAGGGTGTCGGCCAAGGAGCTAAGGAACTCAAATCTTAACCCTAAGGTAAGCTATAGTTGTCTTCAAGCTTGAATTGAACCATGGAATTAGGGTTATGAAGTACCTTTCTTTTCTTCTTCACCAATTGCTTAATCATGGTGATTCCTTGTATATGAAGGAGTTGTTAACAAAACTTGGACTTTTGATAAGTCATCTTCAACCTTAGGAACGTGGAGCTTTGGAGCTTGGAGCTTTGACGTCGTTCTTAAGGCTGGTTATATAACTTGAACTCAACCATGTTATTATTCATCACCTAAATTGCTGTATTTAATTATCTACTTTTAATTCCAAAATTTCCTGAAATATTTAATGAAATGATGAGTTCTAGTAGTTTCTTAGACCTGTTGACATGAACTATAATAGTTAGAACAAAGGTCTAGAGCTTGAAGATGATGATATTACCTTATAAAAGTGATATTGGGTGCAAGCACACAAGTAAGCACCTTTAACGCGATATGATGATGAACCTTCTTCACTTGAACGATATGGATATGAATGAATACATTGTTACACGATATGGAGGTGTACTATACACCTCTTGCACGATAGGGAGTCAAGTATAGACTCCATGTATGATACAAGGTTAAATGAATACTTATAAGTTGATGTGAAACCCTAATTTGGGCAACCAAATATGAGTAAAGAATAGCAAGTGCTATTGCACGATATGGTAGCCCGATACACAACCCTAGTTGATGTCTAGCCATGTTGGCTAAATTGACATTAGCATAATCCCTTTTGTTTTGATAATGACAAACATTTCATTCTTGTGGTTTTAACGTGCTATTTGAGTATTTCAGGAACAAGCATATAAGGTGGTGGATAACAAAGACTTGGAAGAAACAATTTGATAAAATCGGTTTATTTTCATGATTGTAATCAAATGTAAATGCTTGTACAAGTAATTAGATATCATGTAAATCAAGCGTTTAGATCTTCCCTATCCACTCACAACACTTAGATAGGCCATTCCCCAAGATAGTATCACAATTGCACATTGATACACACACTTAGTAAATGAATACATTGAGTCAGTAATATTCTCGGTCGACAAATTGTCGATCGAGAAAATATCGGTCGACAAATCTTCGACCGAGAAACTCTCGGTCGACAAAATCTTCGATCGAGAATAGACCCTACTAGCCGTTAGACCCAGCAGACAAAGTGGTTGGGAGTTGGAAATGAACGTTGTAAACACTTGCTCCAGGAGGTCCCACGGTCGACAAATCTTCGACCGAGAAGGACTCTCGGTCGACAAATTGTCGATCGAGAAAAGTTCTGTCTGCACTTTTCAGGGTCAATTAAATAGTCGTTGCAAATGCAATTAGTGGACACATAACGGCTAGTTGAGCACTAAGAACCCCCTAGAAAGTGTCTAGAATGTCCTTAAGCACTTGTAGGTCATTCCTATAAATAGGACATGCCTTAGGACACCTAAATACACCCAAGATACACATGTGCTACACTTGAGATTGAATACTCATTGGCAATCTGTTTTGAGCAATAGAGCAATTCCTACATTGGCTATTCATTCCCATTGCTCCAACTTCGTGTCCTATAGGCTAGTATCTCCTATCCACAACACTTACACTTCTACATACATTGGTTAGGAGATCAAAACGCTTGATATGGGAAATCAAGCCTTGAGCTACAAGTGGTATTGTAATTTCTATTTTCTTTCTTGTTCCTTTGTATCTTTTGTATTCTCCTTGCTACTCCTAGGGTTGGAGGCTGCGGATTGGAGAAGGTTCTTCTCGGAGGAGAAGGTGGACTTCAAGCTACCTCAAGAAGGCTATCGCAACGGGAAGCTACTTCAAGAAGGTTATTGCAACGGGAAGCTACTTCAGGAGGAAGGCTGCTTCAAGGTTGGTGCAATTGCTTCTAGGTGAAGGCTGCTTCAAGGTTGGTGCGATTACTTCGAGGTGAAGGCTGCTTGAAGGGTTTAGGGAGAGAATTGTAATTTTATGTAAAGTCCTTGCGAGGTAATAAAATTAAATTCTTTCCAAATCCCGGTTGGGTAAGCAACTGGGTAGTGGATTGACTTCCTTAGTATTTGCTAAGGTAGGAACCACTCTAAATCCTTGTCCCCTTGTCCAATATTTTTGTGATTGGTTGTTTGATTTAAATAATTGTTTAAAATTGTTTAAAACTCTATTCACCCCCCTCTAGTAGTTTTTCAATTGGTATCAGAGCAGGCTTCAAGGAACCCTAACCAGGTCTTGAAAAATGGAGGGTGATGGTGACTACAATCGCAACAAAAGGTGCAGCTTGAACAGATCTACAATATGTTGCAATTGGTGCTTAGGAACAAGCCACACAACAACTAGCTGCCCATGGAGAGCAAAGAAGGAAGATGAACACAAGTATTGTCTTATTGCTACAACTAGTGAAGAAGAAGAAGAGGTAAGTCTTTTTTATTTATCTAAAGAAGAACTAGTTGCTAGTCTTGAAGAGACACATAATAAATATGTTGAGTGCAAGAAGAAACTAAAGAAATCCAATAAAGAAAATGATGAATTAAATGCTAGACTTCTTGCTCTCACATCTGAAAATGAAGATTTATATGCTAAATTAAATGATCTTGGTTTTGAAAAAGATAGCATTATTTCTGAAAATCATACTTTGAAATCATCTCTAAGTAGTAGTAATGTGAAGATTTTTACTCTAGAAACAAATAATGATCTTCAAAAACAACCTGTCTTGTGTACACATCTAGATTATGATAATATAGTGAAAGAAAGGAATTCTTTATCATCTAATCTAGATCAAGCAAAACTAGATATTAAGAAAAGAATGGATGAGATTGCTAAGTTGCACCAAGAAGTTAGTAGGTTAAGCAACAATGGAATCCTTGATAAAATATTGGATGATTCCTATCATCAAATTGGGAGAAGAGGACTAGGTTACAAGCCTAAGGGGAAATCTTATCAACAACTTAGTTGGAGAAAGACACAAGCACATCAATCACTATATGTACCTAAAGGAACCAATACATTTGTACCAAAGAACAACCTAGAACAAAACCATAGAAAAAGACTTGAGGTTGATTCTATATGTTGTCATTATTGCTTACGTCTTGGACACTACTCTTTTTCATGCCCATACAAGAAAAAGGATGTTGAGTTGGTATGGGTTCCAAAACCCCCAAATTGAATTGATTAGACTAAGTTGAGATATGACCAAAGACCTTAAATTGCATATCTTTATGTATATCTCAACTTAACATAAAGAAAATGATTCAAGTATTTAAAATTTCTAACTTGAAAATATACAATCTTAAACAAACCCGCAGAGACACATCTTTGAAAATTTATCTAAATTAATGTCCTTAAAACTTAAAGATTTGAATATGATTAGTTGAGATTTGATCTAACTTTACTTTGATATTTCTATGTTTATCTCAACTAAAAATGATTTTTAAATTGCATAATTGAATTAAATATAGTCTATGTTTTTTGGAAGCAATTAACAGTTCTAAAAACAGTACAGAAACCTTGTCGGTCGAGAAATGTTCGACCGAGTTGTCACTCGGTCGAGAAATCTTCGACCGAACAGGTCACTGATTTCAGTCTACAGTAAAATTGCTGACTAATTTGATTGATCAAGTGGCTATCTATTTGTTGTTAATGACTGTTTTACATGAAAAACAAGTTGAAGATCAATTTTGAAAATAAATGATATCATTTCGATTGATCCTCTAAATAAGGTAAAACTGGAAATCATGTTTAGAAATCACTATTTTCTAATAAAAGCATCTCCTGGTCTATCTATATAGAAATCATGTCTTATGACATTTAGTTTAAATGATCACAATCACTGTATTTCATGAAATTATCACTTTATTGCTCTATCATTACACCATGGATATGCTTCATCATGATCATTATGTTTCATTGGTTTGTCTAAAATAATCTTTGATTCATATATACAAACCATGAATGGATATTATTCTTGATCATTGTGATTCAGATACATTGAAAATGCCATTAGCATAAAAGCATCTTGACATAATAAACAATGATTGTGGACATAGCTTGTGATAAAATAATGATGTTGCTATGACAAGCCAAACGGTGCCTCTTAGAACAAAAATATTAATGTTTTTATCTATTTGTTTGTTCTAAGAAATCAAAAGAAAAAATCTTGACTTTAAGATATTAATCTTGCTTTCAAAATATATGTCTCTAAAGAATCTTATGATTAATATGAAAATAAGGGTATAAGAAGAAATGTGATTTAATATGTACCCATAGAAAAGCTTATGAAAACATCATTCACAATGAATGTAAAACATGCGTTCTAGAAAAATCAAGGACAAAGACTTCACTATGATGCCCATATTAAGTCTTCATAATAGGTATATCTTAACATGCTCCAAATAGATATTTATTTAAAGCTATCTGCAGAAATTATACTTCACATATGAATGTTTAAATTGGAAATCTGCAGAATTTGCCTCTTGGTTGAAATTAAAATTGACCAAGGGGCGCTATGGTCATAGTCAAGGACGACCTAAAATAAGCTTTGACAAAATGCTTATATTGACATCATTTTATTGTACTTAATCATAGTATACGTTTGATAAAGGTCAAAATCAAAATTTAAAATCATTTGTGACCTTAGAAGCCTTAAATTGTAAGATTAAGGGGGAGCTAATAAAAACAAATTTGATTATTTGATTAAGAAGCGTACAAAAATATTGTATACATCATTTGAAGGCTATTATGACCTTAGTATTTTTACTCTTGGTTATGAAGAAATCAACAAATTTCATAAAATGATATATCTTGTTCTTAAAGGAATTCTCTAGACAAATTAGGGGTTAACATCCCGCGCATTTGGCTAGAAAAATTTTTATGTACTCTAAGATTAAAGAATTCGCATTTCATTTTTAGGGCTTAACATCCCTTGTAAAATGGATGAGAAATCAATACACAAATGCCATGAACCTAAAAGAACTCATATCATTTCAAGACTTAACATACATTGCAAATGAGTGAGAAATAAATTATGGCTAAATTTAACAATCATTGCTTTGCTTTAATCCCTTGTTTTCTAATTAAATATCTCTTTAAGGGGGAGCATAGCATAAAATTAAGGGGGAGAAATAAAATCTATTATATTGGATATCTTTTTGAAATGACAAAGGGGGAGAAATAATATAAAATCAAAAACATAAAATAAAAATATGAGTTTCATAATATCTCGGCCAACATCCACTTGCAAAACAAGAATGGCTACAAAAGGTAATCTTCAGGTATGAAAGTCACATCATTTATATTTCCTTATTTTATATTTAGGAAATGTTTATCATCTTCAAAAAGGGGGAGATTGTTGGCTAAATTGACATTAGCATAATCCCTTTTGTTTTGATAATGACAAACATTTCATTCTTGTGGTTTTAATGTGCTATTTGAGTATTTCAGGAATAAGCATATAAGGTGGTGGATAACAAAGACTTGGAAGAAACAATTTGATAAAATCGCTTTATTTTCATGATTGTAATCAAATGTAAATGCTTGTACAAGTATATAATGTACAAGTAATTAGATATCATGTAAATCAAGCGTTTAGATCTTCCCTATCCACTCACAACACTTAGATAGGCCATTCCCCAAGATAGTATCACAATTGCACATTGATACACACACTTAGTAAATGAATACATTGAGTCAGTAATATTCTCGGTGGACAAATTGTCGATCGAGAAAATATCGGTCGACAAATCTTCGACCGAGAAACTCTCGGTCGACAAAATCTTCGATCGAGAATAGACCCTACTAGCCGTTAGACCCAGCAGGCAAAGTGGTTGGGAGTTGGAAATGAAATTTGTAAACACTTGCTCTAGGAGGTCCCACGGTCGACAAATCTTCGACCGAGAAGGACTCTCGGTCGACAAATTGTCGATCGAGAAAAGTTCTGTCTGCACTTTTCAGGGTCAATTAAATAGCCGTTGCAAATGCAATTAGTGGACACATAACGGCTAGTTGAGCACTAAGAACCCCCTAGAAAGTGTCTAGAATGTCCTTAAGCACTTGTAGGTCATTCGTATAAATAGGACATGCCTTAGGACACCTAAATACACCCAAGCTACACATGTGCTACACTTGAGATTGAATACTCATTGGCAATCTGTTTTGAGCAATAGAGCAATTCCTACATTGGCTATTCATTCCCATTGCTCCAACTTCGTGTCCTATAGGCTAGTATCTCCTATCCACAACACTTACACTTCTACATACATTGGTTAGGAGATCAAAACGCTTGATATAGGAAATCAAGCCTTGAGCTACAAGTGGTATTGTAATTTCTGTTTTCTTTCTTGTTCCTTTGTATCTTTTGTATTCTCCTTGCTACTCCTAGGGTTGGAGGCTGCGGATTGGAGAAGGTTCTTCTCAGAGGAGGTGGACTTCAAGCTACCTCAAGAAGGCTATCGCAACGGGAAGCTACTTCAAGAAGGTTATTGCAATGGGAAGCTACTTCAGGAGGAAGGCTGCTTCAAGGTTGGTGCAATTGCTTCTAGGTGAAGGCTGCTTCAAGGTTGGTGCAATTACTTCGAGGTGAAGGCTGCTTGAAGGGTTTAGGGAGAGAATTGTAATTTTATGTAAAGTCCTTGTGAGGTAATAAAATTAAATTCTTTCCAAATCCCGGTTGGGTAAGCAACCGGGTAGTGGACTGACTGCCTTAGTATTTGCTAAGGTAGGAACCACTCTAAATCCTTGTCCCCTTGTCCAATATTTTTGTGATTGGTTGTTTGAGTTAAATAATTGTTTAAAATTGTTTAAAACTCTATTCACCCCCCCTCTAGTAGTTTTTCAAGCCCAACATGGTGATGACTTAATACCTCATGCACGACATGGGTAACACATACCAACACCATGAGCCCGATATGAATGGTGTGTATATACTTCTAGCCCGATATGGTGAGTGTTCATATACTTACAACCCGATATGATGAACATATGCACACTTCTAATCCGAGATACCTTGTAAAGGTGAGGGCAAGACACTCTTAGGAGTGATAAGAGTTACATTAAGTTATGGTATGGATAATACCTTTATAGGTGAAACACCTAAAGTGGTTCATAATGGACAACCTTATATCAACAGTGCCTTAACCCAAGATGAGTCCATATCATTGATGATAGTTGGGTGATTCAAGTGTATGACTTATGGTCAATACTTTACAAGATTAATATGATGGGATAGTGGATAAAGTATTAGGATGGTAAATACCCTAATACAATATAAGTTGATGAACTTAACTAAGTTAAAAGTGATGAGGGAAGTGATACACCAAGGTATGGTAAAAATCACATCCAACACTTTAAGGTTGCTTCACCTTGATGCATCATAAATCCAATATGTATGGATGAGTAACATGTGAAGTGTGTCATGCCAATTGTTACATTGAAATGTAATGAGTTTAATGCACTTTGATAAGTGTAGGCTAACATACCTTGAGAAAGGGTTAAGCCAAAAAAATAAAGTATGATGTAATAAATATCCTAGAGAGGATGAGAGAGAAACTCATACCTTGTGTTGGTAATCATTTAATGATAAATGTTGAGAATAAATAAGTATGATTGGATACTTATGGTATAAATGTATGCTCCTAGATGTGTGGAGCAATGAGTTAGGGTTTGGATAAATAAAATAAACATGAAACCCTAATCGGTCATACTCCTAGATGTGTGGAGCAATGAGTTAGGGTTTGGATAAATAAAATAAACATGAAACCCTAACCGGTCATAAAGGGGAAACCCTAATCCCAATGATGGGATGGTTGTAATTCTCTTATTGCATAAGCCTTGTAAGGCATGTTAAATACTTGTATAAAAGTATAAATATGTTTTATGGCCTTGTGAGCCATGTGATAATTTGTTGCCTAGTGAGAGGTGACAAGATGTGTTATGGCCTTGTGAGCCATCTGATAATTTGTTCCCTAGTGAGAGGTGACAAGATGTGTTATGGGCTTTGTGAGCCATGAGAATAAGTTGTTGCCTAGTGAGAGGTGACAAGATGTGTTATGGCCTTGTGAGCCATGTGATAATTTTTTTCCTAGTGAGAGGTGACAAGATGTGTTATGGGGGCTTTGTGAGCCATGAGAATAAGTTGTTGCCTAGTGAGAGGTGACAAGATGTATTATGGCCTTGTGAGCCATGTGATAATTTGTTGCCTAATGAGAGGTGACAAGATGTTTTATGGGCTTTGTGAGCCATGAGAATAAGTCGTTGCCTAGTTAGAGGTGACAAGATGTGTTATATCCTTGTGAGCCATGTGATAATTTGTTTCCTAGTTAGAGGTGACAAGATGTGTTATGGGCTTTGTGAGCCATGAGAATAAGTTGTTGCCTAGTGAGAGGTGACAAGATGTGTTATGGCCTTGTGAGCCATGTGATAATTTGTTGCCTAGTGAGAGGTGACAAGATACTTAATGGGCCTTGTGAGCCATGAGGATAGTTGTTGCCTAGTGAGAGGTAACAAGGTGTTTATAAAAGTCTCATGTAAGAAATGATAATATTCAAAATAAATTAAGAAATGGAAACTTAGTAATATAATGATAATATTAAATGGATACAATAATAATAATGAAATCTTGATCATACATGCTTTATTCTTATAGCCAAATAAGGGATATAGTGTTTGAAATATATGAGAGGGATACTTGTTTATAGAAAGGATGTGAATAATTATGATGGCTTGGCCAAGGTATAATGCATAGTAAAAGTGATGTGGTATTTAGTGATGTTTGCATAGGTTTGGCATAGTCCAATGCCTGAAATAGTTGCACAGGATTGGCATAGTCCAATGCCTGAATATAATATGATGATGTATACTCACATGACTGGTACAATTAGATATCTGGTTAGCAGATTGGCTGAGGCCAATAAATACAAATGAGAATGATTCATGGATGACATACCATGATAATGAGTTTCACTGGATAAGCTTGAGATGTTGATATAGTATGATGAGTAAATGATATACATGTTCTTCCCATTCTTTATAAAGAGAATAAATAACTTACTGCTCTATCACAAATAGTTGCAATGCTTTAAAAGATGAGAACATTCTAAACTGCTTATCTTCTGCTCAGTTTTATACCATTTAAACTGTGACAATAATATTGTTGGCGGAGAGTAATATCTCTCACTGGGGCAATTTACAATTGTCTCACCCCCGTGGGATCCAAATTTTTAGGTGGACGTGCACGAGGAGGTGAAGACCTTTTTGCAGGGGAATAACAACAGCTGAGGCAGCAGTGATTACTCAGGTTGAGTGTACTGTCTGTCCTGTCTTGTAGATATGAGTCCTATGTGTAGTCTTTGTACTCTCAGGTCCTTGGATTTGGTTCATATTGGTTTCATGAAAAATATGAGATTTTGGCTTGAATGCCTCGAGGTTTTATGTTTCTCCAATATGTGTTTTGATAGATCAACTGTTATATGTTGTCCTCGAGATGAGATGAAACAATGTTGTACAATGTCAATCATGATATGTCTGAGTTTTGAATCTTTCAGTAAATGTTTTCTTTACAAGGATCTCCTTGCAAAATGGTTTTAAAGTTTAGTGATTTTTGTTAATACGATGTTTATGTTTATTCCACTTAATTAGTAACAAATTGTTTGTCAGTTTGGTGACTGTCGTTACAATAATAATGTTGCTTAATATATCTTGTTGATTATTGAGATTATGTTGGTGCTTGTATCTTGTTATTTGTTCATGTGTGCTAAGCTTTACACTTCCGCATCCCTTCACCATTTTTTTTGGTACCTTCATCGACATCATTGTGTAAACTGGGACCGAGTTCAACACATGTTTCACCAGAGTGGTCCTACCTACAAAGGAAAGCATCTTGTCGCTCCATGAGCTAATTCTTGTATCGATCTTGCATACCAGATGGTCAAAGTGCCCTGTTTTGATTCTCCCCTTTGTCAGCAGTGCACCCAAGTGTGGGCTCCGATCTCCAAACCACGGATTAATCCCGATTTAAACATGTGCGGAAGCATCGATTAAACAGCGGAAGACAAAAATCACGGGAAATTAAAACTTTTCGAGATAAGAGCTTGAAACCACAAACCTTTTCCATAGAAAAAGGATTTAACTGTTTACATTACTGACAAATTACTTCTTGAGTAATTATTTACAACATGGTACAAAATCTCTCAAGAATTCATACTCAAAACATTCCAAGACCTGAGAGTACAGAGGACACATAGGACTTGACTCTAACTACACCATAAAGCAGGCTGAATCTCCACCTGAGATTTACTGCTCCTGATGCTGTTGTTGCTGGGATTAGTCACCTGTGTTCTTGTTTCTCCGTCTTCGACGACCACCTAAAAAGTAGAAGTCTACGGGGTGAGACAATTATACATAATTGCCCCAGCGAGAGTTATAACTCTCCACTAGGCTTTATAAGCAAAGCAAGGAATAACTAAAGCAATAAGAGCCTTCAAGATATTCACTGGCAGTTCTGATGATAAGCAAGATTTCAATCAATATTAAAATATGAGACCATCTATGCTATTCAAGGTAACATCAATCAAATAACTCGTGGATAACTCTAACAGATATACTACGCTGTTGATTATGTTTTTCAAACATTATTGTTATGCCCTGTGGAGATGAGGCATACCACTCATACTCCAACTGATCACTAAGAAGTCACATCAGTATCATACATAGGTCATTAAAAGAGCCGGATTCTTATGACCTCATCTTCCTCAGTCAATTAGAGGATTGATTGTTTGACATCTGGCGGGATGTCTTTATAATAGCTCACCAGGGTACTCTGGTCCTTCGCTATTTTTAGAGTTACAGTGGCATTCTGTACTCTCTTCGCTATCGGAAGATTTCTTATTTATCTTTCACCGATACAGTATTTGTGTCTTTAAGGGAGTGTAGAGATACATCTCACCTTTAGGACTTTATGGTGGGGTCTGATGGACTACAAGAATCTACATCATCCTCTCACCCGTTCTTTTATAGTGAAGGTATGACGGATTACAAGAATCTACGTCAAATACCTACACTAGGATGTAAGGTTCTACACATCCATGTACCCCACATACTCAAAAGTATGTGATCCAGGAGTTCCCTTAGGAAAGCCTGTTTCACCATCATTTAGACTCTGACAATGATGGATCTATGATCAGGGCTCTACATTTCACTTGATTAGTTAGGTACATTCAGTATTCTTATCATCATACAATAACACAGCTATATATGAGAATACTAAAATGTAGCAGGCCTAACTTATCACAATCATTGGTTAATTCATCTCAAGTCATCTGTCAAGCATGACCTTGATAACATTTATGGCTCTTACAGCCCATAAATCACAAAAGATGTCACTTAACAGTGCATCAAGATGATTCATCATTCATAAAGCTTAAGACATGCTTTCAATGAATGTAACATGGTATTCCATACCTGGGTGTGACCATCATCTCATAATAACCTGCATGGTTAATTCAACAGATAATAGTAAACAATTCAACAATTAGGGTTTACTATTCATCTTTCATGTCATCACCCTAAAATTAGGGTTTACTATTCACACCATGGTGAATTGTACTCATTACATCATCATGTAAGAGAAACATCATCATTAAGACTCTTAATTAAGATTAAGATCCATTAGATATCATAATTAGAGTTTCCATGACCTCACATAGGTGGGTCATTCCCTAGTCATGCACATTCATGTGTATTTGAAGTATCTTACTAGAGTTTCCTCCTAAAAAGGGTACTTTCTCTCTCTAGGATACTTTCTCTATCTAGAAATACTTTCTCTCTCCTCTCACTAGTAGATGGTGACAACACCACTCTAGATCGGGTTGAGATAAGTCTCCATTGACTAACATAAGCCAAAACATCAACATCATGTGATTAGGGTTTGATTAGAACAAGGTTTTATCCCTTTAGACCCCTCAAGGGTATTTTGGTAATTTGCCACATGATTACCATCATGGTTTAACTCACTAATCACATAGTCCCTTAATGACCTTGGTTACCATTAGGGTTTAATTTGGATCAACATTGAACTAATTACATCATCAAATGGTTAAGTACAAACCATCACCAATCTCCAAACGGTTTCAACCTTCAAACGGTTTCAACCACCCAAACGGTCTTGAGACCGTTTGGCCCCAAACGGTCTTGAGACCGTTTGGAGGTGAAGACCGTTTGGAAGGGTTGACTTCCAAAACGTTTGGAGCTTCAATCGGTTTGAAACCGTTTGATCAAAAATTACTTGAGATCGATTGGACCAAACGATCCTGAGGTCGTTTGAGCCCAAACGGTCTTGAGACCGTTTGGCCCCAAACGGTCTTGAGACCGTTTGGTCTCAAACGGTCTTGAGACCGTTTGGATCCAAACAGTCTTGAGACCGTTTGGTCCAAAAAGGGCTCAAACCGTTTGGACCTCCAAAGTGGTTCAAAGGTTACCAATGTTCATGGATAGGTGTGTTGAAGCCCTCAATTGGTCAAAGCTATGCTAACCACTTATAAATTGAGTCAATTAGGGTTAGCCTTAGCCTATTACACATCAAATTGACCCTCAATTGCAATCCAATTAGGGTTCAATCGTTCTCAATTAGGGTTTCAAATCGGATGGTCATCAATGTTCAACAATATGAATCAACTCAAGGTTGAACCTATCAATTGACCTCCAATTGGGATCAAACTTGGCCCAAACGGTCTTGAGGTCGTTTGGACATCATCCAAACGGTCTTGAGACCGTTTGCCCAAAGTTTGACCAACGTCCAAGTCGTTTTGACTAAGGTTGAAGTCCAATTAGGTCAAAATCAGCAACTTTCATCAATTTCATCAATTTCCTACAATTGGACCCTCAAACCATTAGATTAACTCAACCCTAGACCTTCAAACGGTCTTGGGTTGTGCCCAAACGGTCTTAGGACCGTTTGGAGGAATCCCCAAACGGTCTTGAGACCGTTTGGGTCCTTCAACCCAAAACTCAACAAGATCTATGTTCCAAATCAGCACTTTTTCACCCGATTAGGGTTTCATGTTGAAGTGGCTTCAACTCCCAATTGGTTAAGAATTAGACTTTGATTCTTTGTAGAGATGAAATTCAATATATTAGGAACAGACCCTCAAACGGTCGTCCCTTGGTCAACTCTTTCAAACAGTCTTGAGACCATTTCAATCCAAACGGTCTTGCAAGACCGTTTGAGAGCAAACGGTTTGAAACCGTTTGAACCCAAACGGTTTGCAACCGTTTGGACCAAAAGGGTCCAAGGTCGTTTGAAAAAGTAACATATTGAATCACGCCCCTCATCATGAACCTCTAGCAAGGTCGGTTCCTCCACTGATTTGCTTGCAAACGTGCAAGGAAGAAGGGTGGTAGAAGGAGAATTTACCAAGTAAATTGCAAGAATTGAGCATACATATAAAGCATAAGTTTAGAGTTATAAAACCCGCCTAAAGGTTGATCTTAGAGCTCCAAGCTTTAATGGCGTCCTTGAGCTTCCACAACTTGGTCAGAGGTGAATTCTCCAAGGAAACGTTGCTTTGGTCGGCTAGAACAAGAAGACTAAGTAAGCTAACCATAAAACCAACCTTAGAAAGTGAATTCCTCCATGAATTCGAGCTAGAAGGTGGGGTTTTCTTACCTTGAACAGGTTGGTCGCCCCCCCCCCCCGAGCTCCAGAGCTACCCTTGGTCGTTTGAGCAAGAAAGGAAGAGAAGTGAAGGAAAGAAAGTTCGTTCACTTAATTGCAAGGGAAAAGGGCTTATATACTTTAGCCTCTTTTACACTCTAAGGACCTCACAAGATTGGAAATCACATCTAGGTCCCTCCTTGCTCAAAGGCACGACCAAACCTATCTATCCTTATGCAAATCTCATGAAATCTCAAGATCTAGGGGTAAAGGAATCCAACCTTCAACTAGGGTACATACATGAAAGGGTTTCATACCCATATTAGGTGATTTCTATCACAAAGATCATTTTTCTCATCTGATTATTAAATGATGTATCCCTTTCATCATTTCTACTCTAAATTATGACAAGAGTCATAAAAGATGTTCTAGATATTAAGAATTACAACTTGGACCCCTCAATTTGGGTAAATTGCACTTTACCCCAAATTAGGGTTTCGAAGCATGGGAATTGCTTCCACAGCTGCACCTTAGTGCTCAAGCTTGGGAAATCCCTCAAACTTTACCATAACCATTCTCATGATATCTCAACATCAAAGGAACATCTTATCTTGTGAATTTTGCAATTTCAACCCTTAAACTGGGTAATTTGCACATAGGTCCCTGCATACAACACAATGCTACAACTTTATACAAAAGGAGCAAAAATTGAAAGTAAATGTTCCTGAGGAACTTAATTACATGCCAGGGAGTGTTCACAAGTATATTAATTACATATTTAGGCAAAACTTCCAGGGTTAGGTCATAACCCAGGTCAGGGGTGTTACAAATTCTTTACCCCTTCAAAAGGATTTCGTCCCCGAAATCGATAAAGCATATTATAAGAAAAGAGCAGGATATTTTCTTCTCATTTCATCTTCTAGTTCCCAAGTGGCTTCTTCAACACCACGATGGTTCCAGAGGACTTCTACAAGGCTTATATCCTTCTTCTTTAACTTTTTAGTTCTGTTATCGAGGATTGACACTGGTCCCTCCTCATACGTTATATCTTCATTCAATTCTACTTCCATAGGTTGTAGAACTGACTCAGTATCTGGATGACATTTCCTCAGCATGGAAATGTGAAACACAGGGTGCAGCTTCTGCAACTCCTGAGGTAACTCTAGTCTATAGGCCACCTTTCCAACTTTTTCAATAATTGGATAAGGTCCCATAAATCTAGGATCTAACTTTCCTTTCTTCCCAAAACGAAGGACTCCTTTCCAAGGTGAGACCTTGAGATACACTCTGTCTCCAACCTGGAATTCTAGGGGTCTACGACGTTTATCAGCATATGATTTCTGTCTATCTTGTGCAGTCTTAAGCTGTTGTTGTATTACTTTAATCTTTTCTGTAGTTTGCTGCACAAGATCAGGGCCTAACAACTGGTGCTCACCAGTTTCATACCAACACAAGGGTGATCTACAACGTCTACCATATAAGGCTTCATATGGTGCCATATCAATGCTATGTTGATAGCTATTGTTATAGGCAAACTCTATCAAGCTTAGATGTAGATCCCAACTCCCGGTAAACTAGAGAACACATGCTCTCAATAGATCTTCTAAGGTCTGTATAGTTCTTTCTGACTGTCCATCAGTCTGGGGATGAAAGGCTGTACTAAACCTTAGCTTGGTGCCTAGGGCTCTGTGTAACTGTTCCCAAAAGCGACTTGTAAACTGGGGACCTCTGTCAGAAACTATAGTGACAGGAACTCCGTGCAACCGCACTATCTCTTGAACATATATCTGGGATAACCTTTCAGCAGAATAGGTTGTTTTGACAGGTAAGAAATGCGCTGTCTTTGTCAACCTATCAACAATTACCCAAATGGAATCATGTCCTTTGTTTGTCCTAGGTAGGCCAACAACAAAGTCCATGGTCACATGGTCCCACTTCCACTGTGGTATGGGTAAGGGTTGCATTGTTCCTGCAGGTCTCTGGTGTTCAGCCTTGACCTGCTGACACACAGGACACCTCAGAACAAACTCAGCTACATTCTTCTTCATCCCAGGCCACCAATATATATCCTTCAAGTTTCGATACATCTTGGTGCTCCCTGGATGCATAGCATACATCGAAGAATGAGCTTCTTCCAGGACTAACTTCCTCAGGTTGTCCACATCTGGCACTATCATCCTTCCATGATAGCATGCCATCTGGTCATCTGACTCATGAAAACCTTCTCGCTTCTCATCTCCAAACTCAGATCTAATCTGCTGTACAAAAACATCTACTTGTTGTGCCTCCTTTATCTGCTCTCTTAAGGTAGGTTTAATCTGCATCTCAGCTAACAGACCAGCTAACAATGATGCCTTCAACTGCACATTGTCTTGCCTTAAAGAGATAAGCATATCTCTTCTAGAGCATACTAAGGAACTTAGTTGTGCCCTATCCATGGTTGATGTTGCTGATTTCCTACTCAAGGCATCAGCAACCACATTGGCTTTGCCCGGATGGTAATCAATTGTACAATCGTTGTCCTTGATTAACTCCATCCAGCGACGTTGCCTCATATTAAGTTCATGCTGAGTGAAGATGTATTTAAGGTTCTTGTGGTCTGTGAAAATCTGGAAAGTTTATCCGTAGAGATAATGTCTCCAGATTTTCAAAGCATGGACCACAACAGCTAACTCTAGATCGTGTGTCGGATAATTCTCCTCGTGTTTCTTAAGCTGTCGGGAAGCAAAAGAAATCACTTGTTTATCCTGCATCAACACACATCCAAGTCCATTCTTGGAGGCATCACAAAAGATTATATATTCCTTTCCTTGCTCAGGTAACACAAGCATAGGTGCACTCGTTAACCTCTCCTTCAACAGCTGAAAAGACTGTTGACACTTATCACTCCAAGCAAAAGGAACATCCTTTCGGGTTAACTTGGTCAAAGGTAAGGCTATAGAACTGAAATTCTTAATAAACCTTCGATAATAACCAGCTAACCCCAAGAAACTTCTAATCTCCATCGGTGTCTTCGGTTGTTCCCACTGCAGAACAGATTCTATTTTTGCAGGGTCAACACGAATTCCCGAGGCAGATACCACATGTCCAAGGAAGGATACTTCAGATAACCAGAACTCACACTTGCTAAACTTAGTGTATAGCTTATGTTCCCTTAGCAAGGTCAAAGTCTGGCGAAGGTGTTGCTCATGCTGCTGAGCATCCTTACTATAAATCAGTATGTAATCTATGAAGACGACAACACACTGATCAAGAAAAGGTCGAAAGACTCTATTCATGAGTTCCATGAATGCAGCTGGTGCATTGGTTAGTCCAAACGACATAACCGTGAACTCATAGTGACCATATCTTGTCCTAAAGGCAGACTTGGATATGTCACTGTCCTTAATGCGGATTTGATGATATCCAGACCTTAAGTCTATCTTGGAAAAGACTGTTGCACCACGCAACTGGTCGAAGAGATCATCAATCCTCGGCAAAGGATACTTATTCTTTATTGTTACTTTATTGAGTTGTCTATAATCAATGCACAACCGCATCGATCCATCTTTCTTTTTAACAAACAAAACCGGAGCACCCCAAGGTGAGGTACTCGGTCGGATGAAACCCTTCTCAAGTAACTCTTGAAGCTGTTTCTTGAGTTCTGCCATTTCAGCAGGCGCCATCCTATACGGAGTCTGGGCTATGGGTTTTGTATCTGGGACCAAATTGATTTCAAAATCAATTTCCCGGGGTGGTGGTATACCAGGAAGTTCTTCGGGAAACACATCCTCGAATTCCCTGACTATCGGAATTTTAGCAGGGTTGGAACTCTCCTTGGTAACATCTACCACATGGGCCAAGAATGCATAGCATCCTTGCCTCATCAACTTATCAGCAACCATAGCTGATACAAGACAGGTGGGCAGAATCTTTCTTTCACCTTGAAAGATCCATGTGTTGCTTTCATCAGCAAACATAGCCAGCTTGGACTCACAATCCAAGACAACTCGATACCTTTCCAAGGTATCCATCCCTAGGATTATATCAAATCCTTGCATATCAAGCGGTATGAGATCCACTTGAATGCGATGCTTAGAAAAGAAAAGTACACAAGGAGAGCATACTTCTTGCAGAACAGCAGACCCACTCAACGGAGTCTCCAACAACAACTTATCTGCCCTATGACTAGTTATCATATTGCAGTTACGAATCACTCTTCGAGTGATGAAAGAGTGTGTAGCACCCAGGTCAATCAAAACAGATACTACACAAGATTTAGACATATCAGAATATAAAAGTTCCATCTGACCTGTCACTACTTGTGGATTGACCACTGCCTCTGGTGGGTTCATAGCATAGAACCTCACCTTAGCCTGTTGTTGAGGTGGTGCTGATGATCCAGCTTGAGACGCTTGCCCGCGTCCTCGACCTGTTCCTTGAGATTGTCCTCCCTGTGATACCTGTTGTCCTTGTCTCGAAGACTGTGTCACACTAACAGGCCTAGATCGATAGTCCTTCATCAAATGTCCCACCTTACCGCAGTTGTAGCATCTTCTTTCTAGTGGTCTTTGTGGTCCGGTAGCAGACATTGATGCAGAACTCTGTGTCTCCCGAGGTGGTTGTCCTCTTCCTCTACCTCTACTAGGAGACCACTGAGTCTGAGGACTAGATCTAGATGGTGGAGGGTTAGGTGCAGAGGATCTAGACTTCTTAAAGTCCATAGATGAAGAACCCTGGAACTGTGGATACCTTTTCTGTGTTTGCCTCTTCTCAACCACAGATCTCTCTATCCTTCGGACTGACTCAACGAAGGTAGATAATCTCTCTCGGTTCTCTAAGGCAGACACTGGGGTGGACATGTCAGCATTCAACCCCTTCTCAAACCTTCTGATTCTTTCTTCTTCTGTGGCAGCCATGTGCGGACAAAACCGCAACAGCTCCATGAACTTAGCTTCGTACTCGCTAATGTTCATCATACCCTGTCTCAGTCTCTTAAACTGAGAGATCTTCTCGTCTAGGAAGGTCTTTGGGAAATATCTTTGGACAAACTCCCGCCGAAAATCTTCCCACGAGATCTCTATTCCAGGTCTCTTCTGCTCTTCCATGGTCCACCAGTGACCAACACTTCCTTTGAGAAGATAGACAGCATGTCTAACCTTCTCAGCTTCAGGGATGTTGAGGATCCTAAAAGCCTTCTCCAGCTCTGTCAACCACAGATCAGCATCTGCGGGGTCAGCAGTCCCATGGTACTCGGTAGCTCCGACACGATGTAGTCACTCGAATGTCTTCCCGATACCTTGCCCCTCAGGCTGGACAGGTTCCCTAGGTGCAGGCATAGGCAACCTGTCGGTTATATGTGTCATGGCAGTCATGAACTGCCCAAACATTGTCTGGACTGCTGGGTTACCTATGTCAGCTGGGCCAAACTGGGGTGGCTCTTTAGGTTGTTCTGGTACAGGCTATTCCACCTCTAGTACTCCTGCACCGCCTTGAGGTGCACTGGCACTACTTTCTTCCACATACTCATCATGTGGCTCTGACATCTTAAGTATCTTCTTCTCCTGAGGAGTAGAAGATTCTATTAGATAAGGAAGAAATACTAAAGATAGACTCGACTTCCTAAGTCCTATGCCTCTGTAAACTCAGCGAACCTAGAGCTCTGATACCACTTAATTGTGGGCTCCGATCTCCAAACCACGGATTAATCCCGATTTAAACATGTGCGGAAGCATCGATTAAACAGCGGAAGACAAAAATCACAGGAAATTAAAACTTTTCGAGATAAGAGCTTGAAACCACAAACCTTTTCCATAGAAAAAGGATTTAACTGTTTACATTACTGACAAATTACTTCTTGAGTAATTATTTACAACATGGTACAAAATCTCTCAAGAATTCATACTCAAAACATTCCAAGACCTGAGAGTACAGAGGACACATATGACTTGACTCTAACTACACCATAAAGCAGGCTGAATCTCCACCTGAGATTTACTGCTCCTGATGTTGTTGTTGCTGGGATTGGTCACCTGTGTTCTTGTTTCTCCATCTTCGACGACCACCTAAAAAGTAGAAGTCTACGGGGTGAGACAATTATACATAATTGCCCCAGTGAGAGTTATAACTCTCCACTAGGCTTTATAAGCAAAGCAAGGAATAACTAAAGCAATAAGAGCCTTAAAGATATTCACTGGCAGTTCTGATGATAAGCAAGATTTCAATCAATATTAAAATATGAGAACATCTATGCTATTCAAGGTAACATCAATCAAATAACTCGTGGATAACTCTAACAGATATACTACGTTGTTGATTATGTTTTTCAAACATTATTGTTATGCCCTTTGGAGATGAGGCATACCACTCATACTCCAACTGATCACTAAGAAGTCACATCAGTATCATACATAGGTCATTAAAAGAGCCAGATTCTTATGACCTCATCTTCCTCAGTCAGTTAGAGGATTGATTGTTTGACATCTGGCGGGATGTCTTTATAATAGCTCACCAGGGTACTCTGGTCCTTCGCTATTTTTAGAGTTACAGTGGCATTGTGTACTCTCTTCGCTATCGGAAGATTTCTTGTTTATCTTTCACCGATACGGTATTTGTGTCTTTAAGGGAGTGTAGAGATACATCTCACCTTTAGGACTTTATGGTGGGGTCTGATGGACTACTAGAATCTACATCATCCTCTCACCCGTTCTTTTATAGTGAAGGTATGAAGGATTACAAGAATCTACATCAAATACCTACCCTAGGATGTAAGGTTCTACACATCCATGTACCCCACATACTCAAAAGTATGTGATCCAGGAGTTCCCTTAGGAAAACCTGTTTCACCATCATTTAGACTCTGACAATGATGGATCTATGATTAGGGCTCTACATTTCACTTGATTAGTTAGGTACATTCAGTATTCTTATCATCATACAATAACACAACTATATATGAGAATACTAAAATGTAGCAGGCCTAACTTATCACAATCATTGGTTAATTCATCTCAAGTCATCTGTCAAGCATGACCTTGATAACATTTATGGCTCTTACAGCCCATAAATCACAAAAGATGTCACTTAACAGTGCATCAAGATGATTCATCATGCATAAAGCTTAAGGCATGCTTTCAATGAATGTAACATGGTATTCCATACCTGGGTGTGACCATCATCTCATAATAACATGCATGGTTAATTCAACAGATAATAGTAAACAATTCAACAATTAGGGTTTACTATTCATCTTTCATGTCATCACCCTAAAATTAGGGTTTACTATTCACACCATGGTGAATTGTACTCATTACATCATCATGTAAGAGAAACATCATAATTAAGACTCTTAATGAAGATTAAGATCCATTAGATATCATAATTAGAGTTTCCATGACCTCACATAGGTGGGTCATTCCCTAATCATGTACATTCATGTGTATTTGAAGTATCTTACTAGAGTTTCCTCCTAAAAAGGGTACTTTCTCTCTCTAGGATACTTTCTCTCTCTATAAATACTTTCTCTCTCCTCTCACTAGTAGATGGTGACAACACCACTCTAGATCGGGTTGAGATAAGTCTCCATTGACTAACATAAGCCAAAACATCAACATCATGTGATTAGGGTTTGATTAGAACAAGGTTTTATCCCTTTAGACCCCTCAAGGGTATTTTGGTAATTTGCCACATGATTACCATCATGGTTTAACTCACTAATCAAATAGTCCCTTAATGACCTTGGTTACCATTAGGGTTTAATTTGGATCAACATTGAACTAATTACATCATCAAATGGTTAAGTACAAACCATCACCAATCTCCAAACGGTTTCAACCTTCAAACGGTTTCAACCACCCAAACGGTCTTGAGACCGTTTGGCCCTAAACGGTCTTGAGACCGTTTGGATACAAACAGTCTTGAGACCATTTGGAGGTGAAGACCGTTTGGAAGGGTTGACTTCCAAACCGTTTGGAGCTTCAATCGGTTTGAAACCGTTTGATCAAAAATTACTTGAGGTCGATTGGACCAAACGATCCTGAGGTCGTTTGAGCCCAAACGGTCTTGAGACCGTTTGGCCGCAAATGGTCTTGAGACCGTTTGGTCTCAAACGGTCTTGAGACCGTTTGGATCCAAACGGTCTTGAGACCGTTTGGTCCAAAAAGGGCTCAAATCGTTTGGACCTCCAAAGTGGTTATAAGGTTACCAATGTTCATGGATAGGTGTGTTGAAGCCCTCAATTGGTCAAAGCTATGCTAACCACTTATAAATTGAGTCAATTAGGGTTAGCCTTAGCCTATTAGACATCAAATTGACCCTCAATTGTAATCCAATTAGGGTTCAATCGTTCTCAATTAGGGTTTCAAATCGGATGGTCATCAATGTTCAACAATATGAATCAACTCAAGGTTGAACCTATCAATTGACCTCCAATTGGGCTCAAACGTGGCCCAAACGGTCTTGAGGTCGTTTGGACATCATCCAAACGGTCTTGACACCGTTTTCCCAAAGTTTGACCAAAGTCCAAGTCGTTTTGACTAAGGTTGAAGTCCAATTAGGTCAAAATCAGCAACTTTCATCAATTTCATCAATTTCCTACAATTGGACCCTCAAACCATTAGATTAACTCAACCCTAGACCTTCAAACGGTCTTGGGTTGTGCCCAAACGGTCTTAGGACCGTTTGGAGGAATCCCCAAACGGTCTTGAGACCGTTTGGGTCCTTCAACCCAAAACTCAACAAGATCTATGTTCCAAATCAGCACTTTTTCACCCGATTAGGGTTTCATGTTGAAGTGGCTTCAACTCCCAATTGGTTAAGAATTAGACTTTGATTCTTTGCAGAGATGAAATTCAATATATTAGGAACAGACCCTCAAATGGTTGTCCCTTGGTCAACTCTTTCAAATGGTCTTGAGACTGTTTCAATCCAAACGGTCTTGCAAGACCGTTTGAGAGCAAACGGTTTGAAACCGTTTGAACCCAAACGGTTTGCAACCGTTTGGACCAAAAGGGTCCAAGGTCGTTTGAAAAAGTAACATAGGGAATCACGCCCCTCATCTTCAACCTCTAGCAAGGTCGGTTCCTCCACTGATTTGCTTGCAAACGTGCAAGGAAGAAGGGTGGTAGAAGGAGAATTTACCAAGTAAATTGCAAGAATTGAGCATACATATAAAGCATAAGTTTAGAGTTATAAAACCCGCCTAAAGGTTAATCTTAGAGCTCCAAGCCTTCAAGCTCCAAGCTTTAATGGCGTCCTTGAGCTTCCACAACTTGGTCAGAGGTGAATTCTCCAAGGAAACGTTGCTTTGGTCGGCTAGAACAAGAAGACTAAGTAAGCTAACCATAAAACCAACCTTAGAAAGTGAATTCCTCCATGAATTCGAGCTAGAAGGTGGGGTTTTCTTACCTTGAACAGGTTGGTCGCCCCCCCCTCAGCTCCAGAGCTACCCTTGGTCGTTTGAGCAAGAAAGGAAGAGAAGTGAAGGAAAGAAAGTTCGTTCACTTAATTGCAAGGGAAAAGGGCTTATATACTTTAGCCTCTTTTACACTCTAAGGACCTCACAAGATTGGAAATCACATCTAGGTCCCTCCTTGCTCAAAGGCACGACCAAACCTATCTATCCTTATGCAAATCTCATGAAATCTCAAGATCTAGGGGTAAAGGAATCCAACCTTCAACTAGGGTACATACATGAAAGGGTTTCATACCCATATTAGGTGATTTCTATCACAAAGATCATTTTTCTCATCTGATTATTAAATGATGTATCCTTTTCATCATTTCTACTCTAAATTATGACAAGAGTCATAAAAGATGTTCTAGATATTAAGAATTACAACTTGGACCCCTCAATTTGGGTAAATTGCACTTTACCCCAAATTAGGGTTTCTAAGCATGGGAATTGCTTCCACAGCTGCACCTTAGTGCTCAAGCTTGGGAAATCCCTCAAACTTTACCATAACCATTCTCATGATGTCTCAACATCAAAGTAACATCTTATCTTGTGAATTTTGCAAGTTCAACCCTTAAACTGGGTAATTTGCACATAGGTCCCTGCATACAACACAATGCTACAACTTTATACAAAAGGAGCAAAAATTGAAAGTAAATGTTCCTGAGGAACTTAATTACATGCCAGGGAGTGTTCACAAGTATATTAATTACATATTTAGGCAAAACTTCCAGGGTTAGGTCATAACCCAGGTCAGGGGTGTTACACCAAGTAGATCATTGATCCTTCCTTTTTTATATATGCCAAGGGCCTGCTTTACTGTTGGGGCTTGATTAGAGTGGGAATCTTGTATCATGAAGCTGGACTTCAACCTATTTATCTTTTGACCTGTCTCTTTCTCATATAGTTTTAGAAATGCTTCCAGATTGTGCACCGTCTGCCCCTACATGCTAGTGAAGAACACATCATCATCTGCGTACAGCAGATGGGAGGGTTCCTGCCCCCCTCCCCTGGTGTGATAGGACTGAATATATCCTCTTCACGTTTCTTTATTAATAGCCCTACTTAGCACTTCTTCAAAGATGATAAACATGTAGGGTGATAAGGGGTTTCCCTTCTTGAGTCCCCTATGAACCTGGAAGAAGTCTCCTCTCCATCCTTGAAATTCAATCGACATCCATGAGTCTACAAAAGGGTCTTAACAACAGCTCCATTGCCTCCCTCAGAAACCCAAAGGCATGCATGACTCCCTTTAGGACTTCCCATATGACCTTGTCATATGCCTACTCCGTATCCACCTTCAACACTAGGTTCCCGAATTCTCCTCCATGATTTAGATCATAGACTAACTCTCTGGATAGCCTTATATTAGAGGTGATATCTCGACCTCTCACAAAGGCATTCTGTTCTTCGAGGTAGGAAAGGGGCAATCTGATTGACAAGCATTTTCGAGAGGATTCTCATAGACACATTCTCTACACTGATGCGTCAGACGTGAGCCTGTATATCCATCGCCTTATCATTCATTGGTATCAACACCATCCTACAAAATCGGAAACTCCTATGAAGAACGCCGCCTCTAAGAAAGAAATGGGCCAGCTCCATCAATTCCTCTCTAATCGTCATCCATGCTAGTCTGTAAAACCTCCTTGTGAAACCATCAGGACCGAGAGAACTGTCGAGATCCATCTCCTCTATCACTTGCTTCAGCTCCTCCACTGATGGGTTTTCTAGAGTGGCATTGTTCTCCTCTTCAGTAACCATCTGAGGGATGTGCTAGAGCAGGTGTTGTAGATCATCTCCATCAAAGTTGTAGTTGTAGGAAGAAAAAAAGTTAGAGTAAAAACCTACTACCTCCTCCATCATATGCTTCATCTCCACCCAAGAGCCATCCTCCATTTGTATCTTATTCCACATATTTCGTTGACTTCTCACCTTGGCATAGGCATGGAAGTAGCTATTATTCTGATCACCTTCCTTTAACCACCTAATCCCCTGTCTTCTCCCTCCAGAAGGCCTCTTCATAGTCAAGGGTTGTCTTTAGGTCTCTCTCTGTAGCGAGCAACACCTCCCGCCTATCTTCAGTAGGATCACGATCAAACACCTCTTGTACCATGGCCATTTGTCCCTCCAAAAATCTCGCCCTCTTGTTAACATCTCCGAACACCCTTCTATTCTAGTCCTTCAAAGCCCTTTTCATATTTTGTAGCTTTGCAAAGAACATGTACCCAGGGTTCCCGTACCCTTTCATTATCCATTCTTCCTGCAACACCCTCTAGAGGTCCTCATGCTTCTCCCACATCGTTTGGAAACAGAACCCTCCCCCATTCCTCTTTTGACCCTGACATGGCCCAACTAAAATCAACAAAGGGAAGTGGTCTGACTCGCTCATCCTTGTGAGGTGTTGTAATCCACGACACAAACCCATATTGCTCCATGATTTATTAGCAAAGGCTCTATAAAGTCGTGACCAGACGGTAGGAAACCCCCTCTGCTTGTCAACCCAAGTAAAAGAGATCCCTTCAAAATCAATCTCTTCCATACCCGACCCCCAAGTCCACCTATTGAAATCTGCCATCACTCTAACACAGGCTAGAAAACCTCCTCACTTATCTTCTGGTCTCGCCACCATGTTGAAATCCCTCCCCTATGATCCACCGATTATCTCCAACCACCCCTGCCGTCCGTCTGAGCTCCTCCCAAAGCTCTCTTCTCCTCATAAGCAAATAACTGGCGTAAACCACTAAGAGAAAAATATGTCCTTCCTAATCGCCTGACTCAAACGATATAGAGAGGAGTTTTTCACCTCCCTAGAATTATTTCTATTGATATGAAGGAGACAAATTTTAAAAGAAAGACCTTGTTCAAGTTTATTAGTGCCTCAACTTCTCATTCAAACTTTCTTAGTATTGTTGAAGAGGTTTGCAAAACTAAAATGTCTTGCAATCCGATGTTTAAAGTTTGTGAAAAGCTTATTAAACTAAGGTGGGGGCTTTGTGAGTGGAATAAAAAGACTATTGGAAATATCATTGATAACATGAAACTTAAGGTCTACCACTTGTCATCATGAAGTTGAGTCCAACATTTTGCATTTCAATATTGCATTAAAACATATTCATCTCTTAGACAAGCTTAATTAATAAGAACATGTCTACCATATAAAGTAGCATGATTGATAACATTATTCTATTGTATTTGTAGATGCAATTATCACTGTATCAAGTATTCAATTGATCATGTGGTGAACTACACCCTCATATCGGGTATAGGAGTGTATTGGTCCTCATATCATGTATTAGGGTACACCGTATCGGGTATACCTTTATGGTTATATTATAATCCATACAACAATATTATTTTTGTTCTTTCCCTTAGCTGGTTGGTCATATTGATTCTTAGTTAAACTTCCATATAGTTCTCTTATCATATCAGGTAGCCTCTTGGCTTTCCATATCGGGCACCATCTTGGTTCACCATATCGTGTATCCCTTCTTTGATGTCATCATATCTTAAGTGAAATCATGATTGCCATATTGTGTCTCCATTCCATCCATCATATCATTTTCCCTACATTAAGTATCATGTCAGATTATAAACATGATGGACACCACATCGCCCATGCATATCGGTCATGTATATCGGGCATCATATCGGTTTGCCCTACGGACTCACCATATCAGGTATCCATATAAGGTGGTACCTGATTCCCATATCGTGTGGCCACCCATGGTAAAATCCTTGAACTTAAAATGGGACAAGATAGACACCAAGTTGTTTACTAACTCAACACAAATTAAGGAGAGAGTATCATGATTCTACTGACATTCACATCTCGGGTTCCCATCCCCTATTCTAGGGTTTTGCTCATATCGAGAAAGAGTAATATTCCACCCTAGTATCATGTACATGGAGGTGGTTTGGAATCCTCTATATTGTTCATGGAACTATGTCTTACAAATTATATCCCATTTTCATATCGGGCAAGCCTTCATGTTGGGTCCCATATCGGTTCCCCAAGCCTTCAACCCATATCAGGTTGTAAGGTTTTCAATCATATCGGGTTGCTCAAGAGTGATGAACCCATATCAGATATCCAATGATGATGTCATCATCATCATCCTCAAAATCATCAATTGACACAAAACTATGGATAACAGTTGTAATTACATATTGGGGCTCATGATTATCGCAATTGATCATAGAGAACCCTAATTCACAATTAATCAACTAATAGAGTAATACTAAGGAAAGCATAATAATATTGAGGGGTTTGAGTTATATAACCCGCCTCTGGAAGAGCTTCCAAACTTCAAGATTCACTTCACACATCCCAAGATTGAATATGAGCCGTATCCAAGCTTCAAGACTTGAACTCCAAGCTCTTGCACGATATCTCAAGTCACCTTGGGCGATATCACCTTACTTGGATGCTTCAACCTTCTTTTGCCGATATCTTTCCTTCTTGGCTGATACCAAGCCTCACCTCTCCACTATGGGCAACATAAGGGAAGGTATTTCATGATACAAGAGGAAGGGTACTTGCTAGATCCCAAAATCTTGCCAACAAATGAAGATCAATGTATTTATACTCGTAGTTTATAGAAAAGAGTGCCATAGATGTCATTATCTTAAGGTGCTTCATGCCACCTAGCCATGCAAGGTCGACACATGATCTTGTATACTTGCCACATATTATTTTTCCATGCAAAGGATAAAGAAAAGATAAGGGGGTGGCTCTTGAGTTGTCTCCTAGGGCAATTCCCCTTCCACTAACTTATTATAATATTCTACTCCATCATTTCCATAGTAAAAGCAAATCGATGCCTCATTCTCCCTTGGAGTGCCTTTCCCGTCATCAGTCAAGCCAAGGCTTCCTCAAACAGATAGGAGGCCCTCCTTATCGCTCTATGGCCGATAGGGACCTCTATTCTCAAATCTACAACTCAATATGGTTCATGCACATAGCTTTCAACATATTCATTTGCTTGGTTCCTTTATTATTAAGAGTAATAACATTTTAAGATGTTTCAAACATATTGTCTCCTCCTTTCTCTCTCCTTTAGAACACTAGGTAAGAGTAAAGACAGTCTAGAGGTGGTAAATTACACAATAACCCTACATCTTGTACACATTGCAATTGTACCACAATTGATGCACCAAGCACTTAGCACTATTTACACAAGTTCTCACTTAGGATTTAGGCTTTGCACATGCCACCGTTTAGCACCACATTCACTTTCATGACATACAAAACACTTAGAATATAATCAACATGTAACATTTGCAACAGAACCCGTCATCTTAGGTAAATTGCACTTTTCAATTAGAATAACACAAAATACACACATAGTTTGCATATAAGTTCCATTTTGAAAATAATACTTCACAAATGCCTTAATTACTTTTCACAAGATAAGAACAAGCATATAAGCATCTTACTAAGGCAAAACATCTAGGGTTAGGTCATAACCCAGGTCAGGGGTGTTACACTATCTATCTTATTTGATGTTGGCACACAAATTTATTCAAAATGTAATTTCCATCCTCTTTCATTCCAATACGTTATCACTTGATTATTACATTTTACTTGGTGATCAAATTTTCACTTAGGTCTCAAACCTACTAATTATTATTGAACTATATTCATGAGGTGTGTGAGGCAAAATGTATATACCTTAAATCATGAAATTAATTTTTAAATTAGGTCCTTCTCATAGGAAAATTATATTTATCATATGTGGCTACCAAATATCTCGCACCCTTACTAATATGACATAAATATTCAACTAAAATTCAAATAAAAAATCTTCTTATTTCATTTGCAGAGATGGTGCGTCCACTCATGATCTTACAATTTTGAAATTACGTTGATGCCATCCTCAAATATAACACCAAAAAATTTATATATCTTTGTAACTACAACGAGCTTTCTTAAATTTCACTAATCCTAGGGGAATCTACTTTTTTCAAAGTTCATGATTTCATACAACGTGCCTTAAGATTCCATTTTGACCATCATTACCTAAGTTATTGTATCTGTTAGATCTACATATCACGTATTATTGGTCTTAGTCTTTACCTTAAGGTATCTAAGGGTATAGATACCTTTGGAGTGAACTCCTATTGAACCCTAAGGGTCATATGTACTTCTATAGTGCCTTTTTGTTGACCCCTCTCTCGATCCCTTGAGCCTTATGTACTCATGTATAACTTTATCTAACCATGTTGGCCTTATGTACTTGCGCCATGATCACCTACTAACCCTGTCATGTCTTATGACCTTTAAGCATCACTACTTGACCCCAGGGTTGACTTAGAGCTCTACCCTATCCACGGTTGGATGATATGTTATAACTTTATTTTGTCTCTCTCATTACTTACACCTTGTTTCAGGACATAGGTCACTAATAACATCATATTTCTATGTTTTGTGACTCCTCCTAAACAAGGAGGGTTTACAACTTAGATGCATGTCATAAAGTTCCTTACCTTTATTAAGTTTTTACATATTTATCTTGGAATAGCTGAAATTTTCCCATTTATATAGGACATTTAGACAACCACACACATTTATTGTTCAGACTTGATGGTCATAGGATTTTCATGCCTTAAATGCACATTCCTTTCAATGTGTTGTTTTTGGTATTATATATATACCCGAGGATTTTCCCTTACCAAGGTTTTCACATTTATATTGTTGAAATGAATTAGGGTTTAATGTATTGGGGTTTCCACCTCATGACGTTCGTGTAAGAAGTATAACTCCAAAATTGACTGTTTAGTTCTAGTGGTACTCGTCCGTTATACCACCAGGGATCAGAAAATACAGTCTACCGACCGATACAGTAGTTAGTTTCATTCAAAGACGCCTAATTACTTGAATCTTCACTACGGTATATCCATCCACAACAGCTAGAGGCAAGAAAGGATGTAAAGAAAGATAGAAAAAGAGGAGAGGCAGATCCGTCCTCTCCGTTATAAGGGATCAGAAAATACAGTCTACCGACCGATACAGTAGTTAGTTATATTCAAAGACGCCTAATTACGATTCGTATACAAAATTTATCGAATCTTCACTGCGGTATATCCATCCACAACAGCTAGAGGCAAGAAAGGATGTAAAGAAAGATAGAAAAAGAGAAGGAGAGGCAAGAAAGGATGTAAAGAAAGATAGAAAAAGAGAAGGAAGGTATAACAAGAAAAGGAATGGCTTGCCGTGTAATTATATATTAAACAATCATCACGTATCAGTATTCTTCCTCATTGGACGACAGCAACGGCCACGTCGCAGCAAGGAGGAATCTAATTTAAAAATGGTTGAAAACTGCTCGATGATCCGAACGGTACATCGATCCAGAACCGCTAGCAGTCACGCGTAGTCCTTCCAGCACACGAGCATAGTTACACACCTCCTGATAATGTAGAATCGAGCCCACTGCTCCTTCACCAGCTTGGAGCACCGTCGGCTGAACGTCGACAACGACAATGAAGACGACGAGGAACACTTGACGCTTTCTTTTCCATTGGCCATGCAGTCTTGCATCTTCAAATCGGAAGCTGTAGCAGTAGTAGTAGTGGTGGCACTGCTGATGCTGTGCGACAGCCGTTCCTTCCAGAAGAAGGGGTTTCCTGTACGGCTACAGCTGCCACCGCTGAGACTCCTGCTACCGGAGCCGTTTTTGCTGCCGGCGAACTTCCACGCCTCATCCACTGACTGCAGAGCGACGGCGCATTCCATATCGCTTGATGGATCGATCAAGCTCCTCTTCTCTTTTGTTTAACTGCCTTCCGTCCGCACAGCACTTCTGCTGTTGCGCTATATTCTACGACTGGTACGACCACCGTGTTAGAACGGATATCTTCCTCCTACTTTGGGAGTGCGCGGGGTTGTAGTCTTGGCAGATGGATGTAACGAGGAATACAAAGGATGCGCGGCGAACAAGTTATTTATAGGCAGTGCCAGTAGACGCGTGCTTTGGGAATTAAATAGCTGCCTGGATTGCTGAAATATCAATGCCAACTCGGCCATGACAACTAGGAAAAGGAATCTATCCACTGCACCAACATCGGGCCTTCTCATTATTCAATTTGAAATCGCATTATTCTACTAATAAGAAAATTATATTATTTATTACTTCCTGCTATAGGCGTATCATTATCTTCTAAACCCACTGGGTTATGCACCCTATAGCCTGCCATGTTTACCAACGATTCCTAGAGCTTTGGGAGTTCCGATTACCCCTGAATCACGTGTCGACGTCATTAATGGCTGTTGAACCATATAAAATTATATATATACTTGATGTATCCCAGCCCCTTATGCTCTCAAGGTTGACGGACGTAGGACCATCAATCAAGGGGTATAAAAAATGGTATGAGTGGGTTGGTTTATTTTAGACTGGGTTGTTCTATAGGCCACATTTGGATTAATTGATATACTACTTTAGAAAGAGTGGTGTTTTGTTTCTTGGCCCATTTATACAGGACCATCTTCCTGGCGTCTGTGTAAGTGTGGCCTTATTTGTTAAATTTTTTACTCATAGAGGAGGGATAAATACAAATTTCAAGTAATTTTATTTTCTTTTAATAAAAAAAATTCATAGATTTTAGCAGGTCCTTGATTTTTGTAATCCATTTTACATTCTAAACAACCTATTCCACTTCTGATATAAAGATTGACAATCAAAATGTAAAATTTTTATATATAAGTTGTGGAAGGTAACATCTTGACTTGACTTCATATAGAAGCCACTCTCACCGTGCAAATTCTTTTCATGGTTACATCTCCTTCTACTTTACGAATCTAATCTCATTTGTTGATTAAGCTACTAGTCTCTTATTATTTGTCTATCTACACACATGAGATTAACCATGTCCTATTTCTTTAGCTATGGATTTTTGAAATGATGTTGATGGTATGTTGGAATAGATTGGTTTGGCTATGACTAATCAGTGGATGAAAATGAAAACACAATGGATGAGAATAAGAACCATGTAGATAATGGAAGGGTTGGAGTTCCAACTCAACTATAAGTCTACATGGGTTTGTAGTTTGATAATCATGACAATGATGAAGATTTTACATATATATGTGTATCATATTGAATTTCACGTAAATAAGAGAATAAATGTGTTCTGTTTGAAATAAAAAAATTCAAAAGTAGGGTATTCATGTGCTTTGGGGAAGGCTTACATAAAGTAGAGAATAATAGTCATAAGGGCACCACATAAGAAGATATCATTTCCATTTGAAAATGCTACAAGACTCTAATGTGAGTCAAGCTGGAACAGTACAAAAATGGGTGACTACGAGCTTTGGGAAAAAGCACAACCATATTGTCACCTATAGTCCATCTAAAAATATGTTTCACAACTTAGTGCAATATGTTTTTTAAGGTTCATGATTTGATTTGTGTAATATTTGAACAAAATAGTTCTATGGTGCAGATAATATCACTCATTTCTAGTCAATAAAGAGGTATCATAATGTCACATTCCGAAGAAATAATATAAAAATACACTTGTAACCATTGCAAAGGAGATACATAACTATCTATGTAGCATTCACACTAAAACACTTAAGTAACCTGCAAGCTTTAAACCCCACATTCTTCTACTATGAGAAATTTGATGATGAGGGTTGCCAATGAAATGTCTTCTAAGTTGGTGCTAAATCAAGAATGATGTATCAAACAATTACACATGTGGTCACTTTTGAGACAACTTAAACTACTAATGGGTATAATATGTCATTTGCAAATTTTGTTTGGGTGAATCATCACAAAAAATATATTCTATTTGGTTGTGCTTTATTATGAGATTTGACTATTGAATGCATTATTTTGGATTTTTTAAACAGTTCTAGAATTTCAATGTGTGTAAATCTTCCAATCTCAGTCTTAATTGGTCAAGATCCATCAATAAATAAGGAAATTCATATTGTATTTCCTAGTTTAATACATAGATTTTTCCAACATTTTATAATGAGGAAACAACACGAGCATCTTGGCGTTATTATGAATGGTCCAGTTTTCATTGAAGTAGTCTTGCATCAATCACCCCAACACCATTGATGAATATAGGGAAATATCAAACCATAGGTATCCTCATACAAATTGGGTGACAATGCAAATTTAAGTTTAAATTTAGTGTTATAGACACTTATATACTTCTATACTTCATAGATACTTTTCCCTAACATGTCCAGAACCCAACAATAATGCAATATTCAAAGATCATGAAATACTCATTTGCCATTTGTTAAATTTTTTGAAACATTTCAAAAGTTATTAGAGATCCAATATGATAAAGAAGATGATGAAGACTTGAGATCTTATCTTGAAAAATCAAATTTATTGTGTTATGAACCTATTCAGTTTGATGCAAGTACTATATATACTAGAACTATTTTCATTGAATTTTGTAAGTAATTGAAGCTAACATCAAGCTACGTTACCAAATATTTTGTATATATCATTACTTGTGGACATGGTGATGCAAATCCATATTTATTCAAGAAGCTTGACAAAGTAGAACATAATCAAGAAAAAGAAGAAATATTTTTTTAATGTAACATGTTCCAAATTTCTGGTATCTTCTTTGCTCATATACTAACAGTTCTCACTTATCTCGAAGTTCATGAGGTTCCCCCTCTCTTAGTATTGAAGCATTGGACAATTTTTTTTGGGGAAACTAGAGATTAAGTATTATTTATCCTGCTCTCTAGTGAAGGCCAGAAATTGGAAGTGTTCACATCAATGGCTTGGTCTAACCACGATGGGCTTACAGTAGTAAAAGAACAAAGACTGAAAATAGATAGAGTGTTTTTTGCAATAGCATTGGGTACGCCGTTTAACTCCCTAGGGACGTGACGCATAGAGAGTTGGATGAGAGAAGTCGTGATGGTGCGAATTTTCCTCCAAATAGCTTGGAGCTTGGGTCCCGGGGGCATCGCCTGGCTAACCATCATAACCGAGGAGATGGAGTCGGAGAAAAGGATGACTCTTCCCAAATTCATGGTATTGACAGTGGTAGCTGCATTATAAATGGCATGGAGTTCAACATCCAGCGCTGATTGTGCATATATAGGTGACCCCTACCGAGCAAACAAGTGCCAGAGCTATTTATAATATGGAGTCCTATTCCCGCCATGTTGGAAGACTCCCGAAAGGCAGCATCCATGAAGACAATGTGATCAGGGCTGAAGGCTTGCGACAGAGGAACATATTTCCTGGGATGTGCATTTGGAGTAATCTTGGGCAGGTTCATTATGGAGTTAACCCTCTCTTTGATAAAGCATACCTCTTCATGGACCTTTGGGGTCAGCTATTGGTGCACGGTGTTGTTTCTAACCTGCCAGAGTCGCCAGTAAGCGATAACTTTCTGGAGTTTGCTACTGTTGTTCATGTTGCTGATTGCATTCCTCCATGTATCTTCATCGTACTCAAAGAAGCTATTCTGCATATTGAGTGCTCTCCATATGTTTTTACTCATCGGACAATCACGTAGGCAGTGCATGAGTGTCACAGGTGCGTTATTACACCTTGGGCAGAGAGGGCCGACGTCCATGTGGCGTCGTTGCTTCTCAATGTTGGTTAAGAGTGCGCCATGTTGGAGCAGCCACATGAAGGTGCAGATTCATTATGGGGCCTTTAACTTCCAGATCAGATCCCAGTTACCAGGTGTAGTTATGCACTTGTCTTTGGGGATCCATTTGTAAGCTGTACTAACCGAGAATGAGCCATCTGTGCTGTGAGGCCAAGTCTAGTTATCCAGCTCGTCATTGTTAGTAGGAGGGGATAAGTAATGCAAGATTGTCCAGACTTCCGGTGGCAAGTATGACTGTATGAAGTTGAAATCCCAAAGACCATTATCCAGCCTCATCCAATTCACCAGAAGGTCAGATAAGTCGTCTGGTACTGGCCAGTCTGGTCTAATATCGCTGATACTCTTCCCCAGGATCCATTTGTCCCTCCAAACTGATGAACTTCATCCTGAGACAATCGACTTATGGTAGGT
The DNA here is from genome assembly GCA_963693085.1 of Alisma plantago-aquatica. Taxonomy (NCBI): domain Eukaryota; kingdom Viridiplantae; phylum Streptophyta; class Magnoliopsida; order Alismatales; family Alismataceae; genus Alisma; species Alisma plantago-aquatica. The sequence continues at coordinate 254,161,215 of OY856411.1, forward strand.
TGCCCTTAGTATATCCAGATTGCATTTGATGAAGGCCCACGCAGAGGAGCAAGGAGTGTTGATAGCTTTTTCGGCTCGCATATATTTTTCTTTCATGATCGTTACCCATAGAACCGGGCGGTCAGTTAGAAAATCCCAGGCATTTTTCATCATTAGTGCAGTATTTTGGTCTCTTGCATCTTTAATTCCAAGGCCACCATTAGATTTGCAGGAGGTGACCTTCTTCCAAGACACTAAGGAGAGCTTCTTATTGTCATCGTTCCCGGACCAGATGAAGTTTTTTTATGTGTTTGTTTATGCCGTCACACAACAAGGGTGAGAGACGGACAGTCTGCATGGTGTAGGCTGGGATTGCTTGGAGGGTGGATTTCATGAGAGTAATCCTCCCTGCAAGGGAGAGATGTCTTGCAGCCCAGCTACTCATCTTTCCTCTGATCGTGGAAACAATTTGGTTATGGGTCGTCTTATCGAGTCTGTGGTGCAGAACAGGTACTCCTAGATAATGCCCAAGGTCATCTGTGCTTTCGATCCCAATTTTCCGGTAGAAATTGTGTTTGTTGCGCCGTGAAGTATTGGGGGAAAAGAAACAATGCGATTTTTCTTTGGAGACGGTTTGGCCAGACGCAGTAGTGAACTCCGAGAGTACATCGGCGATGATACACGCCTGTTCCACATACCCTTCCGCCATTAGGAGGATGTCATCAATGAAGAAGATGTGTGAGAGAGGTGTGTCATGTCTTGTGAGTTTGATAGGTTTCCATCGGGTGTCTTCAACAGCTTTAGAGATTACATGTGAGAGGCATTCCATGCAAAGAACAAAGATGTATGGGCTTAGCAGGTCTCCTTGACTGACCCCTTTGGTTGAGCTGAAGGGGGCGAGAGGTACTCCATCCCAAAGAATAGATGTGTTGCCACTCGAGATGATATCCATGATCAAGTTAACAGTAATATTTGGCAGTCCACTTTTAACGATTGTATCCCGGATGAAGTTCCAATTCATTCGATCAAAAGCTTTGGAAAGATCGAGTTTGATGCATACCCAGTGCTTGCCCGACCTTTTCTGTCTCATGGAGTGTATAAGTTCTTGAACAAGGATGATGTTGTCGCTTATACGCTGGCCTGGGATGAAGCTTGTTTGAGTCTCCTTTACCCACGAGCTCAGGTGTGGTTTGAGACGTTCCACTAGAATTTTTGAAATAAGCTTGAAACAGGTGTTATTGAGTGAGATCGAACTTAACTCACTGCATTTTTAAGGTTTTCTGCACTTTGGAATCAGGACCATATATGAGTCTGACAAATGAACATCAATCTTGCCAGTGTTGAACGCCTCCTGGACTGTGAGAGTGACAGAATGTCCGACTTGCTGCCAGTATTTTTGGAGAAAGCTGGTGTATACCCCGTCTGGGCCAGGGGCTTTCAGAGGGGACATTTGCAGAAGGGTGCTTTTAACCTCCTCGGTGCCAGGTGTGCGAGCAATATAATTGAGCGCCTGACTAGAGAGTTCAGTAAAATGCCCTACATAACCAGCGGCCGCGTCCGGCCTAGCTGTGGTCTGTCCATCGTTGGTAAGCAGGCGTATGAAGTAGCTGGAGACGAGTTGCTTGAGCTCTTCTGGATTTTCAGTCCAAGCATTCTCCTCGTTTCATAGTCTGGTTATTTTTGCATGGTGGCGATGGGCTTTAACATAAGCATGGAAGAAGCTTGTATTGCCACACCATATTGAAGCCAGTTGACATATGCTTTTTGTTGCCAATCCATGTCCTCACGAAGTAGGATATTATTGTATTGTTCTTGCAAAGAAGCTGCTAGTAAATCGTTAGTAAGGCTCGAATTAACAGAGTCCTGTACCTGGCAGCGACTAAGGCATCTCATGGTGTTCTCCTTCGTCTTCCTTCTATTCTTATTTATCTTTTTTTCCCAGCTAAGCACATATTTGGAGAAAGGCGGTAGGGCCTGGAGAAAAGACACCCTGGAGTCCCACTTTGGAAGGATTTGATTGTTGAACTTTGGATTAGCAATCCAGCTAGCCTTGGTGCAGAAGACATGTGGCTTGTCGTCAGTATTGGGAGGGTTGGAGATGAGGATGGGGTTATGGTAGGAGTAGAGGCGGGCCAACACACATGTACGCATCCCCCCTTCCATTGTGAGCCAGCAATCATTGGCTACGACCCGGTCTAGCTTCTCGAGGAGTTTCTTCCGTTTGAAGGTGTAGTAATGTCTGCTAGTGTGGACTTCGGCGAGTCCAGTATCTAGTAGCAGTTTATTGAACAGTTTACAATTGCGGCAGTCGAAGGATTTACCTCCTTTCCTCTCTGATTTTTCAAGCATCGTGTTGAAATCACCAACCACGGCCCAAGCACCGATAATGGTAGTAGAGATTTCAGTGAGTCGTGTCCAGAGTAGATTCCTCTTCAGAGGGTGAGGGTTGCCGTAAACAACTGTAAGGTGCCACATGTTGTTCACTCTGCAATGAATAAGCTGACGGTGATTAAGACTAATCTCAATGTTGTAGCGGTTGCTATCCCAGAGGATCCAGATGCCACCGGAGAAACCGAGTGCTTCCAGCCTATGGGATGAGGAGAAGCCAAGCTTTTTTATTATTGTGTCTACTGAGTTACCACTGCATCGGGTCTCGATGAGTGCTAGAATGTGGAGATGGTGCTTGATCTTATAATCCTGAATTAGACGAATCTTATCCTTGGAGAAGGCTCCTTGGATATTCCAGCTGAGGATGTTAACCATTAAAATAGCTGGATAAAGATGCTGACAGGTTGATTAATGGAAGGCTGCCTGCAGCCCAATAGGCTTCTCGCCTTCTTCATTAGCTTTTGGCCCCTCAGCGGCGGTGGCGTCTAAGATATCCATTTCTTGATTCTGGTTGTCGAATTCTAATTGTTTCTTTGCGTGGCCTGGGTTTGGTTTGGTGAACATTTGGGCCAACCTTCCTTTCTTTCTTTCCCTCCCGGGACTGATCATAACATTCTGATAAACGACGTGTTTGTTCCTGAGCAGGACGCCGCTATCATTCGTGGTGTTGCCCCAATTGAATTTGTCAGGATGGATGTCCGGCCTTGGTTCAGTGTTTGTCCCAGTGAAGATGAAGGCCTCCCCATTATTAGGGAGTTTGTCACGACCTTCAGAGATTTGGTCATCGATTAGGATGACGGTAGTGTCATCCTGTACTGCGGTGTTGACACCTTGTGGACGTTCATTGCTTGTCGTCCTCTTAGGTGGTGGGTTATTCTGCTTCTTTTTGTTCTTCTTGTGGACAACGTTTTCCCATCCGCCATCCTCCTCCTGTGTTGCAGATGGGTGGGCTGTCTCTTGAATGATTTTTGTTGTGGGTTGGTTGTGTCTTCCTTCATTGCTTGATTTCTCCTTCTGCGAGTGCGTCTTCTTTACCGACTTCGGAGCATGGATTGACGTCGAGTAGGAGAAGGGTGCTGGTGGAATGACAGCGTTCGAGGATGAGGCTTTCGCTGGTGTGAAAGGCTTGACAAAGGAGCAGTCGGCGTTGGCATGGCCCAACCTACCACAACATAGGCACACCATTGGTAGGTTCTCGTACTCAAGACGGTAGTGTTCACCGTTCAAGAAGATTCCAGGAAGAAGGGGTTGGGCGGTGTCGACTTCCACTGCCAGGTGAGCGAACTTGCCGCGGTCTCTTGTAGTTGTAGTGGCGTTGATTTTGATTGTCCTCCCCACCAGATCTCCTATGCTGGAGAGAAGTTGGTTCTGGAATAAGAAGATGGGCAGATAAACTACCCTAGCCCAAACCACAAGCTTGCAGGGTATGGGGTATGAAGGTCAGAACTTGGGCGACCATGATTGGACTGAAAGATAATTGTCGAAGATGGTCCAGGGCCCCTTTGTCATGGCGTTGATGAAGTCCTCTTCGTTCGCTAGTTGGACGATATAGTAGCCAAGCTCAAGATCGATAACTCTGAAGGAGTCTGATGGCGACCATAGAAGAGCCACCTGGTTAACAAGGGTTTGGAAACCGATGTTACCTCTGATTAATTTCACTATAACAGCATGTTTCCATGGCTCTAAGAGCGGTGTGAGAGAGGCCGAATTTACTGTGATCGCTGGTAGGGCTCCGTTGCGATCCACCAGTATCTCTTCTGTGTGTAGGGTGTCTGGGGAAACAAGCTTGATGGTGTCAGCAGCCTTGCGGCCGGTCATAGCATCCTTGTATGATTTCTCCTGTGTCTCGACGCCGTCCGTCGCAACTTCACGATTTTGTTGGATCAGATCGCCGTTAGCATGTGGGGTGCGGGTGTCTTCGTTCATAGGGGTACTGCCATGAACGTAGATTCCTCCACGTCCTCTTCCTCCACGGCTATGGCCGCCTCCACGCCCGAACCCTAGGCGCTCCGCAGAAGCCATCCCACCAGTCTAATCTCTTTCAATTAGTAATGAAGCATTGGACAATTGATGCTACAAGTGCAAGTAAAACTCCATATTTTAAAGATTCTCACATTGATGTTGATGATAGCACCCCTTTAGGTAGGTGCAACTCAATTTGTATACAAGTAATGGCATTATTTGGTTTAGTTTCTAAACAAAGGGACACTTATATAATTATACAAGAACTATTTCAAAATTCCTATGATGAAATGATGTTGTTGCTAAAAGAAAAGTATGAAACTAAGTTTGCGTGAAGAAAACATACCACCTTCTCAAACTCATATAGAAACACAAGGTACTCAATGCATTTTATGAATCTAAGATGTAGAAAATAAGATAAATGCAAGATATCCACCCCCATTACATTGCAAATTGAATAATGAATTATACTGGTTTAAAACTATGAGTCAAGTTAAAAGAGAAAAAATGAAATTTATTAAATGTAATGACTAAATGGCATAATAACCAAACACGCAAATTTGGGTAATATTGGTTTATTTGATTCTCATTATCATTTATTTAAGTTAGGTTTCATTCCATTGTTGCTTGTGACTCACTTTGTGGAGATATACATATTATGTTAGTAAAGATAGATTAAGTTCCTATTATCTCGACCACATTCATAAATCTTTTAAGGAATAAGTAATTCTAAGTATCTAACTTTATATTTATTTATTAAATAACACTTGTAGGATCTTTCTTAAACTATTCAATCTTGTAAGGTTGGGAATTTATGTGTTCATTATGAAGGGTGTTGACTTGGAGAGTATTGACTTCAAGGTGTTGACCAGTAGTGTTAAGAGTTGAAGGGTATTTACTTGAGGTGTAATGACTTGAAGGATATTGACTTGGAATTTCATACTTAGAAGGTGTTTGTGTCCATACATCAACGCTAGGTGTGGCTTGTATGTGTATTTAAACATTAACATGTTGGTCATATATGTAGTTTAGTCCATCCCAGAAATGTTATTGCTTACTACATTAATCTTTATTGGATATCCATGTGAGTCTTAGAGAAGGTATGTGACTTCAGATTGATTATAATTTGTTTTACTACTTGTGCCTAATTTTACATTGATGTTTGGTACTCGAGTTTAGTTGTATATTGGAATAGTAATCTTATGTTAGTATAGAAAAACATTAGTAAAATTGACATCCTAATATGATATTGGAAAATATCAATGTCTGTATAATGACTCAACTATAGGACTAGATAGATCCATGTTAGTAAAATGCCTCAATTTTTATCTGCCCTAATGTTTAGATGAATTGAAGCAATGATTTTCATATGCACATCGATGATATGTTACCTAAGTATTAATGGATTATGCTTAGCTAGATTTCATTTGAGCATATCTTGGTTACATGTCTCTGTTGTTTAAAAAACCAAATCACAAGATTTAGTTTCACTAGTTTGATTTCATTTAATAACCAATTTGAACTCATGCATATTTAAATTTTTATAGATATTGATAAATCATTGGATGGTTCTAAAAATAACACATATATTTGTCTTATGAATTTTATGCTCATAAACAACCATGTCAGTCAAATACTTCAATTGTATAGGAAAAAACATGTCAGTAAAATGCTTCAGTTGTTACCTATCTTATTGTTGAGGTGCATTAGAAAAGCCATATGCGTATGTGTATGGTTGGTTTATGACATTTGTATGGATATTTGATGTAGTGACACCAGGCTTACAAATTGTGACCAAATAAGCACACCTGAATAAAATAGACTGCAAGTACACGGGCTCAAGATCATATAAGAGCGGCAAGTTGGGGCATCCACATCGATGATGAAGTCACTATATTATTAAGGTTCCTTAATTTGGAGATTATGGATTAACTTGGTTTTGTCTTGTTAAGGCTAAGGGCCTTGGAATTAAGTAAAATAATGATGAAAACTAAGATAATGCTAGGGATTAGGTATAACTGGATAACGATATAAGTTATTAAAGAAGAAGCTATCAAGGTTATTAAGACCAAGAACCACAATCAGTATGCATGGCAAGATAATGTTACCCAAAACATCAACTAAAGGACCAATCACTGATAACCACAACTAAGTGCTAAGTTCCCTAACAAAGATGATTAATAATTAGCCAATGAATTTTTTCTAATGACCAGAATGAGGAATAAGATTGAAAACACTACACAACAATTTTCCACAAAGTGGTGACAAAACATATTACATGAGTGGGTTGTGTAGGGAATATGGGATAATAATCCAAGCATTGGGCATATATTTAATCAATACATCCAATAATAATTCTACTAAAATAGAAAATGAGATGTTGTTTAGTGGCTCTAATATGCTTTAGTGTCATGGATAGCATAGAGTGTATTTAGTAGAGCTAGTCCCTAAATCACAATGTATCAACCCTTGTAAAGCATGTTTTACTAGAAAATAGGTTAACCTATATGAATATCAATTGTACTCTAGGATTCAAAGTGTAGTCCTCTAAATTGAAATAGTGGCAAGGGTTGGTGTAGGGTGTAGGAGAAGGATTTTCAACTCCGATTTCTAATTGTCCAACCTCTAGCATGTTCTTTACCATTTTTAGAAGGGGATACACAACTAGTTATATGTATCTCCCACCTAGGGGTAGTAGAATATAAATGTAAAATGGTGAAGAGGGAAATTAGCTAAGTGGTCACAAGTGGTCTTACAAGTTTTTCCCTTCCAAACCTCCAAATTCCTCTTTTCTAGATACGATAGTTTGTTCTATCCCACAAACGCCAAAAGGAAAAGATAGGGAGAGATGAAAAATAATAACTCAATAGTTCACAATATAAAACATTATGCATGAATATTCCCAGTGACATGGTATCAATCTTCCATATTTCATCCTCTGAAATAGATAATAAATGAATTTTATCTAACCCTAAGTAAATATAGATAAAAAAGAGAGGATAATGAAGATTGAAGCCATGGAATTTTGTTGGAGAAATTCTTTTTCTTCGCTTTTATCTAGTAGTAGAAAAATCACCTTCTTTCCACGTGAATGGCATGAAAAATGGAACGGAATAATAGTCAAAACACCAAAAAACTATGATTTTAGGGGTACATGTGGTAGTTTTTGAATGGATAAAGGTGGGTATGGTAGAAGAAAGTTGGTGTGTATTGAATGCCAACCCCTAACCCTAGACACCACTAAGTCTTACGTAGGGCCTAGGATAGCTAGGGATGAGTGAGGGAAAATAGGAAAATAGGTGTAAATGTAGAGTTAGGGTTAGTGGTCAAAATGGTCATTCTTTACCTACAACGGTTGTTCTTCCATGATGGAAAAATAGGCATTTTGGGATAACAATTTTGGTGGTCTAAGTAGGTTTAAATTATAAGGTAGGCTTTTTTCGGTGTGTGGTCGTGGTCATTTTTATAGAACAATTTCCATGGGGGCTTTTCTAGAATAGATCTATCCTTGTGTACATGGAGTTCAATTAGTTAGAAAGTGGGGACATGTGGGATTTTGACATGCCCGTCATGGGCTCCAAATAACAAAAGTGAAGTATAGTTAGAATGACTATTCTGAGCAGAATAGTCATTTTACTGGGGTAATGATTGAGATAGTGAATGGGGGTGGAGCTCACTCTCGCAATAACAATTGTAATGGAAAATGACCTTTATGAGGATCTCGCGTGAAATTTATTTCTTAAAGTTTTCAACCAATGAGTCAATTTGCTTCGAAATGGTTCTTGAGTACTTGGGGTAGGTTGGAGATGATCCTGATGGATCTTTTGACTCCTCCTTGTGTGGTAAAGTCTATTTATATGACTCCTTCTCCTTTCATCAATTTTCTATGAGGTTCCAATAAAAACCCAAAAGACTCCATTGGTGCATTTTCTAGAGAATATGATATATTAGGAATAAAGAATGCATCCTAACTATCTTTAGATGGATAATGAGAATGAAAAAATATGGAGTTCTAGACCGTTGATTCTTCAACGTATAATGCTCTTATACATTGCATTGGTAAATCCCATATATATCTTGTTGGCAAGAATAAATAATTGGGCATCATCCATGGCTTATATACAACTTATAAACCCACCCTAATTACATGCATAAGACCTTACATGCGTCAGTCTACATAAAAGAAGTAGACTAAATTTCATTGATTCATGATGGAAGACACCCACATATGAAATAGATAAGATGATATGTGCAAAATTCATGTTCTCTCAAATTCGATATTGATGGAGTTATATATATTAAATATAAAATACATAATATCAATTGTGTGATATGAAATGATTTTGTTTGATAGGAAGGAGGCTTGCACATCAATATTGAGTTTTATCTATTATGAAGGGGATGTTTGGGCATTCATTCAAGGTCTATATCAGTCATGATAAGGGATACAAAAATACTTCTAGAATCATATTCCAGAAACTACTCTTGAGGACAAAGAAAGGAGGTTTATATATTGGATGTCATTTTCATTCTCTAACTGAACTAATCAGGATATTTGTAGATGGATATTGCACTATTAATATTTCACACATCTTTGTGACAGGGTTGGTCAATGAATTGGTCATGGAAGGAGTCTTTAGTTTTCTCTATTTGGGTAGTTGATATTGTCTATTGTTCTCAAAGGGGGGTTTTGTTAAAAAATGATATTTTATGACATGATTTTACTTTAAAATTGAGTTTCTATTAGCGTGAATAGGTTCCTTTGTCATCTTGGATCTAGTTGTATTGAATTATATATAGTATATATTCGGTTCTTGTGCACCTCCTAGATTCTTGATTATTCCATTGGGGAAGTCATTTCAACACAATTTTTACCATTCATATATATCAGAGTTAGTATGGAGAAATCCCCAATTATAGATTTATCCATATATTTATGGATAGTGGCACTCTATATTACCATTTCATCATATGAGTTGTGAGATAGGGATTCATAAATTGCACTATCTCTAGACATATTGGTTTGTAGAACTCAAGTTTATCATGTGACTTTAGACTACTAGATAAACCCTAAATTATTATTGACAATGGTAGATGCATATTATGTACTCCATTTTACAATATTTATATTCAATAGTGTATTTAAATTACTTGTGCTAAAGTTCAAAAAGACAAAGAACATTGGGTTATAATAATTTACTAATTTAACTAAGCAGAGTTAGATAGTAGTTGATTTGGGTTATGTGGAGTCTGATTCACAAAAACAAGATTAACTAATGCGGAAGCATTTTGTTAGCAACGGAATTACAAAAAATCACTAAAAATTAAAACCTTTTATTAAAAGATCCATTACCAAAGATTCTCTTAAACAAGAACCATAGTATTATATTTACATACTGGTCCACATTGGACATTCCATGTATCATCAAACAAAAATCTCAGGTTGATTATAAAAACATTATCTACTGACTCCTAGGACCTGAGAGTACAGAGACGACACATAGGACTTTATGTACAAAGCTTGACATCCAGTATCCCCACCTGGGATATTATTGTTGTCCTTGTTGTTGAAGTTGTTGCTCTTCCTCTGCTACATAGGTTCTGCCTCTTTGTCTGTGTCTACCTAAAAATGTTGAATCCCACGGGGGTGAGACAATTATAAAATTGCCCCAACGAGAGATATAACTCTCCACCATAAACATTATTATTGCATTTTAATAGAAATAAACTAAGTAGTGGGATAATATATTTAAATAGTAGATAATTACTATCTATGCATGTTAGAGCAACATTCCTATTCAAGTATTTCAGTTATAACTTGACAAGGCAGCATGTTTCTTATTTAATAAAGAATTAAAGAACATAAATAACATTTATGTATCAAGAACATGCTAAGTAGGATAACATCAACCAGTGGTTCTTGTATTTCAATCTTATGCAAATACTCTACATGGCTGATTATATTTTTCAAACATTCTTAAGCTATGAGGAGATGAGGTATACCGCTCATACTCCAACCGATCACTGCGAAGTCAAAATCGGTACCATACAAAATCAATGGAAGAGCCGACTTCCATGACTTCCCACATCTCGGTCAGTGCGAGATTACATGCAGGACATCTTGTGTCTCTACTTACATAGCTTGCCAGGGTATAGTGGAAACTCACTATAAAGCTACAGTGGCGGCTGCACTCTCTTCACGATCGAGAGATTTCATGTTTATCTCCATCGATCCGACATTAACATCATCGAGAGATTAGTGATACATCCATCCCGGAACATACAATGAAGGATTGAGAGGTTTAATGTTTACCTTCCATCAATTCCCTCATTAGGATGTAAGGATATTTGCGCCCATCAACCCCCACATATTCAAGAATATGTGAACTCCAGGAAATCTCATAAGAAAACCTTTTTCACTATCACCAGCTACTGACGATGATGGATCTATGGTCAGAGCACTACATGAATAGTTTTCACTTGATGAATTAAGTACATTATCATATTCTTTTTAGCATCAGTCAAGTTTTCAAACATAACTTATTAGGACAAATGCTATAAAGAAACATGTACTATTTTCATCAATTATCTCTTAGTCTTTAAAAGACATAGGGATCTCGGTCCCTCATATAAACATATGGTTCTGGGTATTCAAACCCTCAGCTCATCACAGAGCACTGTTACCACTTTTTTCAGGTAACCATCACCTTCAGGTCATCTGACCAAGGTACACATGATACTTTCTTTACAAGCATCTTATCTGGCACTTGAGGCCCAACAATTCTATTGTTACCTCTTACTAAGCAATAAGGCATATTATGGTACACAAGGCCCAATAAATAATTTCAATAAATAACACATCATAGCTCATACCTGGCTATGTTCATCATCTTAGGATGCCTATAAGGTTAGTACAGATGATAATAGTTAAATCAATCATAATTCAGTTCCATGCTATCCCATGGTAACACCACACTTCCCATACCAGGGTTAGGGTTTCCCATTTTATAGCAGTAATGGTTAATCATCCCCCTTTATTCAATTCTGACCAATGATTCATCATTTCATTGTCCAAGATTAGGGTTTGATGCTAAATAGAATAAACCAGAATTAGGGTTTCACACACCTTCACCCTATTTTGAATTAGGGTTTACTATTCACATCACATCACCCTCGATTTAGGGTTTATGTTCAATAACCCACAATTAGGGTTTCTATTCATCCAAATTAGGGTTTTATATCAACATACCAAGAATTAGGGTTACTCATGTCATTACCCTAAATTCACATCTCATTATCTTCCTAGATTAGGGTTTCATTCAAAATTTCCCCAATTTAGGGTTTGAGTTCATCAATTAACTCAATTAGGGTTTCATGATCTCTTTAACAAGGATTATACCCTAATTGTATATCACAATTACTTTGTTTGTATTAAGCTTGATTGCTACATGATTATCTTCCATGTATAAATATCTCTCTCATCCTCTTCTAGGATGTCTAGAAGATTTGATCAATTGATCCTTCAATCACATGAGTCTTCAAATTAATTGACCAATTGAATCTTCAATTACATTAGATATCCAAATGGATTAACCATTTTGAACCTCAAACAGTCTTGCCTACTTAGACCATAAATGGTCTTGGACTTTCAAAGTTCAAATGGTTTGAAACTGTTTGGGCATATTGCCCTTGAAACCGTTTAAGCAAACATTGCCTTGAAACCGAATGAGTTAGAAAGTGTTTAAACCGAAAGAGTTTGGGTCTCCAAATGATTTGGGATCATTTGGTCCCAAACAATCTTGAGACTGTTTGGTCCCAAATGGTCTTGAGACCGTTTGGACTCAAACGGTCTTGAGACTTTTTGGTCCAAACCCTCTCAAAATCGAATGGACCAAAAAGGTGTTTCAACACTTAATCATTTCAAGGTTTCAATCAATGAACTACCTTTCAATTGAATACTTGATTCATTCATCAATTGAACCATAGAATCACCCCTCAATTAGACTATAAATTAGGGTTTTAAAACCAATTAAACTAGGGTTTATAATCAAGACTCCTTCAATTAGGGTTTTGGAATCGAGGAACCATCAATGCTTAACATTGTGGAACTAATCCAATTGAAAATAATGAACCATCATCAAATTATGATATGACCTGACCTCAAACGGTCTTTAGGTCATGTGGATGACCTATAAATGGTCTTGAGATTGTTTGCCTCATAAATCATTAAAATTTGTGAAATCCAATTAGGGTTTAGGTCATTGGATTGACCATCAATATAGTAATTGATTGCTTGTTGATTTAATATCTCTAACTCTTCAATTACTCAACCATATTCAACCCTAGACCTTAAAATGGTCTTGGTTGACCTCCAAATAGTCTTGAGACCATTTTGGGTGACCTCCAAATGGTTTTGAAACCGTTTGGGCTAATCTACCCAAAACATCAACTTAATTAATTGCAAATTCAGCACTTAGCCGATTAGGGTTTCCACTTGGAGGATTGTTTATATATTGACTTAACCAATTATATAAAATGGATCATCATCCAACATGTTCTAGGGTTCTGACCTCAAATGGTCAGCCCTCCAATCGGTCAACTCCTCTAAACGGTTTGGGGTCCAAGCCTCCAAACGGTTTGGAAACTGTTTGGTCTCCAAATGGTTTTGTGAAACCGTTTGGACCAAACTCTTGAAACCATTTGCAACTCAAATCTGTTGGAAAGTGAGCCTAAGATGATGTTATCATCATCAAGCCTTAGACCATCGAAAACTACTGCCATTATAATGGTAATTGCATCAACTTAATCAAAGAAATTGAAAGAAGAGCAATTGAATATCGTTGAATAAGAAATTGAAATCAATAACAATGAATAGGGGTTTAAGTTATATAAAACGCCTTCAATTGAGCTTCAAATCTTGGAGATTCAAATAAAAAATGGTGGAAGAAGCTTTCTCTAACCACAAGGATCGTTCCTTAAGCTTTTGGGTGAAAAGGAATGGTTAGAAGTGAAGATGGGATCGTGATATGAAGGAATCATGCATTGACTTGTGATTTCCACCATGAAATCAAGATGAACGAAGGTCAAGAAGCTTACCAACAGGTTAAGGGTCGTCTTCCTGATGACCCTAGCTCCCTTGATCGTTTTTGCAAGAAAAGGAAAGAAGTGGATTCTAAAAAGACCTTGGTTTGAGTGGTAAAGGGTCTTTTTATAAGGAAATTAATGAGAGAGAAAATGCCTTATAAAAAATCCTTTAATTCCAAAAATTGTGCCACCTCTTCCTCCTAAATTCCGTGCATGCAAAGATATATTCCTTATCTCCAAATTCACTTCCATTATCCATGAATTAAGGAAAAAGAAATTAATCACCTTAATCATATTATATGAATATCCCATTTTTAGTGGATATTACTTTCCCTTAACTTAATGTGAGTGGACTCTCCACTCAAGTTAGATATTTCGTGGCCTAGAAAAGGAACAAGGGTTTTCACACTTGAAAAAATCCAACCATCTTGTTTTTGGTTGAAGGCCCTTCAATTATTATATTTATTCTTGCATAAATTTGAAGCAAAGTTCCATTTATGATTAAATCTTGATTATTTTAATATCAAGATTCTCTCTCCTTCAAAGTATCTCAAATGAGATTCGCCTCTCATTTTACTGCCTCTACAAGATTCCAAGAATACTATGGACCTTATTGAAGTGGTAAATTTCATATTGAACCCTGGGTTTTGGGTAAATTGCACATTACACCAAAACTAGGTCTTAATGCACAAACATTGTTTTATCAGCTCTTTCTTGGTACTCAGGCTTTCACTAGTCATACCTCTGCATCATTTTCATTCCCATGATGCTCCAACACCTGAGGAACATATTATCATGTAAAATTTGCAAATTAACCCCTCAACTTCAGTAAATTGCACTTTAGTCCATAACAAACAAAACATTATTTTCACTATTATTCAAAAAGGAACTAAATGAAATATAAGTTCCTCTTGAGCCTTAATTACTTTTCAAAAGATAATATCAAGCATATAATTATCTTTCTTAAGCAAAACACCTAGGGCTAAAGCATAACCCAGGTTAGGGATGTTACAAATTATCCACCCCTTACAAGGATTCCGTCCCCGAAATCTTCAACAAAAACATCAAGAGAAAAGAGAAGGATACTTCCTCCTCATCTCTTCCTCTAGGTCCCACGTAGGTTCTTCAATGCCACGGTGATGCTAGAGAACTTTTACATGACTAATGTCTTTCTTTTTCAACTTTTTTATTCTTCTTTCAAGAACCAACACAGGTCCTTCAACATAAGACATATCATCATTTAATTCTACCTTGACAGGTTGAAGAACTAACTCCATGTCAGGATGACACTTCCTCAACATGGAGATATGAAACACTGGGTGCAATCTATGCAACTCAGGTGGTAACTCCATCTTATAGGCTACCCTTTCCATCCTTTCAATGATCGGATAAGGCCCCATGAATCTAGGAGCTAACTTCCCCTTCTTTCCACATCTCAGGATACCTTTCCACAGTGAAACCTTGAGGTATACTCTATCTCCAACTTGGAATTCTAAGGGTCTATGACGTTAGTCAGCATAAGATTTCTGTCTATCCTGGGCATCTTTCAACTATTGTTGTATGACTTTAATGTTCTCAGTTGTTTGATGTACTAGTTTAGGACCCAAAAGTGGATATTCTCCGATTTCATACCAACATAAGGGAGATCTACAATGTCTACCATATAATGCCTCATATGGTGCCATATCAATACTGTGTTGATAGCTATTATTATAAGAAAATTCTATCAAGCTCAGGTGTAGATCCCAACTTCCTACAAACTAAAGGACACATGCCCTGAGCAAGTCCTCCAAGGTTTGTATGGTCCTCTCAGACTGTCTGTTTGTTTGGGGGTGAAAGGTTTTACTAAACCTTAATTGTGTACCCAAAGCTTTATGGAGTCACTCCCAAAAACGACTCGTAAACTGGGGACCTCTATCAGAGACACTAGTAGCTAGAACGCCGTGCAACCGCACTATCTCATCTATGTATATCTATGCAAGCTTCTCAGCAGTGTAGGTTGTTTTGATAGGTAAGAAATGCACTGTCTTAGTCAACCTGTCAACTATCACCCAAATGGAATCATGACTTTTGGATGTTTTAGGCAAACCAACCACAAAGTCCATGGTTACATGATCCCATTTCCACTGCGGTATAGGTAGAGGTTGCATTGTTCCTATGGGCTTCTGATGTTCAGCTTTAACCTGCTGACACACCAGACACCACATAACAAACTCAATAACATTTTTCTTCAATCCAGGACACCAATACATATCTTTTAAGTTATGATACATCTTGGTGTTCCATGGATGCATAACATACATTGAAGAATGAGCTTTTTCCAAAACTAACTTTCTTAAGTTATCAACATCAGGTACTACCATCCTACCATGGTAACAGACTACCTAATCATCTGAATCATGGAAGCCATCTCATTTCTCACTTCCATACTCAGACGTGATCTGCTGAATCATAGTATCAACTTGTTGTGCTTCCTTAATCTGTTGTCTCAGAGTAGGTTTCACTTGCATCTCAGCTAACAACCCAGCTAACAATGATACTTTAAATTATATATTGTCTAGGGTTGGTGTTACTGATTTCCTACTTAGTGCATCAGCTACCACATTAGCCTTCCCTGGATGTTAATCAATTGTACAGTAGTAGTCCTTGATTAATTCCATCTTGCAGCGCTGTCTCATGTTCAGCTCATGTTGTGAGAAGATATATTTTAGGTTCTTATGGTCTGTGAAAATTTGGAATGTTTCTCCATATAGATAATGTCTCTAGATCTTCAAGGCATGGACCACAACAACTAGCTCTAGATCGTGTGTCAGATAATTCTCCTCGTGTTTCTTAAGTTGTCGAGAAGCAAAAGAAATTACTTTTTTATCCTGCATCAACACACATTCTAATCCATTCTTGGATGCATCACAGAAAACTATGTACCCCTTCCCTTTCTCAGGTAACACTAGCACCAGTGCACTTGTTAGCCTTTCCTTTAGCAACTGGAATGATTGTTGGCACTTGTCATTCCAGACAAAAGGAACATCTTTCCTAGTCAACTTGGTCAGGGGTAAAGCTAAAGAGCTGAAGTTCTTGATGAACTTCCTGTAATAGCCTGCTAGTCCAAGAAAACTATGAATCTCTGTCGGTGTCTTTGGCTGCTCCCATTCAGGACAGATTCTACCTTTTTAGGATCAACACGAATACCTGAAGTAGATATAACGTGTCCTAGAAAAGAAACTTTTGGTAGCCAAAACTCACACTTTCTAAACTTAGCATATAGCCTATGCTCTATTTGCAAAGTCAAAGCCTGACGGAGGTGATTCTCATGCTGTTGAGCACCTATACTGTAGATCAAGATGTCATCTATGAAGACGACTAGACATTGATCAAGAAAAGGTTTGAAGATTCTATTCATGAGTTCCATGAATGCAATTGGTGCATTAGTTAGTTCAAACGACATAACTGTGAACTCATAGTGACCATACCTTGTCCTAAAGGTAGACATAGATATGTCACCCTCCTTAATACACAATTGATGGTATCCTGACCTCAGATCTATCTTAGAAAGGATAGTTGCACCACACAACTGATCAAACAAGTCATCAATCCTTGGCAAATGATATTTGTTCTTTATTGTGACTTTATTTAACTGTCTGTAGTCAATGCATAATCCCATAGACCCATCTTTCTTTTTAACAAAAAGAATTGGAGCACCCCATGGTGAAGTACTTGGTCGGATAAAACCCTTCTCAAGCAACTCTTATAGTTGTTTCTTGAGCTCTACCATCTCAGCAGGTGCCATTCTATACGGTGTTTGTGCTATTGGTTGCGTGCCCAGGATTAGATTAATTTCAAAATCAATCTCTCAGGGCAGAGGAACACCTGGAAATTTTTTAGGAAATACATCTTAAAATTCCCTAACTACCGGAACTTCAGAAGGATGAGGGCTCTCCATTGTGGTATCTACCACATGAGCCAAGAATGCAAAGAATCCATGTCTCATCAACTTCTCAGATACCATAGCTGACACAAGACAAGTTGGAAGAATCTTTCTATCTCCCTGAGGATCCATGTGTCACCATTATCTATGAACATAGCCTGTTTGGAACTGCAATCCAAGATAACCTTATACTTCTCCAAGGTGTCCATTCCAAGGATTATATCAAAACCCTGCATCTCAAGTGCTATAAGATCCACTTGAATGTGATGTTCAGAAAAGAAAAGATTGTAGGGAGAACACACCTCCTGCAATACTACAAATCCCAATATAGGGGTTTCTAGCATCAAACTGTCTGCTCTATGACTGACAGTCATGTTGCAGTCATAAATCACTTCTCGTGTGATAACGGAATGCGTAGCACCTGGATCAATTAGCATAGATACGAAGCAGGATGAAGACATATCAGAATAAAATAATTCCATCTGACCTGTCACAACCTGAGGATTGACTACTGCTTTAGGCTAATTCATGTCATAGAATCTAGTTGTTGGTTGTTGTTGACCTTGTGCTTGGTTGTTTGGTGCTGACGATCCAGCTTGGGATGCTTGCCCACATCCTCTAGAATTATTATTGAACTGTCACCTCTGTGAGCCTTGATGTCTCTGTCTCTGTGGTTGAGTCACAGTTCTGACTTTCTCAGGACAATCTCTCTTCAAGTATCCTGACTTTCCACACTGGTAGCAGTTGTAGCTTCCCAAACTCTGCCTGGGTGGTCTTGTCACTGATGTTGATGTTGTATTGGGGGCTCTACTTGGAATAAAACTATGACCCCTACCCCTACTTGATGTCCACTGCGTTGGGGCATTAAACTTTGGTGGTGGTGGTTCAGAGAATCTCGGCTTCTTGAAACTCTCCGACAAGGGTCCTTGAAACTGAGGATATACTTTCTTATTACTAGTCTGTCGCTCCATGATCACAAACCTCTCAATCCGTCTCACGAACTCAACAAAAGTGGCAAATATTTCCCTGTTCTCCAAAGCAGACACAGGAGTGGTCAATTCAGCATTCAACCCTTTCTCAAAACGCCGAATCCTCTCCTCATCAGTAGTTGCCATGTGCAGACAAAACCGTAATAGCTCGATGAACCTAGCTTCATATTTTCTAATGTTCATCTGTCCTTGCCTCAACCTCTCAAATTGAGAGATCTTCTCATCTAGATACATCTTGGGAAAGTATCTAGCAACAAATTATCCTCGAAATTCATCCCATCCGACTTCAACTCCTGGCCTTTTACCTTCCTCAATGGTTCAGCAATGACCAGCACTCCCCTTTAGTAGGTAGACAAGATGTTTCACCTTCTCGTCTTCAGGAATCATAAGGATTCTGAAAGCCTTCTCCACCTCAGTTAACCATAAATCAACATCTGCTTGATCATCTGTGCCAACATACTCTGTGGCTCCTACCCTTCGAAGCCTTTCAAAGGTCTTTCAAGCTCCATGTCTTTCATCGTGGGCTGGTGCCCTTGGTGCAGGTAGTGGCATCCTATCTGTCATGTGAGTCAAAGCTTCCATAAACTTCCCAAACATAGCTTGGATGGCTTGGTTCCCCATATCAACTTGGTTAAACTGGGGTTGTTCAGGTACGTGTTCCTCCCTATCTTGGTCTCTTGCACCTCCTCCTGGTGCAGCAACGCTTCTCTTAGCACCATGTTCATCATGCGATCCAGGCATCCTCTAGTTCTTCTCCTCCTATATGAGCAGAAAACACTATCAGATAAACTGGAAGACACTAGAACAAACTCAACAACCTTAATCCTATGTCTATGTAGACTCAGCGAACCTATAGCTCTGATATCACTAAACTTGTGGCATCTGATTCACAAAAACAAGATTAACTAATGTGGAAGCATTTCGTTAGTAGTGGAATTACTCAAAATCACTAAAAATTAAAACCTTTTATAAAAAGATCGATTACCAACGATTCTCTTAAACAAGAACCATAGTAGTATATTTACATACTTGGCCACATTGGATATTCCATGTATCATCAAACCAAAATCTCAGGTTGATTATATGACATTATCTATTCACTCCTAGGATCTGAGAGTACAAAAATGACACATAGGACTTTATGTACAAAGCTTGACATCCAGTATCCCCACCTGGGATATTACTGTTGTCCTTGATGTTGCTGCTGCTTCTCTTCCTCTACTACAGAGGTTCTGCCTCTTTGTCTGTGTCTACCTAAAAACATTGAACCCCATGGGGGTGAGACAATTATAAAATTGCCCCAGCGAGAGATATAACTCTCCGTCGTAAACATTATTATTACAGTTTAATAGAAATAAACTGAGCAGTGGGATAATATATTTCAATAGCAGATAATTACTATCTATGCAGGTTAGAGCAACATTCCTATTCAAGTATTTCAGTTATAACTTGACAAGGTAGCATGTTTCTTATTTATTAAAGACTTAAAGATCATAAATAACATTTATGTATCAAGAACATGCTAAGCAGGATAACATAAACCAGTGGTTCTTGTATTTTAATCTAATGCAAATACGCTACACGACTGATTATATTTTTCAAACATTCTTAAGCTTTGAGGAGATGAGGTATACCGCTCGTACTCCAACCGATCACTGTGAAGTCAAAATCGGTACTATACAAAATCAATGGAAGAGCCAACTTCCATGACTTCCCACATCTCGGTTAGTGTGAGATTACATGCAGGACATCGTGTGTCTCTGCTTACATAGCTTGCCAGGGTATAGTGGCAACTCGCTATAGAGCTACAGTGGTGGCGGCACTCTCTTTGCAATTAAGAGATTTAATGTTTACCTCCATCGATCCGACATTAACATCATCAGGAGATCAATGATACATCCATCCCGGAACATACAATGAAGGATTGACAGGTTTAATGTTTACCTTCCATCAATTCCCTTATTAGGACATAAGGATATTTTCACCCATCGACGCCCACATATTCAAGAATATGCGAACTCCAGGAAATCTCATAAGAAAACCTATTTCACCATGACCAGCTACTAATGATGATGGATCTATGGTCATAGAAATACATGAATAGATTTCACTTGATTAATTAAGTACATTATCATATTCTTTTTAGCATCAATCAAGTTTTCAAACATAACTTATTAGGATAAATTCTATAAAGAAACATGTATAGTTTTCATTAGTTATCTCTTAGTCTTTAAAAGACATTGGGATCTCAGTCCCTCATATAAACATATGGTTCTAGGTATTCAAACCCTCAGCTCATCACAGTGCACTGCTACCACTTTTTTTAGGTAACCATCACCTTCAGGTCATCTGACCAAGGTACACATGATACTTGCTTCACAAGCATCTTATCTAGCACTTGAGGCCCAACAATTCTCTTATTACCTCTTACTAAGCAACAAGGCATATTATGGCACATAAGGCCCAATAAATAACTTCAATAAATAACACATCATAGCTCATACCTAGCTATGTTCATCATCTCAGGATACATGCAAGGTTAGTACAGATGATACTAGATATATCAATCATAATTCAGTTCAATGCTATCCCATGGTAAGACCACTATTCCCATACCAGGGTTAGAATTTGCCATTTTATAGCTATCAGGGTTACTCATCCCCCTTTATTCAATTAGGACCAATGATTCATCATTTCATTGTCCAGGATTAGGGTTTCATGCTAAATAGCATAAATCGGAATTAGGGTTTCACACACCTTCACCCTATTTTGAATTAGGGTTTACTATTCACATCACATTACCCTAGATTTAGGGTTTATGTTCAATAACCCACAATTAGGGTTTACTATTCATCCAAATTAGGGTTTTATATCAAAATACCATGAATTAGGGTCACTCATGTCATTACCGTAAATTCACATCACATTATCTTCCTAAATTAGGGTTTCATTCAGAATTGCCCCAATTTAGGGTTTGAGTTCATCAAATAACTCAATTAGGGTTTCATGATCTCTTTACCAAGGATTATACCCTAATTGTATATCACACTTACTTTGAATGTATTAAGCTTGATTTCTACATGATTATCTTGCATGTATAAATTTCTCTCTCTTATCCTCTTCTAGGATGTCCAGAAGATTTGTTCAGTTGATCCTTCAATCACATGAGTATTCAAATAAATTGACCAATTAAATCTTAAATTACATTAGATATCCAAATGGATTAACCATTTTGAACCTCAAACGGTCTTGCCTACTTAGACCTTAAACGGTCTTGGACTTTCAAAGTTTAAACAGTTTGAAACCATTTGGGCATATTTCTCTTGAAACCGTTTAAGCAAACATTGCCTTGAAACCGAATGAGCTAGACAGTGTTGAAACCGAAAGAGCTTGGGTCTCCAAATAGTTTGGGATCATTTGGTCCCAAACGGTCTTGAGACCGTTTGGTCCAAACCCTCTCAAAACTGAATGGACCAAAAAGGTGTTTCAACACTTAATCATTTCACGGTTTCAATCCATGAACTACCTTTCAATTGAATACTTGATTCATTCATCAATTAAACCATAGAATAACCCCTCAATTAGACCATCAATTAGGGTTTTAAACCCAATTAAACTAGGGTTTATAATCAAGACTCCTTCAATTAGGGTTTTGGAATCGAGGAACCATCTATGCTTAACATTGTGGAACTAATCCAATTGAAAACAATGAACCATCATCAACTTAAGATATGACCTGACCTCAAATGGTCTTGAGGTCTTGTGGATGACCTCTAAATGGTCTTCAGGTCGTTTGCCTCATAAATAATTAAAGTTTGTGAAATCCAATTAGGGTTTAGGTCATTGGATTGATCATCAATATAGTTAGTGATTGCTTGTTGATTTAATATCTCTAACTCTTCAATTACTCAACCATATTCTACCCTAGACCTCCAAATTGTCTTGGTTGACCTCCAAACGGTCTCGAGACCGTTTGGGGTGACCTCCAAATGGTTTTGTAATCGTTTGGGCTAATCAACCCAAAACATCAACTTAATTAATTGCAAATTCAACACTTATCCGATTAGGGTTTCCACTTGGAGGATTGTCTATATATTAATTTAATCAATTAGGTCAATGGATCATCATCCAACATGTTCTAGGGTTAGGACCTCAAATGGTCAACCCCTTCAAGTGGTCAACTCCTGTAAATGGTTTGTGGTCCAAGCCTCCAAACAGTTTGGTGAAACCGTTTGGACCAAACTCTTGAAACTGTTTGCAACTCAAATCTGTTGGAAAGTGAGCCTAAGATGATGTTATCATCATCAAGCCTTAGACCATTGAAAACTACTGCCATTATCATGGTAATTGAATCAACTTAATCAAAGAAATTGAAAGAAGAGCAATTGAATATAGTTGAATGAGAAATTGAAATCAATAACAATGAATAGTGGTTTGAGTTATATAACCCAGCTTCAATCGAGCTTCAAAGCTTGTAGCTTCACGTCAACAATGGCGGAAGAAGCTTTCTCTAACCACAAGGATCGTTCCTTAAGCTTTTTGGTGAAAAGGAATGGTTAGAAGTGAAGATGGGATCGAGATATGAAGGAATCATGCGTTGATTTGTGATTTCCACCATGAAATCAAGATGAACGAAGGTCAAGAAGCTTACCAACAGGTTGAGGGTCATCTTCCGGATGTCCCTATCTCCCTCGATCGTTTTTGCAAGCAAAGGAAAGAAGTGGATTTGAAAAAGTCCTTGGTTTGAGTGGTAAAGGGTCTTTTTATAAGGAAATCAATGAGAGAGAAAATGCCTTAAAAAATCCTTTAATTCCAAAACTTGTGGCACGTCTTCCTCCTCAATTCGGTGCATGCATAGATAACTTCCTTATCTACAAATTACCTTCCATTATCCATGAATTAAGGAAAAAGAAATTAAGCAGATTAATCATATTATATTAATATACCATTTTTAGTGGATATTACTTTCCCTTAACTTAATGTGAGTGGACTCTCCACTCAAGTTAGATATTTCACGGCCTAGAAAAGGCAAAAGGGTGTTAACACTTGAAAAAATCCAACCATATTGTTTTTGGTCGAATGCCCTTCAATTATTATATTTATTCTTGCATTAATTTGAAGTAAAGTTCCATTTATGATTAAATCTTGATTATTTTAATATCAAGATTCTCTCTCCTTCAAAGTAGCTCAAATGAGATGCCCCTCTCATTTTCTTGACTCTACAAGATTCCAAGAATATTAAGGACATTATTGAAGTGGTAAATTCCATATTGAACCATGGGTTTTGGGTAAGTTGCACATTACACCAAAACTAGGTCTTAATGCACAAACATTGCTTTATCGTCTCTTTCTTGGGACTCAGGCTTTCACTAGCCATACCTATGCATCATTTTCATTCCCATGATGCTCCAACACCTGAGGAACATATTATCATGTAACATTTGCAAATTAACCCCTCAACATGGGTAAATTGCACTTTAGTCCATAACAAACAAAACATTATTTTCAATATTATTCAAAAAGGACTAAAATGAAATATAAGTTCCTCTTGAGCCTTAATTACTTTTCAAAAGATAATATCAAGCATATAATTATCTTTCATAAGCAGAACACCTAGGGTTAAAGCATAACCCAGGTCAAGTATGTTACAAATTATCCACCCCTTATAAGGATTTCATCCCCGAAATCAACAACAAAAACATCAAGAGAAAAGAGAAGGATACTTCTTCATCATCTCTTCCTCTAGCTCCCACGTAACTTCTTCAATGCCACGGTGATGCCAGAGAACTTTTACAAGACTAATGTCTTTCTTTTTCAACTTTTTAATTCTTCTGTCAAGAACCAACATAGGTCCTTCAACATAAGATATATCATCATTTAATTCTACCTCGACAGGTTGAAGAACTAACTCCGTGTCAGGATGACACTTCCTCAACATGGAGATATTAAACACTGGGTGCAATCTATGCAAATCAGGTGGTAACTCCAGCTTATAGGCTACCCTTCCCATCCTTTCAATGATCGGATAAGGCCCCATAAATCTAGGAGATAACTTATCCTTCTTTACAAATCTCAGGATACCTTTCCAAGGTGAAATCTTGAGTTATACTTTGTCTCCAACTTGGAATTCTAAGGGTCTACGACGTTTGTCAGCATAACATTTCTGTCTATCCTGGGCAGCTTTCAACTGTTGTTGTATGACTTTAATCTTCTCAGTTGTTTGTTGTACCATTTTAGGACCCAAAAGTTGATATTCTCTAGTTTCATACCAGCATAAGGGAGATCTACAACGTCTACCACATAATGCCTCATATGGTGCCATATCAATACTATGCTGATAGCTATTATTATAAGCAAATTCTATCAAGCTCAGGTGTAGATCCCAACTTCCTACAAACTAAAGGACACATGCCCTAAGCTAGTCCTCCAAGGTTTGTATGGTCCTCTCAGACTATTTGTCTGTCTGGGGTTGAAAGGTTTTACTAAACCTTAATTGCGTACCCAAAGCTTTATGGAGTCACTCCCAAAAATGACTCATAAATTGGGGACCTCTATCAGAGATGATCGTAGCTGGAACCCCGTGCAACCACACTATCTCATCTATGTATATTTGTGCAAGCTTCTCAGCAGTGGAGGTTGTTTTGACAGGTAAGAAATGAGTTGTCTTAGTCAACCTATCAACTATCACCCAAATGGAATCATGACTTTTGGCTATTTTAGGCAAACCAACCACAAAGTCCATGGTTACATGATCCCATTTCCACTGCGGTATAGGTAGAGGTTGCATTGTTCCTGCGGGCTTCTGATGTTTGACTTTAACCTGCTGACACACCAGACACTGCATAACAAACTCAACAACATCTTTCTTCAATCCAGGACACCAATACATATATTGTAAGTTATGATACATCTTGGTGCTCCCTGGATGCATAACATACATCGAACAATGAGCTTCTTCCAGAACTAACTTTCTTAAGTTATCAACATCAGGTACTACCATCCTACCATGATAACAGACTACCTGATCATCTGAATCATGGAAGCCATATCGTTTCTCACTTCCATACTCAGACATGATCTGCTGAATCATAGTATCAACTTGATGTGCTTCCTTAATCTATTGTCTTAGAGTAGGTTTCACTTGCATCTCAGCTAACAACACAAATAACAATGATACTTTAAACTGTATATTGTCTTGCCTTAACAAGATAAGCATATCTCTTTTAGAGCACACTAAGGAGTTTAACTGTGCTTTATCTAGGGCTGGTGTTTTTGATTTCCTACTTAGTGCATCAACTACCACATTAGCCTTCCCTGGGTAATAATCAATTTTACAGTCGTAGTCCTTGATTAATTCCATCCAATGGCACTGTCTCATGTTCAACTCATGTTGTGAGAAGATATATTTTAGGTTTGTATGGTCTGTGAAAATTTGGAATGTTTCTCCATAGAGATAATGTCTCCAGATCTTCAAGGCATGGACCACAGTAGCTAGCTCTAGATCGTGTGTCAGATAATTCTCCTCATGTTTCGTAAGTTGCCGAGAAGAAAAAGAAATCACTTCCATGTATTTCACTTATCATCCCGAACTCGAATTCTAAGTTTATATTTATTGAGAACACTTTGAGCTCATCTTCTTAGTGATCAAACTCAATCTTGTATGACTCATATCTCATGATACAGATTACCTTAGTACTCTTACTATTTGTAAACCATTTATGTATTATTCACTCTACAAGGATATGTTATCATCTCTATCCTCTTACCTCATAGCAACGTTCCAACTCTTATCCATCTTTTATCCTTGGTGTATGGCATGCGTACTGTCCTATCTCTCACTCCCATAACAAGAGGAAATAAGCATTTGGCGGCCATCCAAATACAAAGTTCTACTTGTTCCACGAGTAGAGATGGTACATCCCACATTGCCAGTACACTTTCCAATCTAAGTAGAAACACGCAACTTATGTCTCTACATCACAATCATCTTGATACCAAAGTTACCTCCATGCAAAACTAGTCTTAAACCTACTGAGGTTTATATCCTTGCTCATCTCCTCTAGGTCTATAGGGTGCCGACTCTTTTGGGGTCATCCTTCTTCCCTCATGCATGAAGAGAGTGCCCTACTCCTCTGCCCTTTGGGTTCCATGAGTTCATGAAGGCGATCAATCTCCTAACCCATGACCCTCAGACAATGATAGTTGTTACCCCCCGACCCTATGGTCATATGCAACTGGGGAATTAGGCAACTCCTACTTCCATCGATCTTATCCCTACCTGACCCTAGGATAGACTTAGGATTCTCCATTTATAGTAAATGTCCAACTTAGAACCTTGCCCAAGCCTTCATCATCTCTCTTTTCATACATGGGATGACATCCATCCTTTCATAGGGGTCATGGTGACCTGCCTACCTTGGTCATGCCCCTTACCGGTTACTTCCATGGTAACACATCCACATGCACTTAGAGATGGATATCTATGGGTCTACAGGTTCATTCTCATACCATGTACTTTTCACTTAGCTTCTCTAGATCCTATGAGACCTTTTTAAGTTAACTTAAAAACTAGTGTACTCCCTTCAAAAGGGTACCTCTCCCAGGATGGGAGGAAACTATCTCTGGACAACACAGTCACAAACGCCCTTAGGTATAGGGTTTACATCCATATGTTTAACCCTAGTAAGCTATTAAGGCTCAAGAAGACCACTATACCAGGATAGGTCATCTGGGTTCTCATTCCTCGACATTAGATCAAGATCATACCTTCTCATGTCATCAACTTAGCTGGGAGGGGTTTACCAAACATACCCTAAACGTAAGGTGTTTTTCCTTTCCTTTCAACATAGGAAGTTCCATGCCCGCATCTATAGAAACTCGACTCTCATTACGAGCATTAGGCACACCACTTCCCCTCTTAGGCCTAGGAACCCTAGGTTCACTTTTAGGTCTCCAACTGCATGCTCAACCTCTTAACCACAAACCAAACATGTATTGGGTCATCCTTTTTCCTCGATCGACACTTTAACATTGAGTCTTCATCGAGGACAACCACCAAAGTACAAGGCCTCATAATCTATTACTAAACCTCTCCAGGGTATACAAAACTTCTTCTTCCTTTTTTAGAAGGTAAACACTTATACCATATGCACATAGGTGCCAGAAGCCTGATCCTCTCTCTAGGGTTTGGTTCTTCTAAAGGAAACCAAGATATCATCACCCTCCAGGGGTCAAACATAAGGCAACCACTATCATCCACTTAGGTCCCATCATTCTCAACTCCTTACTTTTCCTCATATCTCAGAGTCTAGGATTCCAACCTTCTTGCTTGGTTTCCTGTTCTCTCTCTAGAGCTAACCCTACAACCAACCCCACCATTAGAGGTCCTCTCTTCGTGAAGGGTCAACCTCAAAAGCATGCCCCTACCTGGAAGAAGCCTATGTTCAACTCATGTTCGCTCAAGTTTATCCATAGCCCCTTATATTTATCACATGAGCTATCCATAAAACTCCCCCGGTCAGGATTTCAACCTATTGCTCGCACTACTGATACATTTTGGGTGCCTATTATGCCCATATAAGCTCATGGGGTTTCCATAGGTTCTTCTTTAACCTCATCTACGAAGGAGCTATCATTACTCTGCCATGCATGACGCTTTCCAGGGTTGGGTTGCCAATGGTGCTAGGTTACCCATGGATCATATGGCATCCCAAAGGCATGTCCTTTCAAACACCTGGTCTATCGTGATATCTATTCACCACTTCATCTCTTTCTATCCCACACTTAGGATTAGGTTATCATCATCCTTAGAGGATGTGCCAGATCTCTACATGCAATGGAGATTTCTATCTCCAAGACTAACTCTCTTTATCTATCCTCCTGATACAAAGGTCTAGCCTTAGGTCTCTTCTGAGGGCATGACAACTTATGTCATACGACCTAAGCATGTATCTATTCTTTCGTTTGCGCTTAATCTATTAAGCTTATGTCCATGACCTCTTATTTACATGCTTTTCCTTTAATTTGGTGGAGGATCCCTTAAACCTTATCAACCTTACCCATACCTCAAGAGGGTGAGGAGAAGAGAGAAAACCCTAATCCTTAAGGTCCTTAACAGAATTTGTGATGAGAAGGGATGGATAAGATGAGAAAGTCATAAAGGTATCTTATTTCGATTCATACCCTAAGACTTTGGCCAGGCAGACACATGGATCCGGGAGTCCTCATATTCCGACTAGCGGTGCGGAGGAAAATATTGCCAGCCCCCAGTCGTGATCCTTTTCTAGAGACCTCCGTCTTTCGGATAATCCTCTAATAACTCCCTTGGGTTCTATGGAGTTTGTAAAATTTAATAATTATTAATGGTTAACTGAGGAACCTACGCTCTGATACCAAATGTGATGACCCCACCTCCCGATAACCCCCAATTAAGGGAGACCGAGAGATCGAAGTCGCACCCATAAATTTCGGATCAAAGGTTTGGCAATTAACCAAGAACAATTATCAAATTTTAAGAGACTAAACTGAAAAGTTGCAAGAAAATAAACTTTGCATACCTTTTGAAAACTTGGATCTCTAAACTTCTATCCACTTATGGATTCTAGTCTAACTAATCCTCCTTGTATTTTACTTCACGTATTTCATAATATGATGATTTACTGTTTGTCCTTTTGGATTGTACCTAAAACACCGACAAACAAAACGTCGATCAGCTGAAGCTGGTATGTGGGGAAAACAATAAATGTGCAACTATGATAACCACATAATCATTCAATTAATCATTTAACAACCAAGATTATGTTTTAAATATAACTCTATGATCCATGAGTACCCTATCCTCTGTGCTATCCTTGTAGTGGACTTGGATACTACCTTCCTTATGGTATCTCCCCATTAAACCCCTCATGGTCCCACCTATAGGTGAACCAGTTTCTAGGGTTGAGTCACATGGCACTACTCGTAAGTATCCCACTCCTTAACTCATGGTAGGCTAATGGGTCTCATGGCACTACACTTGGTAGCCCAATTTCTATCCCACAATAACCTAGACCTTACTCTAGGTTACCCCTTTTTAGCCTTTACAAGTCACAGAGGTGGACCCAGATCTAGCCAGTTATACATGTATATTCATAGTGATAGTCATAGTCACTCTATAGTTGCATGAAATAAAAGCATCCAATAGTTATTTTCAAGCAACCAATAAAACATTCAGAAATCTCCGCGAAACTAAAGTGATTATTCATAAGCGTAACCACATACCTGATTTGATGATTTCACAAGCATTAAGTAAACCCAACCAAGACTGAAATCCAAGCAAGCAATTGAATCATCACATAATTCCTGAAAAGAATATGCACTCTATTTATTACACACTTTCTCAAGAATCTACTTTATTGACTTGGATTCACTTTCTAGGGTTTTTGTATCCATTTTAGAGTTTCATTAATCTTCATTAGGGTTTCTTAGATCCATTCCTCAAACTTTATCCCTTTTAGGTCAACAAACCCTAAAATACTCTTTTCTACTTATATGAACCTTAATTGCTCAACTATCCATTTTAATAGTCTTTTATACTCAAATTGACTTAGAATCATCATATCCCTATTTATTCATGGATTTGAACAATTAAAACAATTAAAATACATATTCACCTAAATTAGGGTTTTCAAGCTCATTAATGCATATTCATGCACGAAACCCTAATTTAAGCCAATTATATAAAAAGATCATCTTTTTAGATTCTATCTTCACACTTATCAACAATAGGTTAATATTGGCTTGAATTATCCATTTAACAACATTAAATCAATCTATCATAAAATCTAAGGGTTTTTCATTAATGAAATCATTAGAGATGATAACTTTATGTACTTTTCAAATTTCAAGCATATTTATGCACCTAATCTCTAATTTAAACTAATTACTTGCAAAGATCATCCTTTTCGATCTTAAAGTACCTTTTATCATTAACATGTTAATACCAACTTTAATCATCCATTATACTCTATTAATTACATTAATAATCTCAAAGTAGAGTCTCTTAATCTTTAATTCATTAAAGTTGATAACTTACTCTACTTTTGAATAGCATGCAAAATTAGGCTTCAAATATAATTTCTTTGTGTTCCTCTCATTCTGAGGATAAATTTTCATATATGACTTGTTTTAATCCGAGTTCCCTAGAATTAGTTACAATTTTAGCAAATAAATCATAAAATGACCAATAGAGAGGTTCCACGTAGGCAACCAACTCCCATGCACATACCTCGCACGCACCCATCTTCAGGTTATAACGAAAAGATGATTTTATCCCTTCGTAAGTGGTTTCCTGTATAGCCCGTAGAGGGGCAGTTTCATCCAACGAAGACCATTGTCTTCAACCTCACGCGATCCAACAGGAGTGCCGATCTGTAGCAAGTCACGGCTACGTCCTCTCCTCCATGGGCCCCCGATGGCTTCTGCCGACTTCTCCCTTGGCTTCTTCACCCTCCGCCGCCCTTGGGGCGCCATTCAGATCATGTCCAGCGTAGCTGGTTTGGGATGGGGAAGAGTCGCAACCCACTGCTGTGTTGCAGCGGTGCGGCTACTGCAGCAGATGATCACGGGTGGTAGAAGGCTGGGAAGGATGGCCGACCTTTTGGGGTTGGTCGTGGATGCTCACTACTTCAAACAAAACCATAAACACCCCCTCGTTGCTCCAAGGATAGAAGCTTACCCTCAAGGTTAGGGTTTTGACGAAGAAGATGGAGAAGGGAGATATAGCTGCGTGGAATTCCTCTGGATTTTCCCCCAAGTCTTACCCCTTATATAGGGGAAGTCAACAAAGCCCTAGGATGGCTTTCCTTAAAGAAATAAAGTCCCTCTTCTAATAGGAATCATTTTTCTTCAAAGAGAAGTAATTCTTGTCTCTCTTCTTTGTCCTTGGTTTTTCTCTATTATATGTATATTAGGAATTCAAAATTCCCCTTCTCTTATTCACTTTACGTTTGCTTTTTAATTCTTTGGCACGCATTTCTATCTTCTTTTAATAGAAATCACTTCCTTTTCCATAATGCCACCAAAAACATTAATAATGTATCATACTATCTTTTATTTTGCAAATTTTGGTATTTTCTCTTTCTTTCCTCTTTATTGGGACTCCTTGGATCCCAAGACACTCCATTATTTCGAAATTCTTGTTATTGGATACTTATTATCCTTCTAGATGCATCTTTATGCATTATTTCACATTATCTTCTTTATTTCTCATTAAAATATCTCTTTTTGAGGATTTCTCTTTATTTCTCTTTTATTTTCCTCATTGGCTTTCTTTTTATCATTAGAAATCATTGGGATACGAAATTCCACCAAAGATAACTCAATTATACCTCTTTTCAGTTATTTTCCACATTTTCTCAATGTTTTCAATTTCTTTCTTAATAAAGAAATACTTAATTAATATTTTCTTTTTTTATTGCTTTCTTTTTGCAACTTTGGACTCCTTGGAACCCAAGGAACCCAAGAGGCATGAAATCCATCCTTGGATTACATCTCTTTGCCTTCTAGAGGTTTCAACTCCTTTCTTTTCTCAAATATTGAATTATTCAATTACTAATTAAATT
This sequence comes from Alisma plantago-aquatica, assembly GCA_963693085.1. Taxonomy (NCBI): domain Eukaryota; kingdom Viridiplantae; phylum Streptophyta; class Magnoliopsida; order Alismatales; family Alismataceae; genus Alisma; species Alisma plantago-aquatica. Next base: position 254,193,143 of record OY856411.1, read on the forward strand.
TTCTTTGTTATTTGGTCCCAATAGACAATAAAGCCCACAACACAGACAGCAAGGCTATTGTAAACAAAATCCATGTATTCAAAAAAAATTATACCATTCTTTGTTCAACTATCTTTAATATGAGAAATTACATTTCTCACCAGACGAACCCAAAAATTGGGGTTGTAACAAAGGTGCTCAGTTTACACATGAATGACCTTGGTCGTGGTCATCACGATGGTCGTGGTCACTGAAGACCCCAAAATTGTTGCCCCCAGAATGGCCATGGCCCACACCTTCTACCTCGCATGTGGTCATCAACACTCCTATGGAAATTTATGCATGCAATTCCCAAAAATCAACAAAGGGTTGCTCAATTTTATACATGAATGGCCACTGTCATGGCCATCAGCACAGTTGTGGCCCTTTAAGGCCACCTCACCCGTGGTGCCCCCCCATGCCTGTGGTGAGCTGAAGACACAACAACTTCAAAGCAGCCTCGCCCGTGGCCTCCTCCTCCAACATGGTTGTTGTATCCCACATGGCTGTGATACCCTCTACCCACCATGACCGTGGCACCCTGCCATGGCCATGCCCAACATATACACTTATCACTTCCAAATCCAATTTCCACCTCAATCATTACACTGCCCACGACTGTGACATGCAACACCCACCATGACAGTGACACTTCAACACGGTCGTGGTGACCACCTAAACCTACCCATTTTTACCATTAATTTTTCCACTTTGTTCTTCCCAACCACCTATATATACATAGGTGGAGGCCAAAGCATGAATGTTAGCATCCCCTTAGCTTCCATTACTCCTCTTAGAGAATTCATCACACTCCCCTTGCATTTATGCTCTCCACCCACCATTTCCACCTCATTTCCACCATAGAAACCTAGTTTTCTAGGTTTTCTACCATAATCCCCTTCATTCTCATGCCCATCACCCACCTTGAAGGAGGGAGGTCACCCTACAACAGCTAGGAGGTGAATAAGGAGGATCTAATTCAACCTCCATGGAGTCATATCCCTTTCTTCTCATTTCTTTTATCTTTTCTTTGAGCATGTCTAGCTAAGCCTCTAATGGTGGGCTATTTGGGATTAAAATGTGACTTTGATACCATGTTTGGGTAAAATAACTTGTAATGAACATGATTTCATTCTATGATTATTTCCTCTTTCTTATATCTCATTTCCTATTATCTTGCATGTGGTTTGTTCTTTTGAACATACATTATTTGTTTTTTTTAGTCTTAGGAAGACCCCGCTCCCCCTCCTCCCCAAACAGTTGCCAGAGCCCGGATGACCGAAGGAGTTGGTAATTACAGTGTGCTCAGGGTGATGCTTTATGACACTTATCTTCTAGGGGAAATCAGAATGTATGTAGCAATCTTATGAATGGCTCCTAGGACTAATTAGTGGATCCCTAGATAGCCCTCCTTGTTCCTACATACACCTCCCATCTTCTACAAGTGAGTGTGAGATCTAAGTGGCTAGTATACGTGTGATTAGTGCAATTGCCTAGAGCATCCTAAAGGCTAGATGGCGAGTAACATGAGGTGAAATACCCTCATCTCTACTCACATTTCTACCCTTGTCTCTAAATTTCCCTAATACCACTTACCCTAGAAACCTAGACTTGCCAAGTCCTACTAGAATTTCACCTAACCCTAGTTCTCCAACTAGTAGTATAGCGTATATTCTAATAGCACTTGCCTTGTTTTTTGTTTTGGTAATCTAGAGTGAAGTGTGAGATTTGCATGCTATGTTGACCTTTCCCCAACTAATATCAAGTCACATTTCCAAATGGCCCACCTACGCATCAGATTTCTTAAAATCCACTTTTGCCTTCTTAGCTTGTTAATGCTAATGTAGTTAATTACTTTTGTTAATTCTTAGCTAATTTCCTAGTTCTAGATAGTTAGTTCTCGCTCAAGTAGTTAGGGCTCCTTTGAGATTTCTTGTGTTAATTTGGCCAATTAGTGTTAGATAGGCTTATCTTGTCTGATTGTTTAGCTTAGTTTTTAGTTTCTAATTTCCTAGCTAGTGTAGTGTAACTCCTTGCTCTAGCTTAATTGATTTCCTTGCTTAGTTTGATAATCTGTAACATACTGAAATCTCCTATGAACCTCTTTGTACTCTTTTCTATAAGTTTTGTCCTTCATTTTTCGTTCCTCTTGTCCTTGGCTTTGATTTAAAAGAAATTAAGATGGTTATTTGATAAATGTTTCCCATATATTCTTATTTCAAGGTTGCATGCACAAATGCCTCAGTTAGAATTTGATAATGGGTCTAAAATGCAAATTCACACTAAGTAATAAAAAGAGTAAAATAATTCGTCCTAGAACCTTCTAGTATTTCCTAGAATATGAGAGATATGAATAAAATCCGAATTTTATAAAAGGAAGAAGATAAATGTAATAATTAATGATAATATGAGAATTTATGAGTAATGAAGATAATTACAAAAGATTTTTTGCAACAAATATTATAATCTGAAACCATCATGATAATTTGATAGTTTAATTCGTTTCTTTGAGCAAAAAGTAACTTAAGGGTCAAGTATCATTTAAAATGGAAATATTAATAACATTATCAATAGAATATAGGAAATATGCCCATAAAAAGAAATAAAATACTTAATGCTCTCAAATCAGGAAAATAACTTCAAATTCGTATTCTAAACATAAAAATAAGCCTCTGTGCAAATTTGCAACTAATTTGGATAATATATGAATAATGAGTAAAATAGGAGAGAGAAAGTGTGTAGAATGTTCTAATTATTTAATAAATATAAAGATAATTTCAACTTGTGAAGATAATTGCAAAATCGTGTTCCACATCTTTAAGGAGACTTATGGGTGAAGTTACATTAATTTTAGATAATATTATCACCTCTTTTGAAGGAGGAAAGAGAAAATGACATATTAATTATTTCGCCTATCAAACTTTCTCAAAATGAAAAACTAACTCCATAATTGAATTCTACGCATCAAAATAAGTCAGGATATAAATTTTCATAATTTTTGGGCAACGTTTGAGCCTCCAAAAGAAGAAAGAGAAAAACATTTAAAATCTAATAGTTTTAATCGACTTTTGCTAAGGGATATTTCCCTGATCTAACGCGAGATCGGACGGTCCAGGTTCTTTAGTGGACCCGCGTCCACCGATCCAACGACGTGCGGTCGTCTTCTACCTTTAGTCAGATTAGGCAACAAACTTGATTTCTCATTTTTTTAAAATCACAATATCTTGAGATCCACTCAAGGATTTTCATTGAATTTTGTTTTGTTGGATTCCTTGCGAGATTTCGCACAGGATTATCCCAAAATTTGCGGGCTTTGACGCGTATTTGTGAAATGCCTAAATCGGCCGCCGGACGTCTCTCCTTGTCCCGAGCTAAACCCTAACCTAGGGCATGTTTCCTATATATATCGCAACCTGTTCGTATCTTCAATTTGGATTTTCGTGGACGTTTCGACCCCCAACGAGCAGCCGAAGGTCCCAAGCTTGCGGCGCTTCTCCTTCTCTCCTCCGTCGATCTCGTCTTCGATTGAAGGTACTACCGACTTCGTCTCTTCTTTCTCTTTCTTTTGACTACCTGAACGCGATTTTTCATCAAGAAACGCGAGTTTGCCCAAATCGACCGAGCAAGCTGCTCGCGCGTGAGGAGGGTCGGGCGAGGAAGAAGACGACGCGCGATTTACCGTTTTGCCCCGCTCGCTTCTTCTTTCTTTCTTTTTCTGTTCGGGGTATTTGCGTCTTTTGCCGCATGTTTTGACCGGATCGCTCGACCGGTTGCGAGAGTCCCTGAGGCGCGGGTCACCGCTCTCAGTCGCTCACGACCGCTCGATGCGGTTGGCCTTGCCTACGTGGCAAGCTGCCATTGGTCGAGATAAAATAATTTTTATAAATTATTCTGTCGGTCAAAAATAATAAATAAATAGTGTTTTGAAATCAGGAAAACAAGATCTATTTAATAAAAATGTTTTTGAGATCTGGTCTTGAGTTTTGTGAAAATGTATTTTTAAAATCGATTTAATTATCTTAAAAATCACTAAAATTAACCCTAAGAATCTATATTTCCAAAATATACAATATTATATGTTATTTTGATCAGGAAAACTTATCTAAGATGGTTATGAGGTTTTTGAAGTCTGAATCGAGAGTTTGTGCAAAAAGTTAGTGAATTAGGGTTTTCAACCTTTTTAATGAATGCATGTAATTCTGATTTATGAATATAATGATGTATTAGGTAATTTGGGTTTATAATTCGTGTGAAGAGTTGAAAAGGAAAATCTAGGACACCTGAGACTAAGGTATGTGTTTAATATGAGTTTTGTTGTGCATCTACCTATCAGTTGGGAAATCTTTAGTCCAATACCTATATTTCTTCTATGAGGTTTAACTTGATCTAAACCGTTGAATTCTTGAAACCTAAATGTCTTATTTGCCTCAAAAGTAGATATAGTATTCTTTTGTTTGGGTATTCATACCCCACTGCCATGATATATATTCTTTTACTTATTCTTGCCATAAATCTTTTGTTAGCATGAAATTAAATGTTCTATTTAATCTTTAAGTAGTGGTACTTATGTACAACCACCCATAGAGGGCATGTATAAAATCGCCCTAGGGGAATGTTTATTATTCTCCCCATTAAAAATTTGTAGGTGAATTGGAAATGTTTATAATTCTTCCCTCACCTAAGGTTAGAGGTCCGGTAGGTGCCTCAACCCTACTTAGTTAGATAGACATATTAAATGACATGCTAAAACCTTTAATTATTTTTGTTAATGGCAAGTTCTCTTATAAAAACCTCATACTCTTTAATATCTTCTTACACCAAATATCTAGCCTAAAATTACTTGTTACAACTTTCTTTGCCTTTGATAGATTATTAGTGTAACACATACTTTTCTTGTTTTCCCTCTTGCTGGGTGTCTTCCCAACCACCCAGGTGTTGGAGCTGATCAAGGTGAAGGAAGAGCTTGAAGAAAGAATCCTTTTATGTGATCGTTAGCTTGACAAGAAGGATGGCTAGGTTGCTATAGCTAGATCCTCTATTCTATCTTATCTTTTCTTTTAGAAAGCAATGATGTAATAAACATTAAAGCCATTAGAAGGCTTGTTATTTCTTTCTTTCCGCTGCTATTGACATTTTATTATGTATCTGGAATCGTGCTTATTTATTTGGAATATTATGCAATCATCCTTAAAGTCTAAATTTTTGTTAAAATTGTGGATGTTTGTATTTCCTTTAAATTTTAGTAAAGAGGTGATCTCGCCTCTTTACAACATGGTATCAGAGCTTTTAGGCGACTATTAGGGCATGCAGTTGAGGCAAGGGTGTCTAGAAAGGATCAGGGCATGGGGGCTGGCAAGATTTTCCTCCGACCCACTAGCTTAGCATACGGGGACTCCCGTGCCCATATGATCCAGCCTGGAATGCGCCGATACGAACTGCCCGAAATAGTATGCTTTTAGGCAATAGCATTCTAGTTATCCTTTTCTCATCTCTATTTCTTTTTCCTCTCATCTATGATTCTTTACTGCTGAAAATTTAATATGTTAACCCTAATTTCAGGAGAGGTGACTTGTTCGACAACACGAACCAGGAGTCCACCATTGATAACCCCGAAACTCCTGCGACTCCTGCTGTTAACCAACCAGCCTCTGGTGTTCCCGCCTTCACACCTGAGCAAGAACTGGCGATTCTGCGACAGCTGTTGTCCTCCACCATGATGGGACAACTCAACACCATTGCTGCTATTGCCGCCAAGCCGAGGGAGTTCACCCTCACTGACTTCATCAAGATGCAGCCACCCTACTTCAAGGGTGAGAGTGAGCCTAACATGGTGGACAAAGCTGACGACTGGGTGTTGGCCCTAGATCGGACCTTCGAGGGTATGGCTTGCCCTCCTCACCAGAAGGTTCAGTTCGCGATGTACGTGCTGGATGGACCTGCGCGTGTTTGGTGGAACGGAGTTGCCCGCACATGAGACACCTCCTCCATGGAGTGGACCCAGTTCCTGAAGTTGTTCAGAGAGAAGTACATCTGCCCTGCTTTCCTGAGGAAGAAGGAGGCTGAGTTTTACAGTCTCAAGCAAGGAAGCATGAGCGTGGCCGACTACGTTCAAAAGTTACTACTGTTAGAACGTTACACCACCGACCTTGGAGCTGACAGAAGAGCGACCTTGTTCTTGGAGGGCCTGAACTACCATGTTGGTCGAAGCCTCGTTCTACAACTGCCACTCACATTTCAACAAATGGTGGACAAGGCTCTCGCCATTGAGTCTTATCTGGGATTTCAGTCTTCTAGTGGCTTCAACAACAACAAAAGGAAAAATTCGAACCAGCATGAGAACCGTGGACGTGATCGCTGCAACAGATGCAATCGCCACCATCCTCCTGGAAGATGTCCCGCCAACAATGCCCCTGCTCGTGTTGGCAACCGTCCTCCACCAACCTGTCATGAGTGCGGCCAGGTTGGGCACATCCGACCCAACTGCCCCCGTTTCCAGCAAGGGCAGAATAATGCCCCGCAACCGCAACAGCCGAGACAGAACCCTCCACCGCGGAACAACAACAACAATAACAACAACAACCAGAACCCAAGGTGTCTGCCAGCTGAAAGGCGGAATGGGAGAGTGTTTGCTCTCAATGCTGAAGAAGGTGGTGAAGACAATGAAGTGATTGAAGGTACACTACACCTCAATATGCATCCTTTAAAAGCTCTGTTTGATTCGGGTTCATCCAATACCTTCATATCTAGACAGTTTGCCTCTATGCTTGAAATCAAATCTGAGTTTATGGATCATGTGTTAGATGTAAAAACTCCTAGTGGTAAAATCTGCTCCTCGTACCTCCAAACTCCTACCTTGAACCTCTGTGTATCCGGAATAATGTTTCCCACAGCTTTTGTCTTGCTTGATATGACCGTCTTTGACATCATCCTGGGTATGGATTGGTTAAAGAAGTATAAAGATGTTCTATTCTGTGAGGAATCCATGGTTAGTCTATTTCATCTTGATGAAGGAAGAGTGTGTATCAAGGGCAAGAAGCGAGGAGAGTGACAGTTCATCATCTCTGCCATCAAAGTTGAAAAGCTTATCTCACAAGGGTGTAGAGCCTTCCTAGCCTCCATAGTTCTTGATGCTACACCTCCTGCTCTAGACCATGTTGATGTGGTGAAGGACTTCCCAGATGTCTTTCCTAAGGAGTTACCCGGGTTGCCACCAAAACGCGAGGTGGAATTCTCCATCGAGCTCATACCTGGAACTTCACTGATATCGAAGCCACCTTACCGCTTGGCTCCTACTGAGCTGGCGGAGTTGAAGAATCAGCTTGAAGAGCTTCTTGACATGGGCTTCATTCGCCCCAGTGTTTCCCCTTGGGGAGCCCCTGTCCTGTTCATGAAGAAGAAAGATGGCTCTTTGTGGATGTGTATGGACTACCACATGCTCAACCAGGTGACAGTGAAGAATCGTTACCCGTTGCCGCGCATCGACGACCTGTTCGATCAGCTGAAGTCAGCCACCATGTTCTCCAAAATGGAACTGCAAAGTGGCTACTACCCGATGCGTGTGAAGGATGATGATGTACCGAAGACAGCGTTCAGAACTCGCTATGGGCATTATGAATTTATGGTCATGCCTTTTGGTTTGACGAATGCCCCTGCTGCGTTCATGGACCTGATGAACCGAGTATTCCGCCCATACCTCGACAAGTTTGTAGTGGTGTTTATTGATGATGTTTTGGTTTATTCTAAGACATTGGAACAACATCGCGAGCACTTGCGGATTGTACTCAACACATTGCGAGAAAATCAATTGTATGCAAAATTCTCAAAATGTGAGTTCTGGATAAAGGAAGTGATGTTTCTTGGTCACGTGATTTCTGCCGGCCATATAGCTGTTGATCCTGCAAAGGTAGAAGCTGTGACAAAGTGGAATGCTCCGAGAAACCCATCAGAAATCCGTAGTTTCCTTGGTCTACCTGGTTACTATCGGAAGTTTATCAAAGGGTTTTCTGAGTTGGCTTTACCTTTGACCAAGCTGACTCGGAAGGAGGTCAAGTTCTCATGGACCCCTGAATGTGAGGACAATTTTCAGAAGTTGAAGATGAGTCTGACTTCTGCTCCCGTGCTTGCTTTGCCTGTTGAGGGTATACCCTATGTCATCTACACTGATGCATCCCGATAAGGCTTAGGGTGTGTTCTGATGCAAGACGGAAAGGTGATCGCCTATGCTTCTCGACAGTTGAAACCTAATGAAGCTAATTGGCCTACGCATGATTTGGAGCTGGCTGCCATAGTTCATGCTTTGAAGATCTGGTGACACTACCTCTACAGAGAAAAGTTTGAAGTCTTTTCTGATCACAAGAGTTTGAGATATTTGTTCACTCAGAAGGATCTGAAATTGCGACAACGTAGGTGGATGGAATATCTTAAAGATTACAACTTCACCATCACCTATCATCCTGGTAAAGCAAATGTCGTAGCTGATTCTTTAAGTCGCAAGAAGGATGTTGTTTGTGCTTCTCTGAGATGTTCTGTGTGGGAAAACCTTGAACATGTGGCCAGTTGGAAACCTCAACCTGTCGATTCAGTGGATGAAGATAAGTTGTGTGTTCATATGGCCAGTTTGACCATTACACCAACCTGGATCTCAGATGTCGTGTCTGCACAGTTGGAGAGTTCCGAGCTTGAAGAGTTGAAAGCTTTAGTTGAGAAACCGCAATCTGACTTCTCTGTCAGAGTGGATGGTGCTATCCGCTTCAGACAAAGGTTGTGGGTACCCGATGTTGGTGATCTGAGACAGAAGGTTCTGAGTGAAGCTCATGGTTCCAAGTACACTATTCACCCTGGCACAACAAAGATGTACAAGGACTTACAGCGAATCTTCTGGTGGAAGAACATGAAGAATGATATAGCTTTGTTCGTAGCAAAGTGCTTGACATGTCAGCAAGTCAAGATTGAACATCAACGACCAGGTGGTTTTCTTCATCCTCTTGAGATTCCAGAATGGAAGTGGGAGAAGATCACAATGGACTTTGTTACCGGTTTCCCTAAGTCCAAGAAAGGTTATGATGCTGCTTTGGTGGTGATTGATCGACTTACAAAATCTGCTCATTTCTTGCCTTTCAAAACCACATATAAAGTTGCTGAGATGGCTCAGTTGTATGTGGAGTGGATAGTTCGTCTGCATGGTGTCCCTGTTGTGATAGTTTCTGATCGAGACCCGAAATTCACTTCTCGTTTATGGGGTCAGATTCAGGAAGAGATGGGTACTGATCTTCGTTTCAGCACTGCTTACCACCCGCAAAGTGATGGTCAGTCCGAGAGAACAGTTCAGATTCTGGAGGACTTGCTACGTGCTTGTGTGATGGATTGGGGTGGTGCTTGGGATCGATATCTACCATTAGCAGAGTTTGCTTATAACAATAGCTACCAAGCCAGTATTGGTATGCCACCTTTTGAAGCTCTCTATGGTAGACCTTGTCGTTCGCCTTTGCACTGGGATGATGTTGGTGAACGTTCCCTAGTGAAGGCTGATGACATGCAGATGATGCTTGAGAAGGTACAGTTGATAAAGAAATGGATGAAAGCTGCTCAAGACAGACAGACGATGTATGCTGATAAGAAGAGGTCTGATGTAAGCTTCTTAGTGGGAGACTATGCTTTTCTAAAGATCAAGCCTATACATTCTATTGCAAGATCTAAAGTAAAAGGAAAGTTGAGTCCTCTCTATGTTGGACCATTTGAGATCTTAGATAAAGTGGGGGATTGTGCATATCGTATAGCTTTTCCTCCTGCTTATGACAAGATTCACAATGTGTTCCATGTTTCTGTGCTGAGGAAGTACGTTAAGGATCCATCTCATGTGCTCACCATCGAACCTGTGGAGATTAATGAGAATTTGACTTATGAAGAACTACCTATGAAGATCCTTGACTCCCGAGTAAAGCAGCTGAAGAATAAGGAGATAGAGTTGGTGAAGGTTTTATGGAGATACCATGGTTTAGAAGAAACCACTTGGGAGTTGAGAGATGAGATGTTACGTACTCACCCTTCCCTCTTTGTATGAGATTTCAGGGACGAAATCCTTTTTAAGGGGTGGAGTGCTGTAACATACTGAAATCTCCTATGAACCTCTTTGTACTCTTTTCTATAAGTTTTGTCCTTCATTTTTCGTTCCTCTTGTCCTTGGCTTTGATTTAAAAGAAATTAAGATGGTTATTGGATAAATGTTTCCCATATATTCTTATTTCAAGGTTGCATGCACAAATGCCTCAGTTAGAATTAGATAATGGGTCTAAAATGCAAATTCACACTAAGTAATAAAAAGAGTAAAATAATTCGTCCTAGAACTTTCTAGTGTTTCCTAGAATATGAGAGATATGAAGAAAATCCGAATTTTATAAAAGGAAGAAGATAAATGTAATAATTAATGATAATATGAGAATTTATGAGTAATGAAGATAATTACAAAAGATTTTTTGCAACAAATATTATAATCTGAAACCATCATGATAATTTGATAGTTTAATTCATTTCTTTGAGCAAACAGTAACTTAAGGGTCAAGTATCATTTAAAATGGAAATATTAATAACATTATCAATAGAATATAGGAAATATGCCCATAAAAAGAAATAAAATACTTAATGCTCTCAAATCAGGAAAATAACTTCAAATTCGTATTCTAAACATAAAAATAAGCCTCTGTGCAAATTTGCAACTAATTTGGATAATATATGAATAATGAGTAAAATAGGAGAGAGAAAGTGTGTAGAATGTTCTAATTATTTAATAAATATAAAGATAATTTCAACTTGTGAAGATAATTGCAAAATCGTGTTCCACATCTTTGAGGAGACTTATGGGTGAAGTTACATTAATTTTAGATAATGTTATCACCTCTTTTGAAGGAGGAAAGAGAAAATGACATATTAATTATTTCACTTATCAAACTTTCTCAAAATGAAAAACTAACTCCATAATTGAATTCTACGCGTCGAAATAAGTCAGGATATAAATTTTCATAATTTTTGGGCAACGTTTGAGCCTCCAAAAGAAGAAAGAGAAAAACATTTAAAATCTAATAGTTTTAATCGACTTTTGCTAAGGGATATTTCCCTGATCTAACGTGAGATCGGACGGTCCAGGTTCTTTAGTGGACCCACGTCCACCGATCCAACGACGTGTGGTCGTCTTCTACCTTTAGTCAGATTAGGCAACAGACTTGATTTCTTGTTTTTTTAAAATCACAATATCTTGAGATCCACTCAACGATTTTCATTGAATTTTGTTTTGTTGGATTCCTTGCGAGATTTCACACAGGATTATCCCAAAATTTGCGGGCTTTGACGCGTATTTGTGAAATGCCTAAATCGGCCGCCGGACGTCTCTCCTTGTCCCGAGCTAAACCCTAACCTAGGGCATGTTTCCTATATATATCGCAACCCCAACGACCGCCATCACCTTAGCAACCTGTTCGTATCTTCAATTTGGATTTTCGTGGACGTTTCGACCCCCAACGAGCAGCCGAAGGTCCCAAGCTTGCGGCGCTTCTCCTTCTCTCCTCCGTCGATCTCGTCTTCGATTGAAGGTACTACCGACTTCGTCTCTTCTTTCTCTTTCTTTCGACTACCTGAACGCGAGTTTTCGTCAAGAAACACGAGTTTGCCTAAATCGACCGAGCAAGCTGCTCGTGCGTGAGGAGGGTCGGGCGAGGAAGAAGATGACGTGCGATTTACCGTTTTGCCCCGCTCGCTTCTTCTTTCTTTCTTTTTCTGTTCGGGGTATTTGCGTCTTTTGCCGCCTGTTTTGACCGGATCGCTCGACCGGTTGCGAGAGTCCCTGAGGCGCGGGTCACCGCTCTCAGTCGCTCGTGACCGCTCGATGCGGTTGGCCTTGCCTACGTGGCAAGTTGCCATTGGTCGAGATAAAATAATTTTTATAAATTATTCCGTTGGTCAAAAATAATAAATAAATAGTGTTTTGAAATCAGGAAAACAAGATCTATTTAATAAAAATGTTTTTGAGATCTGGTCTTGAGTTTTGCGAAAATGTATTTTTAAAATCGATTTAATTATCTTAAAAATCACTAAAATTAACCCTAAGAATCTATATTTCCAAAATATACAATATTATATGTTATTTTGATCAAGAAAACTTATCTAAGATGGTTATGAGGTTTTTGAAGTCTGAATCGAGAGTTTGTGCAAAAAGTAAGTGAATTAGGGTTTTCAACCTTTTTAATGAATGCATGTAATTCTGATTTATGAATATAATGATGTATTAGGTAATTTGGGTTTATAATTCGTGTGAAGAGTTGAAAAGGGAAATCTAGGACACCTGAGACTAAGGTATGTGTTTAGTATGAGTTTTTTTGTGCATCTACCTATCAGTTGGGAAATCTTTAGTCCAATACCTATATTTCTTCTATGAGGTTTAACTTGATCTAAACCATTGAATTCTTGAAACCTAAATGTCTTATTTGCCTCAAAAGTAGATATAGTATTCTCTTGTTTGGGTATTCATACCCCACTGCCATGATATATATTGTTTTACTTATTCTTGCCATAAATCTTTTGTCAGCATGAAATTAAATGTTCTATTTAATCTTTAAGTAGTGGTACTTATGTACAACCACCCATAGAGGGCATGTATAAAATCGCCCTAGGGGAATGTTTATTATTCTCCCCATTAAAAATTTGTAGGTGAATTGGAAATGTTTATAATTCTTCCCTCACCTAAGGTTAGAGGTCCGGTAGGTGCCTCAACCCTACTTCGTTAGATAGACATATTAAATGACATGCTAAAACCTTTAATTATTTTTGTTAATGGAAAGTTCTCTTATAAAAACCTCATACTCTTTGATATCTTCTTACACCAAATATCTAGCCTAAAATTACTTGTTACAACTTTCTTTTCCATTGATAGATTATTAGTGTAACACATACTTTTCTTGTTTTCCCTCTTGCTGGGTGTCTTCCCAACCACCCAGGTGTTGGAGCTGAGCAAGGTGAAGGAAGAGCTTGAAGAAAAAATCCTTTGCTGTGATCGTTAGCTTGACAAGAAGGATGGCTAGGTTGCTATAGCTAGATCCTCTATTATATCTTATCTTTTCTTTTAGAAAGAAATGATGTAATAAACATTAAAGCCATTAGAAGGCTTGTTATTTCTTTCTTTCTGCTGCTATTGACATTTTATTATGTATCTGGAATCGTGCTTATTTATTTGGAATATTATGCAATCATCCTCAAAGTCTAAATTTTTGTTAAAATTGTGGATGTTTGTATTTCCTTTAAATTTTAGTAAAGAGGTGATCTCTCCTCTTTACATAATCTTTGTACACTTAGAGTAATCTAGAGTCTTTGTGAACTTAGTTTCCTTCTTGTTTGTTCGTTCTTGCAATTCTAGTGTAATTGAACAAAACCCCATTTTAAAACCCTCAAACCCTAATCTCCACATTAGGAACATAGAAAATGCTAACTTAGCTCTAATGACCCCTCACTCCCTATGGATCACCACCCTTTGCTTGCCTATCATCTATACTATAACATGACCCCGTGCGCTTGTGGGAGAATATTTTAGTGTTGTCAGTGAACCTTGTTTGGGAACTTATAAATTTGAAAGATCACACGTGCGTGGCAAACTACGCCAAGATTTCTGGCATCGTTGCTGGGGAGTAAGGTGCTCGGCCTAGCTATTTAGTGTAGCTTAGATTTTTCTACTGCCCTCGCTGTTGATATTCTTTATTATTTTCTCACTTTTCCATATTGTCATTCTAACTTGGTTTTTTTTTCTTGTTTGTGTATTGTGTAGGTGACAACTTTGAATGCATCATACACATTCGACTTGTACTGACTTGGTGTTATACGACCCCAACATAGGTAGAAGGAGACACCAAAGCTGCCGCAACCAACACCGAGAAACCAAAATGGGTGACTGTGAAGTTGAAATACCTCATGAAGAGGATCAACTACAACCCAACTACCCTCTCCATGAATACTTCACCCTGGGGAACTACTATAACATCCTAATCTCCTATCCAAGTTAAAACTCCTTATTTAGAGATATTCATAAAAACTAGCTTCATTAAAAAAAATTGTAAATTAATTTAATGTTAAAATAATCTATTATGATTTATTTTAAATATTTATATATTGAAAATATAATTGTGGTAATTTTTTCAATTTTGAAAAATAACATTTTGGTGAGTAAGCACACAACCAGGTAGCTAGGTGGCAATTAAGTTGCTTGTGGAGGAAAACATGTAGCTGTGTAGCAAGTAGGTAGCTTGAAAAAACACACTACCTGGTAAAGAAAGTAGCTTAGTGTAATCTCTTAAACACCTAGCACTTCCTAATTTTTGACACATATCCTACCATGTGAAAACTAATCCTTGATAGATATCTTAAGATGAAACATATGAATCCATGTGTCATATAGCCATGAATTTATCTCTCTTAAGATGACACATACACATCCATGGGTCACTTAACTACAAATCATCTCTCTTTTGATGACACACATATACCCTTGTGTTATCCATATACTTTTTACAATTAGAATAATGATACCCTCCACCATTGCTATAAAAGGAGTCCTCATCCACCCCGTCATCATCACAAATTTATCCCAAAGCAAAGGTGGACATCCCATCTTCCTCCTGGACGATCTCCTTCACCAAAAACCTCCAATCTCTCTCTAGATTAGCAAAGTGTTCTCTCTTTCTCTATGTTGGTGAATGGAACCACTACCCAACAAACCCTCTCTCTATAGAAACCTACTACCTCCCACGTCCACCATAATGATAGAAGCCCAATACTATATATTCCAAAAATATCATGAATCTTTAACCCATCCCTCTTCTACTCTAGTGAGAGAAACTGTAGAAGTTGTTTGAGCTGGGAACCAGGATTGAGGTGATGACAAATGTGACATAATGCTTCCCAAATATATCAAGATTGGATATATTTAATGATGATATGGACTTCATATGGAATTGTGTATCAAGTACATATAAAGGTATGATTTTGGATGTTTTCTCCTCTTGGCATAATCTCTTAGATCACCAATAATGAAAAGTAGGGTTTAGTATCATGATTTAGTATGGTCCTCACTCCTTATAATAGTCTCTTACGTAAGCATCAATTGAAAGTATGATTTCATATGATCTTCATTTCTTGACTTAATCTCTTGTATCATCATTAGTGAAAATAAGGTTTATTAGGGTTAAGTATAGTTAAGTATAATCTTCACTCCTTATCATAAAAACATAAATAAAAGAATGGTAAATTATGATTTAATATTATTTAGTATGGTATTCAATTCTTATCATGATCTTTGATATAAACATCAATGAAAAACATGATTTTCATGGTGTGACATATTATTTGTAAAGAAATGAATAAATAATATACTATATTCACCTATTTTATTAATAAGATAGATATGAATATTAGTGGACTTCTTTTCCATAACCAAAGATTAAACATAAAGTTAGGATCCTAGATGATAGTTAAGCATGCCTTTGTGCATTATAGTTATGTTCTCATTTGGTTTCCATTATTTCTCCCTATTAATTGAGTCACGTAATATTGTTGGAAAGTGGAATTCCATCATACATTTCTAAGGTGACTACAAGCCTATTTCATTGATGCATGTAGCCAATAAAGAGGAAAGGTTGTTTAATTGGTTTCATGTTCACACGGGGGGACTCCCTAACCTCTTGCATGCTCCTGGACATTGATTTGCCTGATTCAATTCCACAATCCCACATGTTTACATTTTAGGTTTCATAGTGAATATAATTAATGATTCATTTATTCATGGCTACATTTTGACCACGTTAACTTTTATTGGCCATCATATTAATTTTTATATCTTTGATTTTTGCTGTTAATTCTAAATCTTATATTGGGAGATGTGTTGGTAACAGAGTCGACATGTCTTGGATGAGGATTGAAACATTTGGGATCTGGATCTAAGTCCTTTGGAGTCAGGAATGGATGAGTATAATGCTCTACCATGCTCAGGCCCCCACTTGGGTAGGTCATGTGAGTTAGGTATGATCATGAAAGTAAT
Source organism: Alisma plantago-aquatica (assembly GCA_963693085.1). Lineage (NCBI taxonomy): Eukaryota > Viridiplantae > Streptophyta > Magnoliopsida > Alismatales > Alismataceae > Alisma > Alisma plantago-aquatica. Next base: position 254,209,230 of record OY856411.1, read on the forward strand.
GGGGAATAATCTCCTACAAAGATTAAGCATGCCAACTAATGATACTCCAAGTGGCATTTTGTTCAAGGATCACTCTCTTCCCATATTGGAATGGCTATCAGTGGTTGCATGTGGTAATTTGATTAATTGTATAGACCATGCAGTGTGAATGAGTGGCTAGGGGTGTGCCAGGATACTTACATGTGTTTTGGTGACCCTAATGGACTAAAGTCTTGGCTAAGCAAGGTTTTTGTGGTTGTAGGCCAGTTACCCAAGGTGAATTGACACCTTCTTTGAGAGTTGAAGTTAAACTCATTTATGGAATAAGGTCTCCCATTTTTTCATCTGTATCTTTATTTTATAAATACCAAATAATTCTGATTATGCTCTACTTTATTGGTATAAAATTTTGATAAAGTTTTCATCTGATAAATTCTTAATGAATACTTTTACATACAAATTCCTTATGCATCATACTAGTAGATCGTCTGTAATAATTGTCTGAACTTTTGATACTCAAGTAATATATTAAAAATGTAGTTATGCTAGTATTGTCTTGTTTCTTATCTCTATATTCCATACTTAGACATTTGTCTAACTCATACTCCCCCACTTGGGATGTGACATATTATTCCATGTTTCATATTATTATTTGTTGGACCTTTCCTTGTGGAAGACTCTTTTTGAGAAGATCCTAAAGGGCATCAACAACCAAAGAAAAATAAAGATTAATTTTTAAACTCATGTATCATTTTTTATTGATGTAGGAGATAATTTAAACACACCTTTTGTAAGGGTGTAATAATTTGAAATGAAATATTACTTATCTCACTCTTATGCTTTTATTCTTTGTGTCATATCAACGACTCAGTTTCAACTACTTGATTTTCGAAGGAAGAAAATCATGTAGTTGAATCTTGGACGTTATATAGATGGTATCAGAGAAATAAGATGAGACCTTACACATGGAACACTGTACAAATATAAACTTAAAACAAGAGTAAGTATAACCTTAAGTAGAATAGACTAAGATAAGTCATTACCTAAATCTTATAATTTTTTAGGAAAAAAATTCTTTGAAGGGGTGGTATATTTAACATCCTATTCTCATGACCATGTTAAAAATTCTTATTTATAGATGTTCATAAAAACAAGCTTCTCTGAGAATTTTTTTGTAAAATTAATTTTAATGTTAAAATAATCTATTATGATTTATTTAAAATATTTAATATATTGAAATTATAGTTGCGGTAATTTTGTAAATTTTTGAAAAATAACATAGTGGTGGGTAAGCACACAAGAAGGCAGTTGGGTGGCAAGCAAGTTTCTTATTGAGGCAAACATGTACCTATGTATCAAGTAGGTAGATTAAGAAAACATACTACTAGGTAAAGGAAGTATCATAGTGTCATCTCTTAAACACCTAGCACATTCTAATGTTTGACACATATCCTACCATGTATTGACTAATCCTTGATAGATATCTTAAGATGACACATATGCATCCATGTGTCATATAGACACAAATTTATCTCTCTTAAGATGACACATACACATCCATGTGTCACTTAACTACAAATCTTCTCTCTTTTGATGACACACATATACCCATGTGTCATCCATATACTTTTTGCAATTAGGATCACGCTACCCTCCACCATTCCTATAAAGGATCCCTCATCCACCCTACCATCATCACACATTCTTTCTTCTTTATCCCAAAGCAAAGGTAGATGTCCCTTCTTCCTCCTTGCCCATCTCCTTCACCACAAATCTCGAATCTCTCTCTAGATTAGCAAACCATTCTCTCTTTTTCTGTGTTGGTGAATGGAACCACCTCCTAACAAACCCTCTCTCTGTAGAAACCTACTACCTATCTCCTCCACCATAATGAGAGTATCCCAATACTATATATTCCAAAAATATCATGAAGCTTTAAACCATCCCTCTTCTACTCTAGTGAGAGAAATCCTAGAATTTGTTTTAGCTGGGAACCAGGATCGATGTGATGGAATATACAATAGAATGCTTCCCAAATATATCAAGATTGGAGATATTTAATGATGATATGGACTTCTTGTGGAATTGTGTTTCAAGTACATATAGAGGTATGGTTTTGGATGTTTTCACCTCTTGACATAATCTCTTAGATCAAAATTATTGAAAAGTAGGGTTTAGTATCATGATTTAGTATGGTTCTCACTCCGTATAATAGTCTATTATGTAAGCATCAATTGAATGTATGATTTCATATGATCCTCACTTCTTGACTTGATCTTTTATATCACCATTAGTGAAAATAAGGTTTATTAGGGTTAAGTACAATTAAGTAAAATATTCACTCCTTATCATAATCCATTATATAGACATCAATAAAAAATGGTCAATTATGATTTAATATTGTTTAGTATGGTATTCAATTCTTATCATGATCTCTGATATAAACATCAATGAAAAACATGATTTTCATGGTTTGACATATGCTTTGTAAAGAAATGAATAAATAATATACTATATTCACCTATTTTATTAATAAGACAGATATGAATATTAATGAACTTCTTTTCCATAACCTAAGATTTTACATCAAGTTAGGATCCTAGATGATATTTAATCATGCCTTTGTGCATTATAGTTATGTTCTCATTTGGTTTCCCTTATTTCTCCCTATTATTTGATTCATGTGATATTGTTGGAAAATGGAATTCAATCAGACATTTATTAGGTGACTAGAAGTCTGTTTCATTGATTCATGTACCTAGAAAAGAATAAAGGTTATTTAATAGGTTTTGTGTTCGCACAGAGGGGGACTCCCTTACCTCATGCTTGCTCCTAGCCATAGATTTTTCTGATTCAATTCCACAATCCCGCAAGTTTACATTTTAGGTTTCATAGTGAACTTAATTAATGATTCATTTATTCATGGCTACCTTTTGACCTCTTTAACTTTGAGTGGACATCATATTAAGTTGTATATCATTGATGATGTCCCATTAATTCTAAATCTTATATTGGGAGATGTGTTGGTAACAAAGTCGGCATGTTTACTCTATTTCTTTTCCCTCTCATCTATGATTCTTTACTCCTGAAAATTTAATATGTTAACCCTAATTTCAGGAGAGGTGACTTGTTCGACAACACGAACCAAGAGTCCACCACTGATAACCCTGACACTCCTACGACTTCTGCTGTTAACCAACCAGCCTCTGGTGTTCCCGCCTTCACACCTGAGCAAGAACTGGCGGTGCTGCGACAACTGTTGTCCTCCACCATGATGGAACAACTCAACACCATTGCTGCTGTTGCCGCCAAGCCGAGGGAGTTCACCCTCACTGACTTCATCAAGATGCAGCCACCCTACTTCAAGGGTGAGAGTGAGCCTAACATGGTGGACAAAGCTGACGACTGGGTGTTGGCCCTGGATCGGACCTTCGAGGGTATGGCTTGCCCTCCTCACCAGAAGGTTTGGTTCGCGATGTACGTGCTGGATGGACCGGCGCGTGTTTGGTGGAACGGAGTTGCCCGCACATGAGACACCTCCTCCATGGAGTGGACCCAGTTCCTGAAGTTGTTCAGAGAGAAGTACATCTGCCCTGCTTTCCTAAGGAAGAAGGAGGCTGAGTTTTACAGTCTCAAGCAAGGAAGCATGAGCGTGGCCGACTACGTTCAAAAGTTACTGCTGTTAGAATGTTACGCCACCGACCTTGGAGCTGATAGAAGAGCGACCTTGTTCTTGGAGGGCCTGAACTACCATGTTGGTCGAAGCCTCGTTCCACAGCTGCCACTCACATTTCAACAAATGGTGGACAAGTCTCTCGCCATCGAGTCTTATCCGGGATTTCAGTCTTATAGTGGCTTCAACAACAACAAAAGGAAAAATCCGAACCAGCATGAGAACTGTGGACGTGATCGCTGCAACAGATGCAATCACCACCATCCGCTTGGAAGATGTCCCGCCAACAATGCCCCTGCTCGTGTTGGCAACCGTCCTCCACCAATCTGCCATGAGTGCGGCCAGGTTGGGCACATCCAACCAAACTTCCCCCGTTTCCAGCAAGGGCAGAATAATGCCCCGCAACCGCAACAGCCGAGACAGAACCCTCCACTGCGGAACAATAACAACAATAACAACAACAACCAGAACCCGAGGCGTCTGCCAGCTGAAAGGCGGAATGGGAGAGTGTTTGCTCTCAATGCTGAAGAAGGTGGTGAAGACAATGAAGTGATTGAAGGTACACTACACCTCAATATGCATCCTTTAAAAGCTCTGTTTGATTCTGGTTCCTCCAATACCTTCATATCTAGACAGTTTGCCTCTATGCTTGAAATCAAATCTGAGTTTATGGATCATGTGTTAGATGTAAAAACTCGTAGTGGTAAAATCTGCTCCTCGTACCTCCAAACTCCTACCTTGAACCTCTGTGTATCCGGAATAATGTTTCCCACAGTTTTTGTCTTTCTTGATATGACCGTCTTTGACATCATCCTGGGTATGGATTGGTTAAAGAAGTATAAAGCTGTTCTATTCTGTGAGGAATCCATGGTTAGTCTATTTCATCCTGATGAAGGAAGAGTGTGTGTCAAGGGCAAGAAGTGAGGAGAGCGACAGTTCGTCATCTCTGCCATCAAAGTTGAAAAGCTTATCTCACAAGGGTGTAGAGCCTTCTTAGCCTCCATAGTTCTTGATGCTACACCTCCTGCTCTAGACCATGTTGATGTGGTGAAGGACTTCCCAGATGTCTTTCCTGAGGAGTTACCCGGGTTGCCACCAAAACGCGAGGTGGAATTCTCCATCGAGCTCATACCTGGAACTTCACCGATATCGAAGCCACCTTACCGCTTGGCTCCTACTGAGCTGGCGGAGTTGAAGAATCAGCTTGAAGAGCTTCTCGACATGGGCTTCATTCGCCCCAGTGTTTCCCCTTGGGGAGCCCCTGTCCTGTTCGTGAAGAAGAAAGATGGCTCTTTGCGGATGTGTATGGACTACCACATGCTCAACCAGGTGACAGTGAAGAATCGTTACCCGTTGCCGTGCATCGACGACCTGTTCGATCAGCTGAAGTCAGCCACCGTGTTCTCCAAAATGGAACTGCAAAGTGGCTACTACCAGATGCATGTGAAGGATGATGATGTACCGAAGACAGCGTTCAGAATTCGCTATGGGCATTATGAATTTATGGTCATGCCTTTTGGTTTGACGAATGCCCCTGCTGCGTTCATGGACCTGATGAACCGAGTATTCCGCCCATACCTCGACAAGTTTGTAGTGGTGTTTATTGATGATGTTTTGGTTTATTCTAAGACATTGGAACAACATCGTGAGCACTTGCGGATTGTACTCAACACATTGCGAGAAAATCAATTGTATGCAAAATTCTCAAAATGTGAGTTCTGGATAAAGGAAGTGATGTTTCTTGGTCACGTGATTTCTTCCGGCCATATAGTTGTTGATCCTGCAAAGGTAGAAGATGTGACAAAGTGGAATGCTCCGAGAAACCCATCAGAAATCCGTAGTTTCCTTGGTCTACCTGGTTACTATCGGAAGTTTATCAAAGGGTTTTCTGAGTTGGCTTTACCTTTGACCAAGCTGACTCGGAAGGAGGTCAAGTTCTCATGGACCCCTGAATGTGAGGACAATTTTTAGAAGTTGAAGATGAGTCTGAATTCTGCTCCCGTGCTTGCTTTGCCTGTTGAGGGTATACCCTATGTCATCTACACTGATGCATCCCGACAAGGCTTAGGGTGTGTTCTGATGCAAGACGGAAAGGTGATCGCCTATGCTTCTTGACAGTTGAAACCTAATGAAGCTAATTGGCCTACGCATGATTTGGAGCTGGCTGCCATAGTTCATGCTTTGAAGATCTGGCGACACTACCTCTACGGAGAAAAGTTTGAAGTCTTTTCTGATCACAAGAGTTTGAGATATTTGTTGACTCAGAAGGATCTGAAATTGATACATTTGGGATCCAGATCTAAGTCCTTTGGAGTCAAGGATGGATGACTATAATGCTCTACCAAACTTAGGCCCACACTTGGGTTGGTCATGTAGAGTCAAGCATGATCATGTTAGTAATGGGGAATGATCTCCAGCGTGTGAAGATTAAGCATGCTAACTAATGATACTCGAAGTGGCATTATGTGCAAAGAGCACCCTCTTCTGGTCTTGAAAAGGTGACCGATGGCGGCATGTGGTAATCTAATTCATTTTATAGAGCATGCAGTGTGTACAAGTGGTTGGGGGTGTGCCAAGGTACTTACTGGTGTTTTGGTGACCCTAATGGACTAAAGTCTTGGCTAAGCAAAGTTTTTGTGTTTGTAGGCTAGTTGCCCAAGGTGAATTGTCACCTTCTCTTAGAGTTGCAGTTAAACTCATTTTGGGATTAAGGTCTCCCATTTTGTCATATGTATCTTTATTTTATAAATACTAATAATTCTGAGTATGCTCCACTTTATTGGTATAACATTTCGATAAAGTTTTCATCTGATAAATTCTTAATGAATATATGTACATACAAATTCCTTATGCATCACATTAATAGATCGTCTGTAACATACTGAATCTCAAGGTCTTTCCTGCAATTTACCCACTTTTGAGCTTTTCTTTGCCTTCTAGTCCATTTAGACTTTTTTCATAAATTTCCCTTCTTTAAATATTCTGAACCAAGGGTTGCTTATAAAATCAACACACAATTATTTACCCAAGCATTATATTAATATATGCTTTAATAATAAAAATAATTTTTTGGAGGCCAAAGGTTGGGTGAAACGAAAATCTATTTATATAGGATGAATCTAGACGTCATTAGCAACCTGGGGTTAAAAGTTGAGGTCATTTGGAGTTCATTTGACCTTCCAAATGTAGTAAACAAATTTTCAATAAAATGTGACATAATAGCCATTGATATAATAGCTATGCACATCATTTAAGCCAAAGTTTGGCTTAAATGCATGTCAAACGTGCTTTTGCTGCGTAGGTCCATTGTGGACTCAGATCTAGCAGTTCTCGTTAAGCCCGACCATGATCCAATCACCTAGAACTCGACTTCAAGCTTCGTCAGTTACGTGTACAGTAGGTCGCGCCTTCTGTGCTTCGATCTCCTTGGATACATGATTGTTTTGCGAGATTTCTTCTCCGTTCGCTTCATCTCCTCCTCCCAGTTCGTTTGAGCCCTCACTGGTCCAGCGAGATGCTGCGTAGCCTAAACGCCAAGCGGCTCCGGCCTAGGCCTCTCACAGCCACCTCGACTAGGGCAAAGCACACCTCCAAACCTATAAATAACTCCCCACACAGTTGCGTCTGACACCTAGCAACCTACCAATCCCCTCAATTTTGTCTGAGAACATGTGTGTAGCCAGTGACGAGGAGCTTTTCCAGCTGTGCTTGTGGTGGCTCTCCCTAGATCTAGAGTGCTTGTGCATAGAAATGTATTGGCTAGGTGAGTTCGTCGTTCGATTCTCTTCGTTTCGAGTACCTGCACGACGATTTTGGTCAAGAAACGTTGAAATGCCCAAATGGGCAAGTTGCTCTCTCACGGCCATGGCTGGCTCATGAGGAAGAAGATACCTTCATGATTTTTGTAGTTTTACCCTCGCACGCCCCCTCTTTGCTGCTTTGACGCTAGGGGCATATCGGTCATCTGTTTCCCAATGGTATTTTGATTTTTCTGATTGGTCAGTTTTGTTTAATTCATAGAAAATTCATCCTTTGTCGGAAAATTATAAAAAAATAGTCGTTGGAAAGGATGTTTTGAGTAGAATCCAATTTTGTGGTTTTTGAAGCTTGATTCCAAATGATTTAAATGTTCTAAAATGCATAAGTAATGCATTTTAGAACATTTAAATCGAAGGATTTCCTAAAAACGTTTAAAAATGGGTTTTTCTTTATATCTTTATGCTTAACACATCCTAATACATGATAATGTTTGCAACTAGGGGAAAATGGAATGGTGATACAATCAACTTGGTAATGTTTGTGTTAATGAATCAAACTAAGGTATGTGGATCCTATTTTTGTGTGTGAAACCTATTTGTGCATGTGGAACTTACTTATCAATGAATGATGAATTTGGAATATATATTGTGCAATCAACCTACTCTTCAGTTGGGATCTTATCCAACCCTACAAACATTTTGTTCTAGCCTTGATATCCTCCTAAATTCCTTTATTTGGATCTTTACTTATTTTATGCTTCTAATGCCGTGGTGGCTCATTAATTTGAATCATGTGAATCTTGCTACTACATATGTTGTCTCATTTACTTGGAAATGCTTAAATCTTGTTATTGCCTTTGTTGTCTCATCTTTTTGAAATACTTGGATAATGTTGTTTCCTATGACGGCCCATTTATTGAGATTGTTTCTTGGGTTTTATTCCCAATGCTATGATGCAAATGTTACTTTTATATTTCTCAATACTGCCAAGTGACTATTTAAGCATGATATATTTTAGGCCTAATGACAATGTAGTGGACATGAGTACAAACCACCCATAGGGCACTGAGGTTTTAGTCCTCCTGCCAGGCACTGGGGTTTTAGTCCCCCTGCCATTTTATATATTAGGCACTGGGGTTTTAGTCCCCCTGCCACTTTTTAGGCACTGGAGTTTTAGTCCCCCTATCGTTGGTGAGGTCCGATAGGTGCCTTACCCTACATTGAGATGACTTTGTGTGTTAATATATTCATTCTATGTGATTACTATTGTGGTGATTGATTATGGAAGTTTTCTCCCTCTGATTCATATACTTGCCTCATTTCTTTTGAAATCTCTTATTGTAGAGAATCTTTTATATTGCAATGCTTTAGATTATTTAATTGTCCTATTTCTCTTGAATAACACATACTTTTATCTTTCTCTTGTTGGATGACCCCAACCATCCAGGCTAGGATCAGAGTGCGCATGGAAGCTTGGTGAACCTAAGGCTAAGGATAGGACAAGAAGAAAAGGAACATATAGCTTGCATGATCATAGTTGCTTTTATGTATTAAGTTGTTTTGTTTGGAGGCAATATTGGCTTATTCTAAGTCTTCCTATACCTAGATCCTTGTTCTTGTATAAAGATGTACCCCATTTGCAAAAAATTTTGTAATGTACTCTTTATACATTTTGAATAAAGTCAAGTTTTAATTCTTCCGCTGCCACACAATTGGTGTTTTTGTTTGCCATGATTTTAGTAGAGAGTTGGTCTTTACATCGTATGTAATAATTGTATGAACTTATGATACTCAAGTAATATATTAAAAATTTTGTTATGCTAGTAATGTCTTGTTTCTTATCTCTATATTCCATACTTAGATGTTTGTCTAACCCATACTCCCCCACTTGGGTTGTGACATATTATTCCATGTTGCATATTATTATTTGTTAGACCTTTCATTGGGGAAGACTCTTATTGAAAAGCTACTGAAGTGCGTCAACAACCAAAGATCGATCAAAATTAATTTTTAAAATCATGTATCATTTATGATTGATGTAGTAGATAATGTAAAAACACCTTTTGTAAGGGTGTAATATTTTGAAATGAAATATTACTTATCTCACTCTTATGCTTTGATTCTTGGTGCCATATTAATGGCTCAGTTTCAGCTACTTGATTTTCTAAGGAAGAAAATCATGTGGTTGAATCTGGGACGTTATAGAGATAGTATTAGAGCAATAAGATAGGACCTTACATAAGGAACACTGTAGAAATACTAACTTAAAACAAGAGTTAGTATAACCTTAAGTAGAATAGACTAAGATAAGTCATAACCTAAATCTTATAATTTTTTAGGACAAAAATTCTTTGAAGGGGTGGTATATGTAACATTCATACTCCTATCCAAGTTAAAAATCCGTATTTAGAGATATTCATAAAAATAAGCTTCTCAGAGATTTTTTTTGTAAAATAAATTTTAATGTTAAAATAAACTATTGTGATTTATTTAAAAGCTTTTATATATTGCAAATACAGTTGTGGTACTTTTGTAATTTTTTATAAAATAACATTGTGGTGGCAAAGCACCCAAGCAAGTAGCTGGGTGGCAAGCAAGATTCTTATGGAGGCAAACATGTAGCTATGTATCAAGTAGGTAGGTTGAGGAAACATACTACTAGGTAAAGAAAGTATCTTAGTGTCATCTCTTAAACACCTAGAACATTGTAATGTCTGACACATATCCTACCATGTATCAACTAATCCTTGATAGATATATTAAGATGACACATATGAATCCATGTGTAATATAGACATGAATTTATCTCTCTTAAGATGACACATACACATCCATGTGTCACTTAACTACAAACCATCTCTCTTTTGATGACACACATATACCCATGTGTCATCCATATACTTTTTGCAATTAGGATCATGCTACCCTCCACCATTCCTATAAAAGGAGACCTCATCCACCCCTCCATCATAAAAAATTCTTTCCTCTATATCCCAAAGTAGAGGCAGACGTCCCTTCATCCTCCTTGCTCATCTCCTTCACCACAAATCTCCAATCTCTCTCTAGATTATCAATGCACTCTCTCTTTCTCTATGTTGGTGAATGGAACCACCTCCCAACAAACCCTCTCTCTATAGAAACCTACTACCTATCTCCTCCACCATAATGAGAGAAGCCCAATACATATATTCCATAAATATCATGAAGCTTTATCCCATCCTTCTTCTACTCTATAGTGAAAGAAACCTTAGAAGTTGTTTTAGCTGGGAACCAGGATTGAGGTGATGGAAAATAAAATAGAATGCTTCCCAAATATATCAATATTGGATATATTTAATGATGACATGGACTTATTGTGGAATTGTGTATCAAGTACATATAGAGGTATGGTTTTGGAAGTTTTCACCTCTTGGCATAATCTCTTGGATCACCATTAATGAAAAGTAGGGTTTAGTATCATGATTTAGTATGGTCTTCCCTCCTTATAATAGTTTCTTTTGTAAACATCAATTGAAAGTATGATTTCATATGATCTTCACTCCTTGACTTAATCTCTTGTATCACTATTAGTGAAAATAAGGTTTATTGGGGTTAACTATAGTTAAGTATAATCTTCACTGCTTATCATAATCCCTTATATAAACATCAATAAAAAGTATGGACAATTATGATTTAATATTGTTTAGTAAGGTATTCAATTTTTATCATGATATCTAATATAAACATCAATGAAAAACCTGATTTGCATGGTTTGACATATGCTTTGTAAAGAAATGGATAAATGATATACTATATTCACCTATTTTATTAATAAGCTAGATATGAATATTAATGGACTTCTTCTCAAAATCCTAAGATTTTACATCAAGTTAGGATCCTAGATGATAGTTAAGCATGCCTTTGTGCATTATAGTTCTGTTCTTATTTGATTTCCCTTATTTATCCCTATAATTTGAGTCATGTGGTATTGTTGAAAAGTGGAATTCCATCAGACATTCCTAAGGTGACTAGAAGCCTGTTTCATTGATGCCTGTAGCCAGTATAGAGGAAAGGTTATTTAATTAGTTTCGTGTTCGCACAGGGGGACTCCCTAACCTCTTGCACGTTCTTGGCCATAGATTTGTCTGATTCAATTCCACAATCCTACAAGTTTACATTTTAGGTGTCATAGTGAAATACTTAATTAATGATTCATTTATTCATGGCTACCTTTTGACCTCTTTAACTTTGACTGGCCATCATATTATGTTGTATATCTTAGATGATGTCCCTTTAATTCTAAATCTTATATTGGGAGATGTGTAGGTAAAAGAGTCTGCATGTCTTGGCTGGAGATTGATACATTTGGGATCCAGATCTAAGTCCTTTGGAGTCAGAGATGGATGACTATAATGTTCTACCAAACTCAGGCCCACACTTGGGTTGGTCATGTAGAGTCAGGCATGATCACGTTAGCAATGGGGAATAATCTCCTGCAAAGATTAAGCATGCTAACTAATGATACTCCAAGTGGCATTATGTGCAAGTAGCACCTTCTTCCCATCTTGGAAAGGTGATCGATGCCTGCATGTGGTAATCTGATTCATTGTATAGAGCATGCAATGTGCATGAGTGGTTGGGGGTGTGCCAAGGTACTTAAAGGTATTTTGGTGACCCTAATGGACTTAAGTCTTGGCTAAGCAAAGTTTTTGTGGTTGCAGGCCAGTTCCCCTAGGTGAATTGTCACCTTCTCTTAGAGTTGTAGTTAAACTCATTTATGGAATATGGTCTCCCATTTTGTTCTCTTTATTTAGAAATACCAATAATTTTGATTATTCTCCACTTAATCAGCCAATTTTTTTGATAAAGTTGTCATCTAATAAATTCTTAATGAATATACGTAGATACAAATTCTGTATGCATCATACTAGTAGATGGTCTATAATATTGGCCTAAACTTTTGATACTCAAGTAATATATGAAAAATGTAGTTATGTTAATAGTGTCTTGTTTCTTATCTCTTTTTTCCATACATAGACATTTGTCTAACCCATACTCCCCCGCATGGGCTGTGACATATTATTCCATGTTGCAAATTATTATTTGTAGGACCTTTCCTTGTGGAATACTCTTCTTGAAAAGATCCTATAGGGCGTCAAGAACCAAAGACAGATCAAGCTTAATTTTTAAACTCATGTATCATTTATGATTGATGTAGGAGATATTGTAAAAACACCTTTTGTAAGGGTGTAATAGTTTGAAATGAAATATTTCTTATCTCACTCTGATGCTTTGATTCTTGTTCCCATATTAACGACTCAATTTTAGCTACTTGATTTTTGAAGGAAGAAAATCATGTGGTTGAATCTAGGCCATTATAACTACACCTCACCCATTGCCACCCTGGTTGACCAAATGCCAGGTCAACAATTCTCCATTCCACCCGCACTTCTTGGAATCCTCCCTACTTACTAAAGGATGGAGAATGATAACTTCTACCACCATGTCAATGCCTTCCTTGAAACTTGTTCCACCTTCTGCACCCCCGCGGCCACCGATGACTCCATCCGGAGGACCCTCTTCCCATTCTCTCTAAATGGAAAAGCCAAGGAATGGTACATCTTAAAGCCGTAATTGGTGATGTGGAATACGGTAAAGAATGAGTTTCTCAAGAAGTTATTCCCCATTGCCAAGCTGACCCAAATGCAAAGATGTATCATGGCCTTCTCCCAGACAGAAAATGAACCTTTCCACAAGGCATGGGAAAGGGTCTAAAAGCTCCTACGCTACTTCCCTCAACAAGAAGTACTCTTGTGGAAGCTGGTTCAAGCTTTCTACACTAAGCTTGTGGAATTGAGCTAAAACAACGTTGATTCGTCATGTGGAGGCACCTTCATGGCAAAGTCACCTGAGGAGTCATGGCCCTTGTTTGAGCACCTTGCTAAGAATTCTTGCCATCGGGCTTATACAAAAGGGGAACAGTGTGACCAGAACTATATCCCTCCACCTCCCACCATAGTTCCATCCTGGACCGTAGTGATGAATGCATTTCCATCTGGGTTCAGTCACGATGTTGGGCCTAGTTTTGCTTAGTATTTTCACATTTATTGGCTTTATATTATAATATGTGAGCTGACTTGGCTTAATCGGATTTATCCTTATTTTAATCAGGTTTATACACCTATTTGTAGGTCTAGTTAAGTCCAAGAAGTTAAGTCTGGGCCCAAGCTTCTCGGCCCATATCTCTGGTCATGCCCCTTTTCTTTTTTATTCAAGTCAGCAGCATCAAGGGCTCTATCCTTGTCTTGTGCCTAAATTGGGCCCTCCACCCATCCAGCTGTCAACCACGCTGTGATCTACTCCTTGCCTCCTCACCTCTCCACACACCACGACATTGCATGCGGTCAAGAGTAGCTAACTGACCCACGATGTCTTTAGCCTCCTATTCGCGGCTCCCATGATCACAACCACCTGATGCCTCATCACGACCACGACAAGTAAAAGATGCGACCACGGGAAAAGTTGCAACCACGAAAAAAGTTGAGAGCACAGAAAAATCCACGACCACAGCTAAAGCCATGACCCCGACAAAAGTCGCGACCACGACTAAAGTTGTGACCGCAGCAAAAGTCACGACCGCGACATGCAAAAGTCACGACCACAACTAAAGTCATGACTGCGGCAAAAGCCGCGACCACGACAAAAGACGTGAACACATCTAAAGCCGTGACTGTGGAAAAAGTCACGACCATGGCAAAAGTCATGACTGCGGTAAAAGCCGCGACCACGACAAGTAAAACCCACAACCACGGAAAAAGCTGCGACCACAACAAAAGTCGTGACTGGGATAAAAGTTGCGACCGCGGTAAAAGTCGTGACCATGACAAGTAAAAGCCACAACCACAAAAAAAGGTATGACTGCGACATGCAAAATCCATGACCACAACAAAAGCCACGACTGCGACATGCAAAATCCATGACCAATTGCAAATTACCAAGGTCGCGAAAGTAAGTCGGTGCCAGTCTACCTATAAATAGAATGCGACCCCCAGCCATTTATGCATCATTTCCAGACGTTGTTAGGCTGTAGGTCTATCCTGGGCCTAAGAAGATGATCTCCATAGCCAATAACCTACCTCCGTGGTGGTCTTGTGCCTCGTTCACCCATATCTAAGGTGCAAACCCAGATGTGCAAGACACTCCATCAAGATCTAGATCTAGATCCATATCTAGATCTGCTGCAACTACGTTGTTCCTACGCCACCATCACATCTACGAGTAGCTCCTCCTACTGTGAGCGAGGATTATGAGAAGAAAGAGATGGTGGAGAGAGAAGACCTGCCCCATCTGTCGTGGTGTTCTTCCCTCCTCGTCCAGATCTGCCCTAACGTTGTGTATAAGACTATTTCTCCACCAAGCTGCGATCATCTTCTTCACCATGCTCATGGAGGAATCCTCTCTCTTTCTTGTTTTTTTTGTTTCTCTCATCATGAGTGAGTAGTTCCCTTTTGCTGGGGTGTAGGGACTAGCCCCGCTGCCCATGCTTACATGTCCTTTTACTAAACATTCCATGGCAATGTATATAAATTTTCATTTCATTGTTAATCATCGATGTGTGCTTGTGGACTGATCACCTACTTGCATTTATCTTGTTCTTTTCCTATCTGGTCAGAACTTCAATATGTAGGATTTGAATTTCAGTTAACACGGTTGACTCCCTGACTAGAAATAAAAAGGGATTCCCTGAAGTCGTAAGCGTGTGATCCGTGAGGTGATGAGTCATCTATCCCACAATGACGCTTATGTGTGCCTGACACCCATACAAGGGGGCCCGCAACTTCAGTTGGATATTTGTATTTGTATCTTTGGAGCGGTAAGTATGTGATCCAGATGGTGATGAGACATCTGATACCTATGGTGATGCATACGCGAACCTGACGCCTGTATGGGGGGGTTTTGCAGTAGCTCTATTTGGATAGTTATATCTTGCCTGGATGTTTGTGATTGGATGTGTTTGCTTGTGTAGTGGTTTCGAAACCCCAGACTATCCCAACGATTCCATATCATTAATATTTAATCAACTTTTAATCTTTCCCTTTACTTTCCTCACATTTAGTTGTATTAAACTCAAATCAACCAACCTTTGTAATAATTTTAGTCCGGATTCTACTCGATTTGACTATTAAAAGATTCTTAAAAACATTGTCCCTTGGGATTCAATCCTCAACTATACTGTGATAAGACCCGTCCACTTGCAATTGGTATTATTGCACAAGGTTTTGGTTAAAAACTCAAGGATTTCAACCCTGAGTGAGTTTGTTAGTGCGATAATATGTCACGTCAAATTCTGGCACTGTTGCCGGGGACAACGGAATCATCTAGTTAAATCTAGTTCTATTAAGGCTAATCTAGGATTTTTCTTTTACCTTTTGATACTATCGATCATATATACTTGAATTTGGTTATACTCTTTACATCTTACTACAAAAAAGATCTTTCCATCCTAGGTACCCACAAAGTCTAGTATATGCGCCGTTTGGACAGTCCCAGACTCTCTGCTAGCTTTGACCCTGAGATAGATAGAACCCTTCGTTGACAGTACAGAAAGAACCAAGCAAGGATGGCACAAGAGGAGGAAATTGCCTGAAGGGTAGCTAAAGTCCTTAATGTGCACAGAGATAGGCTTATGCAAGAAGCCCGAGTTGTTGTTCAAGAGGAAATCCAAGTAGCTCAAGTAGCAGCTCAACATGTTGAGTTACAAAAGGACCTTAGAGAATTCTCGATCCCTAAAACTGTTGACGTTCATCACCCAGTTCAACCTCCTCCCATCAATGCTCCTAATTTTGAGATAAGAGCACATTATATTACACTGCTTTAGAACAACCCTTTCTAAGGTAAGCAAGGAGAAGATAGTCAAGAACATCTTCTGAGGTTTATTGATCTGTGAGCTATGACAAAGAAAATTGGAGTCTCTGATGATGCCATCAGACTCCATCTCTTCAAGTATTCTCTCACTGATAAAGCCATTGGTTGGTATAACTCCTTGCAATGTGAACCCATTACCAATTGGGAACAACTTCAAAATGTTTTTATGGAAAAATTCAATCCTCCTTCTCTCACCTATGAAATTAGGGGCCGAATAACACAGTTCACTCAGGTCCCTAGAGAATCCCTAGTTGAAGCATGGGAAAGATATAAAGAGCTCCTACGCAAGTTCCCACATCATGGAATTACTAAGAATCAACTCATCGGAATCTTTTATAGGGGTGTGGATGATGACATCAAGAAGTTTTTAGACTCCTCATCTGGGGGAAACTTCATGCGTCAAAGTTATGACAGTGCATGGAAGGTTGTCACCCTTGGAGCTAAAAATCAATCCAACTGGGGTAGACCCGTAAGTAAAGGAGTGTTGAAGGTAGCTATGACAGAAGCTACTCCCGAGTACAAGTCTATCGCCGAGTCTCTTAAGCTTCTAGTTGCCAAGAAAGACCAACTTGAATCATCTTTTGCTGCCTATGAAAGAAGACGTTCACCCCCTCGACAACAAGAACAAATCAAGTCAGCTTCACTATTTTGTGAAGCATGTAAAGGACCTGACCATTCTACTCTAGCCTGTAATGTTCTCAATGATGTTGTTTTAGGCAATACTTGTGCCCAAGGAGATAATGGTCAAATGGAAAATTTGAATGTTGTCAACATTATCCCTGGTTAGGGGTATTATAATCTGAATCCGAATAGGAACCATCCAGGTTTTCAATATGGAAATCCTTCAGGAGCGGAAAACTCGTGATAACTTGTGTCAAATAATCAACAACGAGGCCCGCCAGGATTCCAGTATAACCAACAAAAAAATTTCGGGAATCAAGGGAACTTTAGAGGTAACTTCCAGAATAGAAACTACAACAATTATCAGAATAATTCTTAGTTCCAGAATCCCAACCAAGTCCCCTATTAACAACAACAAAAAGGACAACAAGCTAGTCCTATCCCTCCTGATAAAAAGCTCTCAACTATTGAGAATATGTTACAATCACAACAGACTATGATAACTAACCAACAAGCTCATCAGAAGGCTATTGAATCTCAACTAGCTCAACTTGCAGCTAGCATGAAGCCACATACTGGAGCCTTTGCTGGCCAACTAGAGAACCATACTAAGCACCCAGAGCAATTGAAGGTTGTCACCACTAGGTCTGGAAAAGACTATTTTGATCCTCCTATCAAGGCACATGTGCTTATTACAAATGAGGATGACTCTGAGGCTGTCCAAGACTCTACAACATCTGAGTCTCAACCAAAAGAGCCAGCGACTGATGATAAGATGAATAAGCAAGGTTCTGAAAAATCAACTGCTATAGAAAAAGGAACATCAGATCTGGATGTGCCAGTATACAAGCCCCATCCTCCTTTCCCAGCTCGTTTGAAGCAGAAAAAGCTCGATACTCGATTCAACAAGTTCAAGGAAGCTATGAAGAAGCTTCACATTGATATACCCTTACTAGATGCGCTGGCCGAGATACCAGCCTCGACTAAATACTTAAAGTCTCTCCTCACAAGGAAGTATATAACTGATGAATACAAGACAGATAAGTTAGCGACAACCACTTTTGATATCATCCAGAGAAAGATGCCCAAGGAGTAGAAAGATCAAGGATCCTTTGGGATTTCATGCCATATCGGTGACTCTTCATGTAAGAAGGGATTGGCCGATCTCAGTGCTAGCATCTCTATCATGCCACTTATCCTTTGCATGAGGCTAGGGTATGCAAAACTACTCCTAACTGGCATGACCATACAACTTGCAGATAACTCTATTACTCTTCCCTTGGGAATCATTGAAGATATCCCTATCAAGGTTTGAAAAGACTCTTATGTCCCATGTGACTTTGTCATCCTGGACATAAAGGAAGACACCAGATATCCTCTTATCTTTGGCCAACCATTCCTCGCCACTGCAAGAGCTTTGATTGATGTTGAAGTATGGACCTTGCTGCTCAGACTAGGTAAAGAAACCCTCGAGTTCAAAGTTTTTGAAAGCATGCGAAGACCGAGCATGCAGGAAGAAGCCTATTTGATTGATTGCATTGAGTAAATGTCACTCCTCATACAAGATGAATATGAACAAGAAGATCCTTTAGAAGTGGCTCTAACAAACCCATCTGCTGATAATTCCATCAACGAATAAGTTAAGGATTGTATCCTTCACCTCTATAGAAGAAGATCCTAAAGGTAGGTTCGAGGAACTCAAAGCTATGAATGTAACTGAATAGCCATGCGAGAAGCCAGAAGACCCTGAAATGAATCCCCTGTCTAAGGGATTGAAGTATGTGTTTTTGGATGATCTCAAGCTTTGTCTAGTTATTATAAATTCCGATCTAATGACCGAACAAGAAGATAAACTCCTGAAAGAATTAAAGGAAAGAAAGAAAGCTATCATATACAAGATGAGTGACCTCACCACGGTCAGTCAAGCGCTTTGCATGCACAAAATCCCTATGGTGGAAGACCACAAGATGACTGTTGAGCATCAACAAAAGTTGAATCCTAATATGAAGGAAGTAGTCTGCCGTGAAGTCATCAAGTTGCTCACTATCAGAATCATCTATTT
Source organism: Alisma plantago-aquatica (assembly GCA_963693085.1). NCBI lineage: Eukaryota > Viridiplantae > Streptophyta > Magnoliopsida > Alismatales > Alismataceae > Alisma > Alisma plantago-aquatica. The sequence goes on from OY856411.1 coordinate 254,228,227, forward strand.
GATATTTGATACACCTTGGGTGAGTCATGTACATGTTGTTCCAAAGAAAGGTGGCACTACTGTGATACATAATGAAGATAATGAACTCATCCCCACTCCAACAGTAACTGGGTGGAGGATCTGCATCGATTATAGGAAGTTGAACAAGGCCACACGCAAGGATCATTTCCCGATTCCTTTCCTAGATCAAGTCTTAGATCAATTGGCTCACCATGAATATTTATGCTATCTCGATGGTTACTCTGGATTCTATCAAATTCCTATACATCCATATGACCAAGATAAAACTACTTTTACTTGCCCCTTTGGAACATACACCTTTAGAAGGATGTCATTCGGGCTCTACAATGTGCCTGCAACCTTCCAATGTTGCATGGCAACCATATTTGCTGGTTTAATCAAAACCATTATGGAAGTTTTTATGGATGATTTCTCTGTATATGAGGATTCATATGACTCATGCCTCAAGCACCTCTCCCTCATCCTCAAACAATGTGAAGAAGAACATCTAGTTCTGAAATGGGAGAAGTGTCACTTTATGTTAAAAGAAGGCATTGTCCTTGGCCATAGGGTCCACAATTGAGGAATTGAAGTAGACAAAGTAAAGATTGAAGTAATTTCTAAACTCACTATCCCAGCCAATGTAAGAGAAGTTCACACATTCCTTGGTCATGCGGGCTTCTACAGAAGGTTTATCAAGGATTTCTCCAAGATAACCAAGCCCATGATAAACTTTTTGCTGAAGGACGCTGGCTTCAATTTTGATGAAGAATGTATCAAGAGTTTCAACAATCTAAAGCATGCCCTTACAACAACACCCATTATTCGAGCCCCAAATTGGGATCACCCATTTGAAATTATGTGTGGTGCCAGTGATTATGTTGTGGGTGCCATTTTGGTCCAATGTATAGAGAAGTAACATCATGTCATCTATTATGCATCGAAGACCCTTGACGAAGCTCAGAGCAACTATGCAACTACTGAGAAGGAACTCCTAGAAGTCATATATGCCTTTGATAAGTTTAGATCCTACCTCATTGGTTCGACGATCATTGTCTACACAGATCATGCTACTATCTGTTACCTCCTAAAAAAAAGATGCAAAACCAAGGCTAATAAGATGGATTCTCTTATTGCAAGAATTTGATCTTGAGATTAGAGATAAGAGAGGCAAAAAAAAATTTGTAGCAGACCACTTAAGTTCGTATCCACACTCTGGAAACTGAGAAGATCCCAATTAATAACTCTCTTCTAGATGACCATCTCATGAAAGTCTAAGAAGCTACTCCTTGGTACTCAGACTACATGAACTACCTTGTCATTGGTGTCATCCACCCCGAATGTACTGGCAATGCATTAAAGAAATTCATGCATGATGTGAGACAATATCACTGGGATGAGCCATACCTCTTTAAGCTTTGTGTTGATCGTCTCTACAAACATTGTATTGCTGAGGAAGAAGCTCGTCTTGTTTTAGAAAAATGCCACTCAGGCCCAGTTGGAGGCCATATGAGTTCTAAGAAAACCTCTTTGAAGGTTTTGCAATGTGGTTTCTGTTGGGTTTTAGGGGAGGCAGAGAAGGCAGCGGAAACAAAAATATTCTCCCCAAAACTTGGAACAAGGAAACACGTCAACGTCTATACAATAGGAAAGGATGGTTTGTGGAATCATACCTTATCCCGAGGCTTGCTCGGCAAAAAAACCTCGCGCCTTGCGCAGTCTTCAAATCTGGTCTTAGACGGTGTCTGCGTAGCTCCTGTTCGTACTAGGACTGATGACTCCTCCTCTCACCGGGACTGTCGGGGTTGACAGTTGTCCTCCTGAGTGGCAGGAACCTCCCGCCTCTGAAGTAGTCCACACGGACCACCTAGAACTCCACACTCCTTGTCCCACAAGGAAGTGGAAGGAGTCACACCCTCCTATTGACGTACTAGTCGCCAACACACTCTCCTGCTGCCAGTTGCAACTGTAGTTGTCCTTCCCTTTGCTGCACCTCCCTTTGCGGGAAGCACTTGCTCGGGCTCTCTCTCGATTACCAAAACCAGAGAGAACGACAACTTTGCAGAGCAACTGGTTGCACTGAGTTGTCCTTTGAGAAGCCCCCAATACCCCTGTATATATAGGAGGGTCATGGGACAGGGTTCTCCATCTCGGGCAATGCGGGACTAAAAGCAGGAGTAGAAGGGTTCGAGATTTTCCACAAAAGCAACCATCTCACAACTTGAACCGGTCGGTTCACAAGTGAACCGGTCGGTTGGGGACCTGAACTGATCGGTTGACATCTCAATCGATCGGTTGGGACACCTCAACCGGTCGGTTCACAAGTGAACCAGTCGGTTGGTGGTCCAGGTCAGTTCCCGATTATCTTCCCTTCTTTTGTTTCTCTTGGTATCGAATACAAATCCTTGTTCCAATCAAATTGGGCAAGTGAAACACAAGGAAAATTCTCACCAATCCTACTTTCCCAACTTGCTCGGTTGCACCAGTTGAATCGATCGTTTCAACACTTGAAGCAATCGGTTCACCCTGAGCTTGAGCCGATCGGTTCAACACTTGATCCGACTGGTTCAACAACCTCATCCGACCGGTTCAACACTTGAACCGATCGGTTGGGAGTGCAGGTTGTGCAGAATCAGTCAATTGCGATTTCAATCAATCTGATACTCCAATCAATATGTCCAACACCTTGAACATTATGATATTGAGCTATCAATCAATTGAGTGTTTAATTGAACTACTAAACTCCTTTAGTAATCAATCTAAACATTGCTTGTGGACAAAACTCCTCTTCTGGGTTTAATCCTATGTGTGTGACCCTGTAGGTCCATTTCACGTTGGAAGTGAAAGTCCATAACACTTATGACTTCACAAGCAAAGAGTGGTGCCTAGTCACACATTAATGCTACCCAAGTGAAAGTAGAAAGTTGGAGAACAACTTTCAATCCTACAATCCGTGAATGATGTTACAGCGAATGTATAATTCCTTTGTCACTAATATCCTGAATTAACTCGAGGCATGGAACATTCATCCTTTCAATGTTCATTCACTTTATTGATCTCAGAGTAGACTGGAAGAGATATGTATGACATCAATATCACATAATGATTCACACATGCGTGCACGCCTTTCTCAATCCTACTCATCAAGTGGCCATGGATATCAAACTCCCTCAAGTGGGACAAATCCCATATCTATCACTCACCCCTCAAAAGCCCCATGTGTCAAAGCCACCCAATCATCGTCTTTATAACAACCCATGTTTCAGGACTGCGTTTAATGATGTCAAAGTGTGCCCAATGACATGTGTTGAGTGTAGTGATTTCAGATCTAAAAATCACACTCACCACCATCACTGTGAGTACTGACTGTGACTACCATGTCATGGTTCCATGTGTCAAACTCACGGTGGGTCTGTCTGGTACACTTGTTCTCTAACAAGTACTTATGTGTTTGGTTTGATATCTCTATATCATGACTAATGAGATTCTGTCATCAACCAACACCACAATCTAGTCTTGCTTGTCATTGCAGTCTATCTACCTTCCATAATGACATCCGACTAGGGACATAACAAGAATGTACAAACTCTTAGCATCCATATGATCTCATCGTTTAGGTCCTCAACCTGAAAGCATACGTCATTGAGTACTGTCATTCTCTAGACATTTAATCTGTTCTATCACTATCTCATATGACTGAACCAGAAAGAATTGGAAGCTTGCCTTTGATGTTTATCAAATCAATATTAATGTATCCCACCAATCATCCCATGATTGGCTCTTAGGGCATACATACCAACAAACTCCCACTTGCATTGCGAGCCAATCACCATTGAATCATATTCATAGTGATCTTCAAACATGTCCCACATGTCACTGTGCTCTAGTGCCATCATTGTGAGTAATGGCAACACCTTGCCAAAGTTAGTATAAAATGCATGTCTCACATCTCTTCGTTGTAGGTCACACATATGAGATGGAGGTGACGTAATATGCGATCTACTATTCCTTTGCTAACCTTTAGCCACATTGCATGATCAAGGATTCCATACTTGTCATCAATGAGCGGAATATAAGTTCATCTCATGAAATTCCAGATCCATATAGTATCCACTACTATTCTCTAACACATAGATACTCGGCATTTCCTTTTAAATGGCTTTATTGGAACACTTCCAATTATCAACACACTTTCACTTTTATATATATCATATATATATTTTGCGATTAATTTTTTGTCCTTTCAGAAGTTTGAATCAATGTAACTCATCACATCAAACTCTTCCTTATCTCCATAGAACTAGTACTTCCCAAGTACTTATCAAGTTCTCATGGTATTCCAGTAACCCTTACTAGAAGTAGACATACATCCACTCGTCATGTCCCACATACGAGTTATCAGGATGAGCACATCAAATCGTCATGTCATACATACAAGACGATGAATGCATTTTGTTCTTGCCATGTCCATACATGCAAGATAATGGGATGATTACATACATGATAGATCCATATCTATTCTTAGTGTTCCCATTCTTCATAAGAATTGGAAACTTGGCCTTGAGATATTGACTCCATGTAACATGGACAAGTTTTCTCCCACTGAATCTGTCATACTGAACCCTTCAGTACATATTGCCAATGTATGCTTTCTCTTTTCAGGTCAATAGGTTTTCGAGAACTATCTCTATAGATCTCTATTCCTATCACATAGGAAACATTTCTATCTTCCTTGAAGATAATTTCCACTTTTGGATTTCCATTCTAGAACATTTCTATTTCACATCAACATGTGGAATGTGAACACGCTCCCACTAAATCACAGATCCCGTCTTTATCTTTGGCATATCAGTCAAACCCTTTGACCATATCATCAAAGTAAGGATCAATTATGAGTTTCTTGTACTCAATCAATCACATTGATGAGTCCATTGTAACTTATAGACTTCATTTGCATTAGTGGATTCATAAACCTCATATGAATGCAGTTTTAGTATCCATATGCCAAATGCCTTAGTCATTAAGTTGAAATCAACAAGCATCATCCTTCTCAAAATATTATCCATGTATCTTAACACTTAAGATTCATTTGCACTTATGGATTTTATCCAATGGGTGCTACCATCAAGGTCATACCTTATGGTTCACATGGATGTCATTTAGGATGTAATGGTCATAAACCATAACTCAAAATTTGATTCCTCATATTCATCTAGATAGTTGACTCATCATATGAACAACTCATCACATAGATAATTGAGGTGTATCTGTTAAGGATATAAGAACTCACAATCCTTGTGATTCTTAATTTCTTTAATTAGTGTGGGGTATTCTTTTATTAAGAAGAATTTAGTTATTTGATAATCTTTCTCTAACTCCTTAGAGTATGATTCCTTCTTGATTTAGACATCATCATGCCTTAATCATGAGTTCACTATGATACACTATCATAATCACTCATAAGGATCTCAAACATTTGGTCCAAGTATTTCATTCATGGATGTCATCAAGAATTAACACTTTACCAAATTTTCACTTCATCTATGATAATCTTGAACACTTCAAGATATTCATATTGGTATTTCTCTAAACACCATTTGAAGTATTATCATTTGTTCCAATAGGTATGTAAATACATCACATGTATTATACCTAATAGGATAATCATTCTCCCACTACCTTTAGTGAAGATTGATTAATCATGTCCAAGATATTCATGTCTCTTACTGGTTCTCTAACCAAAAGAGTCTAGATTTATCCATCATATGGAAACTAGAAATGAATTTCTCATGATTGATGCTAATTTGATTGTTTGAGTTATCTATAACTTTTAGGTATCATTTTATCTTATGCATATCAAATACCACAAGATAAACAAGGCATTGCCACAAAGATCATATCTTTTAAGATTGAAACATCAACTTTATTGATTTCCATCATTGTCATACAATATAAAAAATAAAGTGTTTCTATCTATTGGCAAATATGAAATAACAGTTCATAACTGTATTACATGCCTTGTAGGCTAAAAAGAAACTAAAGTACTCCTATCTATGGCGGCAACACTTGCCCCAATTATGAGTGTTTTACACTTTACATCTTGGTATCATATACCTCAAAAAGTGTTACAAGTTTACTTTCATGACACCTTTAAGTAGAGACTTCAGTTGCCTCCTTCTTCTTTTGCTCTTCCAGATAGAGAGGACAATTCCTTTTCCAATGTCCTAGCTTTTGACAATGGTGGCAATTTTCTTTCTTGGTCACGCCTCCCTTGGCCTTGAGAGTTGAAGATGGCTTGGACTCCTGGCTAGCTTCAGAACCTTTCTTAGCTTTGCCCTTTCCCTTGCACTTGGACTTGCCTTTCTTGCTCCTGATCACCATCACAACCTTAGGCTTGTCCTTCTTCATCTGTATCTCGGTTGTCCTCAACATGCCCAACAACTCTGACAGGGTCCTATCAAAGTTTTTCATGCTGTAGTTCATCACAAACTGACTATAGGATTCTGGCAACGATTGCAGTATCACGTCAGTAGCCAACTCTTGGCTCAGTGGAAATCCCATTCTTTGTAGGTTCTCCACATACCCAATCATCTTGAGTGTGTGAGGACCAACTGGATCTCCTTCTGTCATGACACACTTGAACAGTGCCCTTGAGACATCGTATCTCTCTTGCCATGCCTGATCTTCATATAGGTTCCTGAGATGTTGAATCATCTGAATGACACCCATATTCTCATGTTGTCTCTGCAACTCATGGTTCATGGAGCACAACATCAAGCACTTTGCATCAATGGAATCATCAAAATGCTTCTTGTAAGCGTCCCTTTCTGCCTTTGGTGCATTACGAGCCGATTCCTCTGGAATTGGAGTATCAAGGACATAGAGCATTTGCTCTTGAGTGAGAACAATTCTCAATGTCCTATACCAGTCGTGGAAGTTCGTCCCATTCAACTTGTCCTTTTCAAGGACCAATCACAAAGAGAAGTGATTGTTGTTTGTCTTCATTTGTACTACAAAAGGAAATATGCAATATTAGTCCAAAAACTCATTTTTGACTTATTTGATTGATTTGAAAAATTGACGATATAATTAGGCCATAAATTAATTATCGTTCCCACTATTTTACTTCAAATTTATAGCCCTCACCATCAATTTGGAAGATTGTAGCATACAACCTTCTAGTGGGAAAGATCCTGAAATCCTCTAAGCCATGGACCAGCTAGGGCTGTCACCCACAACACAGATCTCTCAGGTAGGCAACTTTTGCCAATTGCATCATATGCAACTCTTGATAAAATGTCATATGCAACTCCTTGCCATTACCATCTCCATGCCTCAAGGTGCTAGATCCTATCTAGGTCACCTGGTTAAGTCTGACCCAAATCAAATACGATGAATATGCACCTTGCTTGGGAAGACCCACACATTCATCCTTCACGCTTCCACGAGATAGATGGTGCACCACGCTTGGGCGTGCCCACACTTGGTTGATCAAGTTTTTCACGTGTGTCACATTTGGAAGGCATCTAAAACTTAATATTTAATGAGGGATTTGGTTTTTATATACATATACATATCCAATCACCACAATACATAGTACGTATCATATACATGCTATATCCCACAGAAAACATGCACAAACGATAAAAGTGATGATTATGGCCATCCTAATGTGATTCCTCGAGCCAAGAGAAATCACGGTCATCTAGGTCTACATCACATGCAACCTGTACAAGATGAACTTTGTGCCTTGCCATCCGAGTTGATCAACTCATCCCATGAAAGATCTGCTCTCTCTTGTTGGTCGTCTGGGTGCCACCAGCCGATCGGTTGACTCCTCCAACCGATTGGTTTGCCTGGTCATCGTGCATCTCTTCATGGCCACCACTCACTCGTCTCGCTCCTCGAACCGGTCATCAACCGATCAGTTCACTCCTAGAACCGATCGTCTGGAACGTCAACCGATCGGTTTATGCCTTGAACCGATCGTCTCAACTGTCGTCTTGATGTCCTCCGTTTTTTGACATAATAGGAAATAAAATCTATCCTAATATTATATTGCTTAAAAGGGAACCCCGAGTTACATTTGGGGGGAGCAAAGGTAGGAAAGTATCTCGAATTATTTCGAGTTACATCAGGAATAGGAGAAAGAAGATCAGTGCGTAGATCGAGATGCAAGCAACCACATAAAACCACACACAGATAGGGTTTATAGGCCATAACCACGCTATACATCCACCAAAAAACTCATTTAAGGGCAACGCATATCGAGTGCAATAATAATAGATATCATATATGTAATTGGGATTTGTGGATTTAGGATTAGACATGCATAAAGCCAATTTTATTCGCATCGTATGCAATAAATAAAGGCAACAAACCAAAATCGATCATATCGGTATTCCTAAAATATAGAGCAGTTAACCTGGCTCTGATACCACTGTTGGGTTTTAGGGGAGGCAGCGGAAACAAAAATTTTCTCCCCAAAACCCAGAATAAGGAAACGCATCAACGTCTATACAATAGGAAAGGATGGTTTGTGGAATCATACCTTGTCCCGAGGCTTGCTCGGTGACAAAACCTCGCGCCTTGCGCGGTCTTCAAATCCGGTCTTGGACGGTGTCTGTGCAACTCCTGGTCACACCGGGACTAACGACTCCTCCTCTCACCGAGACTGTCGGGGTTGACAGTTGTCCTCCTGAGTGGTAGAAACCTCCCGCCTCTGAAGTAGTCCACACAGACCACCTGGAACTCCACACTCCTTGTCCTACAAGGAAGTGGAAGGAGTCACACCCTCCTGTTGACGTACTAGTCGCCAACACACTCTCCCGCTGCCAGTTGCAACTGCAATTGTCCTTCCCTTCGCTGCACCTCCTTTTGCGGGAAGCACTTGCTCAGGCTCTCTCTCGGTTACCAAAACCAGAGAGAACAACAACTTTGTAGAGAAACTGGTTGCACTGAGTTGTCCTTTGAGAAGCCCCCAATACCCCTATATGTATAGGAGGGTCATGGGACAGGGTTCTCCATCCCGGGCAATGCAGGACTAAAAGCAGGAGTAGAAGGGTTCGAGATTTTTGACAAAAGCAACCATCTCGCAACCTGAACTGATCGGTTCACAAGTAAACCAGTTGGTTGGGGACCTGAACCGGTCAGTTGACATCTCAACTGATCGGTTCACAAGTGAACTGGTCGGTTGGTGGTCCTGGTCGGTTCCCGAATGACTTTCCTTCTTTTGTTTCTAATTGGTATCGAATACCAATCATTGTTCCAATCAAATTGGGCAAGTGAAACGCAAGGAAAATTCTCACCAATCCTACTTTCCCAACTTTCTCAGTTACACCAGTTGAATCGATCGTTTCAACACTTGAAGCAATCGGTTCACCCTGGGCTTGAGCTGATCGGTTCAACACTTGAGCCGACCGGTTCAGCAACCTCAGCCGACCGATTCAACACTTGAACCGATCGGTTGGGAGTGCAGGTTGTACAGAATCAGTCAATTGCGATTTCTATCAATCTGATACTCCAATCAATATGTCCAACACCTTGAACATTATTATATTGAGATATCAATCAATTGAGTGTTTAATTGAACTACTAACCTCCTTTAGTAATCAATCTAAACATTTCTTGTGGATAAAACTCCTCTTCTGGCGATCAGTTCGATGTAGTGAGGACAGAAAAACAATCATAGGAGAATGGTCGCGGCTATCATTCTGGCGACGGAGAAGGTGAACACCCAGGCGATCGGGGAGGAGAATGGATTGACTTCTCGGTTGACTGTGAATCCAAGGCTGGTGAATGGAGAAGGGAGTCGCAAAGGTACTACGGGGTTAGTTGAGTCTTCAGAGATCTGGCCAAAGAAGAACGCTCCTACAACTACGAAGGTCCAGGTTGCGCCGGCGGCCAAATCTTGGGTAGATCTTGTGTCTTCCAAGAAGCCGAATGATGTGGGGAAGCTGTCGAAGTTGAATGTGAACTTAGTTAAGGCAACCTTATCTATCCCAAGCACATTATTGAAAGAAATCTGAAGAAATGGAACCTGGCGGCGGCAGGGTATGTCGTCGGACTCAATCCGAACTGGATTGTGCTAGTGCGACCTTTTGCTCAGATCTGGAATGTCAAGGGTTCGATTGAGGTTAAATCAAGAGGAAAGGGTTTCTTCATCGTTCTGTTCTCGAATGAGGAGGATCTAAGCACATCAGTTGAAGGAGGCCCTTGGTTCGTAGCTGGAAAACCGTTGGTCATTAAGAAGTGGGAGAGAGGCGATCCACTGGAGAAGCTTAAATTGACTAAAATTCCTATATGGCTGAAGATTCATGATCTGCCGTTGGAACTATGGGATGAAGAGATGTTTAATTACATTGGGTCTGTGCTTGGTAAGCCACTGAGAGTTGATAAGCTTACTGCAGATTTCGTGAGGCTAGAATATGTGAGGATGCATGTCCTAATTTCAGTAGATTTCAAGTTTCCAAAAACTTTGGAAATCCAATGCGAGGATGATCACCTAGATAGTATATCTTTTGAGTACGAATGGGAATCGGAGAAATGTGTTTCTTGTGGGAATTTTGGCCGTGAACCTATTCCGTGTGATATGCATTTACTTAAGAAGAATGCGATTGAGGTAAGGCCGAGAAGCAAATCAGTTTGGATTCCAAAGAAGGTTATTGACAGGATGGGTGAGGAGCTGGAGGTTTTCTGTGATGCTAGTGAAGATGTTTCTGTTATAGAGCAGTTGTCTGAAGAAATGTCTGATCCAAATTCTGTTGAGTCTGTGGGACTTCAAGATGAAGGGAATTTCCGAGTCAGACCAGGTAATGGTACTACTTCCTCACCTAGTATTACACCTACTCAATCTCTTGAATGGGAGCAACAGAAGCGTAAGTCGAAGTTCCCCCCTCGGGTTGCAACTAAACATGTTTCTTCTGCAATGAATATTCAACTTACACCAAACAAGTTTTCATTATTGGCAAGTATGGTTGAGAATTCGGGTGAATCAGGGCAAAGGAATGTGTACCAAACCAGTGAAGTACTGGGTAAAGTTGGTTCTAATGACTGACGACTTTTTGAATATCATATCCTAGAATGTGAGGGGTCTTAATCTCAAAGTCCCGAAGATCCAGGAAGCAATAAGGAGGATCAAACCCCATATAGCTATTTTAGTTGAGACTAAAGTAAGAGATGGCAAGATTAGAAGGCTTCTTAATCACTTTTTTTCGGATTATAATTGGGTTTCTAACCATAGTTCTCACGTGTTGGGGAAAGTTGTTTTGTTGTGAGATCCTAATGCTTGTTCTATTATCAAGATTATAGAAACTGACCAGTTGATTCATTGTAGAGTTGATTTTAATGATGAATTCTTCTTCATTACTGCTGTTTATGGTCATAATCTTGATTCTGATAGAAGTGCTCTTTGGGGAAGTATTAATGATATCCATACTACTATGAATCATCCGTGGATTATCATGGGAGATTTCAATGCTGTTAGAAGAGAAGAAGAGAAAATTGGTAGGGATCCTCCTTCGAGAAGATCTATGAGGGAGTTTAATGATTGTGTTCTCAATTGTAGTCTTGTTGATCTTAGTCTTAATGGGCCCTTATTCTCTTGGGATAATCATCAGGAGGGTGAACATTTCATTACTTCTAAGATTGATAGGATTCTTCATAATATTGGTTTTATGAATCTGCTCCAGAACTTTACGGGCTATCTCATCACTAACACTATTAGTGATCATAAGATCCTTAATTTGTAGATTGGGGAAAAAAGGATTATCAGGGCTCCTTTTCATTTTATCAATGCCTGGACCAAGAAGGATGATTATATTGAAGTTGTTATAAGTAATTGGTGCACTAAGGCAGATGGTTTTCCTATGTTTCTTCTTTATGATAAGATGAGAAATTTGAGAGCTGCTTTGTCAAGGTGGAATAAGAATAAGGTGGGGAATTTAACTGATAATCTTCATTGCTGTGAGAAAGAAGCCTATGAAGCTCAATGTAAGCTGGACAACTGTCCATCCAATACTGAATATCAAATGGAGGCCCGCAGATGTAGGATGGAGCTTGCTAAGGCTAGGAAGCTGGAGGAGTCCCTTCTTAGACAAAAATCTCGTATCCAATGGTTGAAAGAAGGTGATGATAACTCTAAGTTCTTTTATTCTTCTATTAAAGTTCATAGACATATCAATCATATCAGGTCCTTGGAGATTGATGGGAAGTCATGTTCTGATCAGCTGCTTATTAATAATTCTATCTGTGATTTCTATATGAGACTGTTCAATAATGGCCATATCAGCAATCTTTCTCCCATTGATGAGCTGGGTTTCAAAACCTTAAATGGGGTCAACTGTATGGCTTTGGATAGGTGTTTCTCTGTGAAGGAGGTCGAAGAGGTGGTTCTTGCTCTCAATATTGACAAATGTCCTAGTCCTGACGGGTACAATGGTAATTTCTTCAAGGCTAGTTGGTCCTTTATTAAAAGTGATGTTTGTTTGGTTGTTCTTCATTTCTTTAGAACAGGGAGGTTGCTTAGAGAAACCAATCACACTTTTATTACTCTCATTCCTAAAGGAGGGGACAAAGATAAGCTAAAGAATTGGAGACCCATCTCTCTCTGTAATGTTGTGTTGAAGATCATTACTAAGATGATGTGTATTAGACTTCAGTCTGTTATGGACAGTGTTATCAGTTTTAATCAGCATGCTTTTGTGAAAGGTAGAAGTGTGAGAGATGCTATTCTTCTTTCTAATGAACTCATCCATCACTTTAATAAAAAAGATTCAAAGTGCAGAATGTGCCTTAAGTTAGACATTTCGAAGGCATATGATTCATTGTCATGGGATGCTTTATTCAAAATTATGGAGGTTATGAAGTTCCCTTTCTGTTGGATTGTGTGGATCAAGGAGATTTTCTATACAAGCTCATATGAGATTTTAATTAATGGAGAGCCTTCTAATTCTCTTACTCCTAGTAATGGGGTGAGGCAAGGAGACCCCATTGCCCCTTACTTATTTGTTATTGTTATGCAATGTTTTTCTCAGTTGATGCAGCGTGCTGAGGAGAAAGGAGAGATTGTTCCTTTGAAGGCTTCTGATAATTTGAGTGTTTCTCATTTAATCTTTGCGGATGACCTCATGGTGTTTATTGAGGCAAATTAGGAGAATGCTAATAAGCTTGTTAAAATTCTGAATACCTTTTATGATATCACTGGTTTGAAGATCAATACTGATAAAAGCTCCATCATCCTGAGCTCTGAAGCTGATAGTGAATCTATTTATAAGATTCTGGGTATCCCTAGTAGAGCTGGTTCTAGTAACTATCTTGGTGTTCCTTTGTTTCAAGAAAGGCTCACGAGAGCACATTGTAAGCCTCTGCTTGATAAAACTAAGAAAAGATTGGAGGGTTGGAAATTGAAGATGCTTTCTATGGCTGGTAGGATTGAGCTTGTTAATTCTACATTGAATGCGATGCACCTCTACTGGTCCACGACTTTTCCTTTTCCTTGTTCTGTTATTGAAGATCTGGAGAAGCTCTGCAGAGATTTTATTTGGACTCATTATGAGAAGAATGCTGGAGTTCATCTTGTTAGGTGGGACAAGGTTACCAAACCTAAAGATGAGGGTGGTTTGGGTATTAGGTCCATTAGAGAGATCTATAAATCATCTCTCCTTTTCCATGCTTGGAATGTGGCTAATAGAAAGGAGTCTCTGTGGATCAGGTGGATTCATGAGAAATACCTAAGAAGGTTGTCTTTTTGGGAAATTAAGGAGAATAACTCTTTTTCTTGGATATTTAACAGAGTTATAAAAGAAAGGGATACTCTTAAAGATAAGATTTGCTTTTCTATAGGAGATGGTGATGGTACTTTTGTGTGGAAGGATCCTTGGTTGCCCAATTGTAAGTTTTTGACTGAATGCCTTGGAAGCAATAGTATCATTCGAACTAGTTTTCCCAGAGACAGTAAGGTTAGCTGTTTAATTAATAATGGTTGTTGGATTACTTCTGAATCCAGAAGTCATAGTGAGCTGAATGCTTTGGTTCATACTTTAAAAATACCCCATGGTGGGAATGATGCTATCATGTTCAGTGGTAAACACAATATTAATATGAGATGTCTTTGGGACTGCTACAGATCGAAGGTGTTATCTCCTAACCCCTTTTTTAGGTGGATTTGGCATTTTAAAGCTCCAAACAAATGTCAGGTTCATGCATGGAAAGTAGGGCATGGTACTACTGATTTTCTCAAGAAGTTGGGCATCCAAATTCCATCCTACTGTATTTTGTGCAGGGCGAGTGAGGAAGATACTAATCATTGCATGCGGTCTTGTATTTTTGTTGTCAATATTTGGAAGCTAGCTTTTCCTGATTGGTGTTTTGGTTCCCCTCTCATGATGGACAGTGTCTTGAGCTTTAAGGAAAAGAAGAGTCACACGATTATCCTGATTACTCTGTTGTGGATCTGGAGAGAAAGGAACCGAAGAGTTCATGAAGGATTTGATAGAAATGAAGATTCTCTGTGGAGATTGATTAAAAAAGATGTGGATGCCTTCACTGATTAATGTTTTTGCTCTTAGTTTTTGGTTTTGGATCTGTAGATGGCCTCTTTTAGTTCTTTTCAGAGGTTTGGACAGGACTGTTGCAGTTTTCCTGGTTTAGCTGTTCAGCCAGGTTCCCTCTGGTTCTTTTCTGTGGATCATTTGTTGTTGGCTTGCTCTGGTTTTATGGAGGGGCCTCTTGTTGGGAGTCTTTTTCTTTTGGGCCGTAGTGGTTTGGTTTTTTCTTTGATGAAGTTTTGGTCATGTACAGGCTTAGCCCTTTAGTTGCTAGCTTTCTATTTTCTGGTTTTTTACAGTCTTTCTTTTCCTTTTCTTGATCCTATCTTGGGACCAAGATGCTTTGTACAGAACATCCAAAAGCAAGACAAAAATAGCTACTGGCACGTGGTTCAACAAAAAAAAAACTCCTCTTCCATGTTTAATCCTATGTGTGTGACCCTGCAGGTCCATTTCACGTTGGCAGCGAAAGTCCATAACACTTATCACTTCACAAGCAAAGAGCGGTGCCTAGTCACACATCAGTGCTACCCAAGTGAAAGTAGAAAGTTGGAGAACAACTTTCAATCCTACAATCCGTGAATGGTGTTACAACAAATGTATAATTCCTTTGTCACTGATATCCCATATGAACTCGAGGCATGGAACAGTCATCCTGTCAACGTTCATTCACTTTCTTGATCTCAGAGTAGATTGGAAGAGATATGTATGACATCAATATCACATACTGATTCACACATGCGTGCACACCTTTCTCAATCCTACTCATCAAGTGGCCATGGATATCAAACTCCCTCAGGAGGGACAAATCCCATATCTATCACTCACCCCTCAAAAGCCCCATGTGTCAAAGCCACCCAATCATCACCTTTATAACAACCCATGTTTCAGGACTGCGTTTGATGATGTCAAAGTGTGCCCAATGACATGTGTTGAGTGTAGTGATTTCAGGTCTAAGAATCACACTCACCACCATCACTGTGAGTACTGACTGTGACTACCATGTCATGGTTCCATGTGTCAAACTCACGGTGGGTCTGTCCGGTACACTTGTTCTCTAACAAGTACCTATGTATTTGGTTTGATATCTCTATATCCTGACTAATGCGATTTTTTCATCAACCAACACCACAATCTAGTCTTGTGTGTCATTGCTGTCTATCTACCTTCCACAATGACATCCGACTAGGGACATAACAAGAATGTACAAACTCTTATCATCCGTATGATCTCATTGTTCAGGTCCTCAACCTGAAAGCATACGTCATTGAGTATTGTCATTCTCTAGACATTCAATCTGTTCTATCACTATCTCATATGACTGAACCAAAAAGAATTGGAAGCTTGCCTTTGATGTTTATCAAATCAATCTTAATGTATCCCACCAATCATCCCATGATTGTCTCTCAGGGAATACATACCAACAGTTTCTTTTGGCCAACCGTATCCAGAGATGCCTATAACTTTGTTTTGTCATGCAACAAGTATCAGAGGATGGGTAACATAACGAAACATATGAGATGCCACTTAAGCTATGGCAAGAAGTCGAGATTTTTGATGTTTGGGGAGTGGACTACATGGGTCCATTCCCATCCTCACATGAATTTTCCTACATCCTAGTCGTGGTTGATTATGTCTCCAAATGGGTAGAGGCAATACCAAAGGTTACTAGCAATTCAAAACCTATCATTAAAATGTTCAAAGATATTATCTTTCCTCATTTTGGAGTCCCACACACAATGATATCCGACAGAGGTTCTCATTTTTTGGAAAGAAGGTTCGAAGCACTGTTAAGGAAATATGGTGTTAAGCACAAGTTTGCCTCCCCCTACCACCCACAAACAAGTGGGTAGGTAGAGGTTTCGAACCGTCAACTCAAAGCTATCCTGGAAAATAAAGTAGGATGCAACTGAAAGGATTGGTTAGTGAAAATCAATGATGCTTTATGGGCCTACCGAACCGCATTAAAACTCCTCTTGGAACAACACCCTTCAGACTTAACTATGGAAAATCATGTCACCTGCCCGTGGAACTAGAACATAAAGCATGGTGGACAATAAAACAGATGAATTTTATCATTAAGAAAGCTGGTGAAGCTCGGATTCTAAATATTCAAGAGCTATAAGAACTCTAGATGATGACTTATGAGAATGCACGAATCTACAAGGAACACACGAAACTTTAGCATGATGGTCATCTGAAGAGGAAGAACATTCAAGTGGGAGATCAAGTTCTGTTGTTCAACTCGAGACTGTGGTTATTCCTAGGGAAACTCTGTTCTCACTGGTATGGACCATACATTGTCAAAAGCATCTATCCACATGGTGCATTCACCTTATGGAGTGAAAAGTCAAGTGATTTTGTGGAAAATGGCCAATGCTTGAAAAGATATTTCACCACAACTGATACTAGCACTGATGAATCAATGAATCTATCCAAACTGACATATCTACCAGAAAACTGAAGAAATCAAGTCGAGCCAACAACATAAAACAAAGGCGCTTGTCGGGAGGCAACCCGAGCCTTAGCTTAGTTTTTATTTTCAGTTTTAAAGTAGACAATTTTGCACATGGTAGACAATGCATCGCAAGATGCAATCTTACATCCTGATAATTTTCATTTTCGAGATTTCAGATGGACGACACACGCTGATTGAAATGCAACCACATTTGATGGTCCTACCAGCATGAGTTTTCCCCTCCATCTCAGATTTAGAGTTTGCTCGGGACGAGCAAATTTCTACGTTCAGGGTGGAGGGTGGGTGGTACGTACTTTCCACCCTCTCCTACATGTTTCAAATTTAAGATTTCATTGTTGCAATTTTGAGAAAATATTTCAAAAAAATTCAAATATTTTGAACTTTTCAAAGTAGTTTGTATAGAAACTTTATGAAGTTTTGACGCTTTTATTTCAATAAAAGCCATTACGTAGCCAGCTATTCCATTTTTCCATGCAGTTTTGAATCATTACACCCTACTTATTGGAAGAAAAGCCTCAAGGGGGATAAGTTCTAAGACTAGCCAATGGTTAGAAATCACTGTGTGAAGCTTATGAATCCTAACATCATGATCAGTAAATATGGCAAGTATATATCGAACTGAGAGGGATCAACCACATTGTGCTTCCTATCTGACTAGTAGAACAATAGCATGGAATCTCCACCAGATCCTCATCAAGCCATTATTTGAGCAGAGTAAGATAAGGAGAACAACTCAGTACACTAAATTGTAAATTAAGTTGCATTATGATATGAACTCTCTTCTACACTTCTTCTATCACCGTCTTACCCCTCCATCCATAAAAAAGAAACAAAAATAGCCAAAATAGTGCCAAACCCTAAGTTCGGGGTGGCACACCATCTTTTTCTACGTCCGCTTCTTCCATACCCCTCACTAATAAATAGGGGTGTACCACTAAGAAAAGATGCCATAGCGCACACAAAAAGAAATGCAATCTCGAGTCAAATAGAGGAGAGATTCACATAAAAAAATGTGATCAATGAAATTGCAAATGATATAATAAAAATCTCGAGTCGAATAGAGGAGATATTTATTTCTTCCTTCCATACCACCCTTCACTCCCTTTTCCACCTAAAGGCATAATGAATGCCTCCCTTATCCTAAAAACACCAGTGTTAGATCAGGTGCACACTTGTTGTTCTACGAGTGTCTTTGGACTCTAACGAAACTCTTAGACATGCTTGATGTTGGAAATAGTGAAGAGGAAGTGATGTTGGGAAACGAACATGGGAATGAAGATATGGTAAGATGTGTTTAGTGGTCTCAGGAAGTTGAGATGCTTAGTCATACCAAGCAAAAAAAAGGAGAAACAATCGTGATGTGAAGATGAGGCAATCACATGAGTTGAAAGTATCCATTTGGCGACCGTTTCATATTTTGTGTTACTCGAGGACGAGCAACTTTTAAGTTCAGGGTATTTGGATGAATGCATTTTCATCCAGGTTCAGTCACCATGTTGGGCCCAGTTTTGGTTAGTATTTTCGCATTTATTGGCTTTATATTCTAATAAGTGAGCTGACTTGGCTTAATCAGATTTATCCTTATTTTAATAAGGTTTATACACCTATTTGCAAGTCTAATTAAGTCCAAGAAGTTAAGTCTGGGCCCAAGATTCTCGGCCCATATCTCAGGTCATGCCCCTTTTCTTCTTTATTCAAGTCAACAGCGTCGTGGGCTCAATCCTTTTCTTGTCCCTCGATTGGGCCCTCCACCCATCCAACTGTCAACCACGTTGTGGTCTACTCCTTGCACCCTCAACTCTCCGCACACCGTGACGCTGCCTGTGGTCAAGAGTAGCTAACTCACCCACGATGGTCTCCAACCTCCTGGTCGCATCCTTCCTCTCCTACCTATTCGCAACTCCCATGATCACGACCACCTGACGCCTCATCGCGACAACGACAAGCAAAAGCCATGACCACAGCAAAAGCCGCGACCACGGTAAAAGTCACGACCACAGCTAAAGTTGCGACCGCAGCATGCAGAACCCACAACCACAGCTAAAGCCGCAACCACAGCTAAAGCCATGACCACGACAAAAGCCGCGACCACAACAAAAGCCACAACCACAATAAAAGCTGCAACCACGGCAAGCAAAAGCCACGACTACGACAAAAGTTGCGACTGTGGTAAAAGCCACAACCATAGAAAGAAAAAGCCATGACCATAGAAAATGCTATGACTGTGGCATGAAAAAGCCATGACCACAACAAAAGTCATGATCACGGCATGCAAAAGCCGTCCCCTGCTGCAAATTACCAAGGTCGCAAAAGTAAGTCGGCGCCATCCTACCTATAAATAGAACGCGACCCCAACCATTTAGACATCATCTCCAGATGTCGTTAAGTTGTAGGTCTGTCATGGGCCTAAGGAGACAATCTCCATAGCCAAGAACCTTCCTTCGTGGTGGTCTTGTGCCTCGTTCACCCAGATCCAAGGTGCAAACCCAGATCTGCAAGCCACTCCATCCAGATCTAGATCTGTTGCAAATATGTCATTCCTACGCCACCATCACATCCACAAGCAACACCTCCTACTATGAGTGAGGATTATGAGAAGAAAGAGAAGGTGGAGAGAGAAGATCTGCCCCATCTACCATGGTGTTCTTCCCTCCTCATCCATATCTGCCCTGACATTGTGTAGAAGACTGTTTCTCCATCAAGCTATGATCATCTTCTTCACCATGCTCATGGAGGAATCCTCTCTCTCCCTCTCTCTCTTATTTTTCTTGTTTCACTCATCATGAGCGAGTAGTTCCCTTTCGCTGCGGTGCAGGGACTAGCCCTATTTCCCATGCTTACATGTCCTTTTAGTAAACATTCCATGGTAATGTATATAACTTCTCATTTCATTGTTAATAGTCGACGTGTGCTTGTGGACTGATCACCTGCTCGCATTTATCTTGTTCATTTCCTATCTTGCGAGAACTTCAATATGTAGGATATGAATGTCTGGTAACGCGGTTGACTCCATGACTAGAAATAGAAAGGGATTCCCTTGAGTCCTAAGCATGTGATCCGTGAGGTGACGAGTCATCTATCCCACAGTGACACTTCTTTGTGCCTGACGCCTGTATAAGAGGGCCTGCAACTTCAGTTGGATATTTGTATCTTTAGAGCGGAAGTATGTGATCCATATGGTGATGAGACATCTGATACCTATGGTGATGCTTATGCGAACCTGACGCCCGTATGGGGGTGTATTACAACAACTCTATTTGGATAGTTCTATCTTTCTTGAGTGTTTGTGATTAGATGTGTTTGCATGTGTAGTGGTGGAAAAACCCGGGACTATCCCAGTGATTTCATATCATTAATCTTTAATCAACTTTTAATCTTTCTCTTTACTTTCCTCGCATTTAGTTTTATTAAACTCAAATTAACCAACCTTTATTCTAAATATTAGTCTTGATTCAACTGGATTTGACTAGTAAACGATTCTTAAAAACGTTTTCCCTTGGGATTTGATCGTCAACTATACTGTGATAAGACATGTCCGCTTGCAGGTGGTATTATTACACAAGGTTTTGGTTAAAAACTCAAGGATTTCAACCCTGAGTGAGTTTGTTAGTGCGATAATATTCCACGTCACGTAGCCAACCCTGACATGATGAAAATGATGGCAGATATGATGAATATGATGAAGAACCAAGAAGGTGGTTCTTCAAGTCAATCCACTATGGCAGTTGAAGTTGAGGAAGAAGAAGTTCATGCCTTGCTTGCTTTTAGAAACTGAAACAACCAAGGCCCGATGTCCAATTCCTATACTCCCGAGTGGAGGAGTCATCCAAACTTCTCATGGAAACAACAAAATAAGGAGGGGAAAGGGCAAGCAAGGCAACATCAAGTGCCAACTATATCTCCAAGTTTGAGGAGGAAGTCCTAGGAAGGCTAAGGAACCTTGATGAGGTGAAGAAAGAGGTGTCCTCTCAAGGATAAAACATTAGCCACCTTCAAAAAAGGCTTAACCAAATATCCCTTTCACTTGCTCTATGTGAAGAGGGGAGGCTCCTATCTCAACCCATGGCCAATCCAAACAATCATGGTGGTTATTGTTGGGTTTTGCGGAGAAAACATGTGCGACGGAAGTAAGAAAAAAAATTCCACGCAACCCAAAATAGGATCTCGTTGACAACAATGTATTCGGAAAAAGTGTTTGCGGGATATACCTTATCGTGAAGCAAGTCCGACGATGTCCCGCTCCACGATGGTGTGCAACGTTGCTGGCCTACACGGACATAAGTTCTCTCCCATTACCTAAGTGCATTGCAAGAAGATCCAGTGGCACTTCTTTCGTGCAGTGATGTACACCGCTTGTAGCACGTACAGATGGTCATAGATGTCCTCCGAACGTAGGCATCTCAGCGTCAGCATCTCTACTTTATCCACACGGATGGACTAGAACTCCACATCATGCTTCTTAAGCCGGCGGAAATGAGTCGTCTCTGTGTGGCAGCGTGCTAGAATCACGGTGCTCTCTTTTCTCTCCTGAGGACGGTGACGACTAGGGTTTATGTACATGAGAATAAACTAAAAATCCTCTCTTAATATCTTATATAGTTATTGGTCGTCAACCCCTTTTAAATAGGAGATGATAGGAAGTAGGGTTTCCTAAACTCATCAGTAAATAGAAATACTACATTAATGAAAACACTCATGGTTTAATTAGAATATTCTGGAATTAATTAATTAACCAAATAATCACATTAATTGATTAATTAATATATGACTCCATGCAATAGCTCGAGATGGTTCTATGGGCATATATATACCAATAGACTGTTGGTATGTATGCCCTGAGAGCCAACCATGGGATGATTGGTGGGATACATTAAGATTGATTTGATAAACATCAAAGCCAAGCTTCCAATTCTTTCTGTTTCAATCATATGAGATAATGATAGAACATATTGAATGTCTAAAGAATGACAATACTCAATGATGTATGCTTTCAGGTGGAGGACCTGAACGATGAGATCATATGGATGCTAAGAGTTTGTACATTGTTATTTTGTCCCTAGTTGGATGTCATTATGGAAGGTAAATCGACAACAATGACACACAAGACTAGATTGTGGTGTTGGTTGATGTCAGAATCTCATCTGTCATGATATGGATATATGAAACACAACACATAGGTACTTGTTAGAGAACAAGTGTACCGAATAGACCCAATGTGAGTTTGACACATGGAACCGTGACATGGTAGTCATAGTTAGTTCTCACAGTGATGGTGGTGAATGTGATTCTTTGACCTGAAATCACAACACTCAACACATGTCGTTGGGTACACTTTGACATCATCAAACGCAGTCCTGAAACATGGGTTGTTATAAAGGTGATGATTGGGTGACTTTGACACATGGGGTTTTTAGGGGTGAGTGATAGATATGGGTTTTGTCCCTCCTGAGGGAGTTTGATATCCATGCCCACTTGATGAGTAGGATTGAGATAGGTGTGCACGCATGTGTGAATCAATATGTGATATTGATGTCATACATATCTCCTCCAATCTACTCTGAGATCAAGATTTTTGAATGAACTTTGAAAGGATGATTGTTCCATGCCTTGAGTTCATTTGGGAGATCAGTGACAACGGAATTATACATTCACTGTAACACCATTCATGGATTGTAGGATTGAAAGTTGTTCTCCAACTTTCCTTTTCACTTGGGTAGCACTGATGTGTGACTAGGTACCGCTCTTTGCTTGTGAAGTCATAAGTGTTATGAACTTTCACTGCCAATGTGAAATGGACCTACAGGGTCACAGACATAGGATTTAACCTAGAAGAGGTGTTTATCCAAAAATGATGTTTCGATTGATTACTAAAGGAGTTTAGTAGTACAATTAAACATCAAATCAATTGATAACTCAATATCATAGTGTTCAAGGTGTTGGACCAAATGATTGGAGTATCACATTGATTGAAACTGCAATTGACTGATTTTGCATAGTCTGCTTCCTCAAGCGATCGGCTCATGGGATGAACCGATCGGCTCAGGTTGGTGAACCGATCGACTCAACTGGTGAGATAACCGACTCATGTACAATGGGACAATTGACTCAATTGTTGAACCGGTCGATTCATGTGACTAACTAAGATTGTTTGGAAAGTCAGAAGATGATTTTGTAAATACAATTTGTTTCACTTGTATAAATTTGATTTGGATAAGGATTAATATTTGATTAATCGGAAACAAATTTGAAAGTCAATTTGAGTTGGATCAGGACCACAAACCGATCGGCTCATAGCTCCAACCGATCGGCTCAGGGCCTGAGATAATCGGTTCAAGTCCCAAATGATTGGCTCAGGGCCCGAAACGATCATTTCAGGGTGTGAACCGATCAGTTCAGCTGGCGCAAGTTGGTTGTTTTGTGGAAAACCTTGAACCCTTCTACTCTTGCTTTAATCCCGCATTGCCTGGGGTAGAGAACCATGTCCCATGACCCTCCTATATATATATGGGTAGTGGGGGCTTCTCAACAACAACAACTCAGAACACTAGTTTCTCTACAAAGTTGTCATTCTCTCTAGTTTTGGTAATTGAAAGAGAGCCCGAGCAAGTGCTACCCAATAAGGGAGGCACAACAAGGGAAAGACAACTACAGAAAAGCAACTGGTTGTAGGAGAGTGTGTTGGTGACTAGTACACCAATAGGAAGATACGACGCCTTCTGATTCCTTGTGGGACAAGGAGATCAGAGTTCTAGGTGGTCCGTGTGGACTACTTCAGAGGTGGGAGACTTCTGCCACATGGAGGACAGTTGTCAATCCCGACAGTCCCGATGAGACCAGGAGCTGCACAGACACTGTCCAAGACCGGAGGTGAAGACTGTGCAAGCCATGAGATAATGTCACTGAGCAGGCCTCGAGACAAGTTATGCCTCTACAAACCATCCTTCCTATTGTATTGACGTTGACACAATTCCTTTATTCTGGGTTTGGGAGGAGAAAATTTTTATTTCCGCTACCTTCTTTGCCTCCCCAATAAACCCTATAGTGGTATCAGAGCCACATCAATTGCTCTATACATTAGGATTATCGATATGAGCGATTTTAATTTGTCACATGTATTTATTGCATATGATGCGAATAAAATTGGCTTTATGCATGTCCAATCCTAAATCCACAAATCCCAATATACATATATGATATGTAATATGAATGCACTCGATACGTGTCACCCTTAAATGAGTTTTGTGGTGGATGTATAGCGTGGATATGGCCAATAAACCCTATATGTGTGTGCTTGGTTGTATGTGGTTGCTTGCATCTCGGTCTGCGCACCGATTCCCTACCTCCTTATTCCTGATGTAACTCGAAATAATTCGAGATTTCTTTCCTACCTTTGCTCCCCCTGAATGTAACTTGGGGATTCCCAATTCAAATGTAAAATAGGATAGATTTTTATTTTCTTTTATGTCAAAGAACGGAGGACATTTGACGATAAATGAAACAATCAGTTGAAGGAGTGAACCGATCGGTTGCCGATCCAGACGACCAGCTTGAGGAGCGAGATGAGCGGGTGGCGACCTGAGGAGATGCACGGCGACTAGGTGAATTAATCGATTGGAGGAGCCAACCAATCGGCTGGTGGCTCCCAACCGACCGGGCTGATGGCGAGCTGATCAATCATGGAGATGAGTTGATCAAACCCAATAAAGGCAATGCACAATGTTCATCTTGTACAGGTTGCATGTGATGTGGACCTAGATGACCGTGATTCCTCTTGTCTCGAGAAATCACATTAGGATGGCCATAATCATTACTTTTATCGTTTCACATGTTTTCTGTGGGAGATAGCAAGTATATGATATGTATTATGTATTGTGGTGATTGGATATATATATATATATATGTATATATATATACATATATATATACATATATATATATATACATATATATATATATATATATATATATATATATATATATATATATATATATATATATATATATAGTCAGGCTAGAATACACTCGAGTGTACGGATCGCACGAATACACTCAAGTGTGTTTTGCATATCAAGACTATTTTTTGCACAATGTAAACCATTGATCTTCACCGTCATACTATAACTAGGCTACATACAAATTTTGAGCCTATTTGGATGAGTGTAAGTCACTCATCCCAGGGCAAGAAAATCGACGCGCGAAACTAATTCGAAATGCATAATTTTTGCGGTCTTCATAACATGAGCTATACATATCCAAATGTGCTCAAATTTTGCGTATGAGTTGTTCACGAGATGTTTAATAAGATCAATGGATTAGATTTTCAAAAAAATATTGCATCATGAAAAACTACTTGAGTGTATTTCGCTCCGGATACACTTGAGTGTATTCTAGCCTGACTCTCTCTCTCTCTCTCTCTCTCTCTCTCTCTCTCTCTCTATATATATATATATATATATATATATATATATATATATACCTATAAAACCAAATCCCTCATTAAATATTAAAGTTTTAGATGCCTTCCAAATACGACACACGTGAAAAGCTTGATCGGCCAAGTGTGGGCACACCCTAATGCACCGTCTATCTCGTTGAAGCGTGAAGGATGGATAAGTGGGTCTGCCCTTGTAGGGTGCATATTCATCGTGTTGGTTTTGGGTGAGACTTAACAAGGTGACCTCGATAGGATCTAGCGCCTTGAGGCATGGAGGTGATCATGGCAAGGAGTTGAATATGACATCTTTCAAGAGTTGCATATGATGCAATTGGCAAGAGTTGCCTACCTGGAAGATCTAAGTTGTGGGTGACAACCCTAGCTGGTCCATGACTCAGAGGATTTTAGGATCTTGACCCACTAGAAGATTCTACGTTGCAATCTTCTGAATTGATGGTGAGGGCTATCAATTTGAACAAAAATAGTGGGAATGATAATTAATTAAAGTCTTAATTATATCGTCAACCTTTCAAATCAATCAAATAAGTCAAAATTGAGTTTTGCACTAAACTGCATGTATTTCCTTTTGTAGTACAAATGACAACAAACAACAATCACTTTTCATTGTGATCGGTCCTTGAAAAGGACAAGCTGAATGGGACTATCTTCCATGACTGGTTTAGGACATTGAGAATTGTTCTGACTCAAGAGCAAAAGCACTATGTCCTAGATACTCAAATTCCAGAGGAACCTGCTCCTACCGCACCAAAGGCAGAAAGGGATACTTATAAGAAGCATTCTGATGATTCCATTGATGCAAAGTGCTTGATGTTGTGCTCCATGAACTATGAGTTGTAGAGACAACATGAGAACATGGGTGTCATTGAGATGATTCAACATCTCAAGAACATGTATGAAGATCAAGAACGACAAGAGAGATATGATGTCTCAAGGGCATTGTTCAAGTGTGTCATGATAGATGGAGATCCAGTTGGTCCTCACACACTCAAAATGATTGGGTATGTGGAGAACCTGACGAGACTGGGATTTCCCCTGAGCCAAGAGTTGGCTGCTGACGTGATACTGCAATCGTTTCCAGAATCCTACAGTCAATTTGTGATGAACTACAACATGAACAACTTTAGAAAGCCATTGATAGAGTTGTTGGGTATGTTGGTGACAGTCGAGGCACAGATTAAGAAGGACAAGCCTAAGTCTATGATGATGATCAGTAGCAAGAAAGGCAAGTCCAAACGCAAGTTCAAGGGCAAAGCTAAGAAGGGTTCTGATGCTAGCTAGCAGCCCAAGTTGTATTTAGCTCTCAAGGCCAAAGGAGGAATGACCAAGAGAGGCAATTGCCACCATTGTCAAAAGCCAGGACATTGGAAAAGTAATTGTCCATTCTATCTGGAAGAACTAAAGAAGAAGGAGGCGATAGACGTCTCCACCTGAAGGTGTCATGAAGTAAATTCGTAACATTTTTGAGGTATAAGATAGCAAGATATAAAATGTAAAGCACTCAATAAATGGGCCAAGTGTTGCCGCCATATATATGAGTACTTTAGTTTATTTTCAGCCTTAAAGGCATGTAATAGAGTTATGAACTGCTATTTCATATTTGCCAATGGATAGAAACACATTATTTTTGCATATTGTATGGAAATGATAGCAATTAATAAAGTTGATGCTTTAATCTTTATGGCAATGCCTTATTTATCTTGTGGTACTTAGTATGCATAAGATAAAATGATACCTAAAAGTTATTGATAACACAAACAATAAAATTAGCATAAATCATGAGAAATTCATTTCTAGTTTCCATATGATGGATAAATCTAGACTCTTTTGGTTATAGAACCAGTAAGAGACATGAATCTCTTGGACATGATGAATAATCTTCACTAAGGTAGTGGGAGAATGATTATCCTATTAGGTGTAATACATGAGATGTATTTATATACCTATTAGAGTTAATGCTAATACTTCAAGAGGTGTTTAAATAAATACCAATATGAATATCTTGAAGTGTTCAAGAGTATCATAGATGAAGTAAGAATTTGGTAAAGTGTTAATTCTTGATGAGATCGATGAATGAAATACTTAAACCAAATGTTTGAGATCCTTGTTAGTGATTATGATAATGTATCATAGTGAGCTCATGATTAAGGCATGGTGATATATAAATCAAAAGGAGTTATACTCTAAGGAGTTAGAGGATGATTATCAAATAACTAATATCTTCTTAAATAAAGAATACCCTACACAAATAAAGGATATTAAGAATCATAAAGAGTTGTGAGTTCTTATATCCTTGACAGATACACCTCGATTATCTATGTGATGAGTAGGTCATATGATGAATCAACTATCTAGATGAATATGAGGAACCAGATTTTGAGTTATGGTTTATGACCATTACATCCTAAATGACTTCCATGTGAACCATAAGGTATGACCTTGATGGTAGCACCCATTGGGATGAAACCCATAAGTGGAAATAAGTCTTAAGTGTTAAGACACATGGATGACATTTTGAGAAGGATGATGCTTGTTGATTGTAACATAATGACTAAGAGATTTGGCATACAGATACTAAAACCGCATTCCTGTACAGAATAAAACAAGGATGTGTATGTGACACAACCTATAAGGTTTATGAATCCATTAATGCAAATGATGTCTATAAGTTACAATGGACTAATCCATGAGATTGATTAAGTACACGCAACTCAGAGTTGGATCTTTACTTTGATGATATGGTCAAAGGGTATGAATGATATGTAAAATAAAAAGAACGGATATGTGATTTAGTGGGAGTGTATTCACATTCCACATATTGATGTGAAATGGAAATGTTCTAGAATGGAAATCCAAAGTGGAAATTATCTTCAGGGAAGATAGAGATGTTTCCTATGTGATATGAATAGAGATCTATAGAGATAGTTCTTGAAAACCACTTTCCTGGAAAAGAGAGAGCATACATTGGTAATCTATACTGAAGGGTTCAGTATGCACAGATTCAGTGGGAGAAAACTTGTTCATGTTACATGGAGTTAGTATACCAAGGCCAAGTGTCCAATTCTTATGAAGAATGGGAACACTAAGAATAGATATGGATCTATCATGTATGTAGTCATCACATTATCTTGCATGAATGGACATAGCAATAATATAATGCATTTATCATCTTGTATGTGGGACATGACAATATGATGTTCTCATCCTGATAACTAACATGTGGGACATGACGAGTGGATGTCTATCTAGTTCAAATGCGCATCCTTTTACACACAACAATCACTTGGAAAAGTCCTAGAGTCTAACCTTCTTACCAAGTTGTCAACTTATTGTGAACAACAAGTCAACTTAGTATAGATAGGTATCGATCCAAGGGATGACAGAAAAGAAAAGTTGAAATCCCAATCCGATCGCAAGTACAAGAATTAAATCCCAATTTGAGAGAGTTGTTAATACTAAGAACAAAAATAAAAGTACTGTAATAAAATTTAACTAATCAAGAAATAAAGATCTGGGGTCCGGAAGATCACCACCAAAACCACATTCCTATTCAACTAATCAAATTCTATACTACAAGGATCAAATCGGGACCTTATGTTTAGATGTCCTTATGGACAAATTCACAAGGGTTGCACTTTCCGTGAACCCGTTGGTCTCGGCGTTCACAGATCATTGCCCAACTGTCCAACATGCAATTATCCACGATCATATAAAAAGCATGTGAATTCAAACTGGCATTCAAA
The DNA here is from genome assembly GCA_963693085.1 of Alisma plantago-aquatica. Taxonomy (NCBI): domain Eukaryota; kingdom Viridiplantae; phylum Streptophyta; class Magnoliopsida; order Alismatales; family Alismataceae; genus Alisma; species Alisma plantago-aquatica. The sequence goes on from OY856411.1 coordinate 254,257,447, forward strand.
CCCAAGACTCAGGTAGTCGCGTCACCAAGGATTATAACAAGAATAAGATTAAATAGATGAAAAGATGATAATCATAATTAAGGGACTATTGTTTTGTTCTTACAGAGATCCACGGTCATATCACTCCATAAGAATATATCAGATCATCCAAATAACCACAAAGAAACAAAGAGAAGACATTTGTTTGATGGAGGAATATGACTGATTATATTGAATAGAAACGGGCTAAGGGGCTACTCCCATACCCCAGAGAAATTTACTCAGACATAACAAGATTAGAAGAAACACAAACTAAAATGAGATCCAACACTATACAAGATGTGGTCTACAACTATAAATTGGATGAAATTGAATGGACAATGGAATGTCTTTACAAGTGAAGATTCCCTCCTTTTATAGGAGGGGGATGGGTAGGCTGCCATAAAAAGAGGGGGAAAAAGAGAGGGAGACAAATTTTTGAATTTTCTAGATCTGGTGAAATCGAAAGTTGGTTGTCTTTAATTATCTTGACCATGTAACTCCCTTTAATGCAGATTCTCATAGTGGCAATTTCGAACATATTTTTCTCCTGTGAAAACACAAAATCTGTCCAAATAATAGGATTTTATTTTAGTAAATTAAATTCCCTTTCCAATGAATACTTGTACACTCAATTTGGAATTTGAATGCAAAAATTATGTCACTTTTGGTGGAGGGTATATATGAATTTCAGGACCGCTGCAAATTGTGTAATTTTCCTACATAACCAAAGAAAATAGGAATAAAACTCCAATTAAAGAGAAAAACCAAATAACACAATTAATTATGAAACAAATAGAATAAATAACAAAATAATCCTAAAAAATATCAAAAATATATAAATAAAAGGGATAAATATACATTTATCAAAATACCCCAGACTTGAATCTTTGTTTGTCCTGAAACAAATAAAATCACAAATTATTCCAATTTATACTAACAACATGCCTATCCTCACCCCTGTAATATCACTTTATTCCTTACCTCCAAATTTGGCCAAGCAACCCAATCTCCTAAAACCACAAAACACAAAATTCTATATTTCCTATTAAAAACAAATATCATATCTTGGTTCTAAATCAAGATTTTGTAGAAAAATATGTTTCATCTTACTTTTGCTTTGACACTCTCATTTTTATAAATGTAATTTTTTTTGTGTGAGTTGTTGCACAAGAACAAGATGAAATTAGGGGATGTAAAAACAAAGAAGGAAGTGATGAATTTTTTTTAATCCCTCCTTAATTCGACTTAGGATTTAGATTTGTGGAGTTGTGGCTACATTGGTCACAATTTTTTTCATGTGCACTTTTGGCATGTTTTGATGGTACACCCCTTTGTGGGGTATGGAAATTTTTTTTTATGGGAAGCATGCCACCCCGTACTTGATTTTGTCTGGTGGTGATTCTTTGCTTCTCTTTTTTTAGAGAGAAAATAAGGGGGAAACAAAAGGTGTCCTTGTGCCTATAACTTCACATATTTATTTTCTCTTTTTTTTGGAAAGTGTCATTATATCAAAAAGAACATTGATATCAATCACATTATACAAGATTTATATCAAGTTAATCAATGTTTAAAAATAGAGAAAATTTGTGTTTGGTTTTGATTGATTCCATATGGCTTGCCATCTTTTCCAAGGAGTGATGCTATTTTGGGATCCTAGGTGACATGGTGGTTTCAGACATGGAAATTTGTAACATTTTTTGCAAAAGATTTACTAAACTCAAAGGGTACTATGATAAACATCTATTCATATTGGCCGACTATATAAAGGCCATTTTGCAACAAAAGAAATAAAAACATGGCCGACTAGATAATGGCCATGAACAAAGAAACTATATGCAAGAAAAAGGTAGAAATAATGCAAGAATAAAAAAGATAAGGAGGTGGAATAGAAACATACCACCCACCTCTACCCCGGACTTAGATTTTTGCTCATCCCGAGAAAAATGGAAACCCGAGATGGAGGGAAAAGAAGAGAGAGGATTTCTAGGTGGCCCAGGTAGCTAAAAAAACATCCACCTAAAGGGGATGTGTATGAGGGTTGTACCTTTATCTGAGGAGCTTCATAATGTACCCTTTGATAGGGTAATTGTAGAAGCTCAGTGGGGTGTTCATATTTTCTTTCACCTCACATTCCCTCCAATAATATCCATAGATCTTCCTTCGATAGCAAGGGAAGTGTTGAAGATGGATGTGGATTGGGGGATGTTGGCGGGTACCCGCCCAGTAATGCCAGTAGAGCATGATGAACTGAGTCAGGTGGAGGATCTGGTTCAGGTTTTCCACCTTCATGATGACCTGCATATGGGAGAATTGATGCTAGTACAAAAAATTTAAAATCATTTACAAAAGTGTTTTGTTTCTCCTTAAAATTAATGTCATCAACATTGGGTTTGGTAAGTTTCATTGTTGATATAACATATGTCCCTAATACTTTTGTACAAGGGTTCCCCAATTATTTAGGAGGGATGATGATGTCTTCCTTTCAAACAACAGAAGGGGGTGTGTGGTCTTCTTCCAACGGTGGTATCTCCCCTTCTAGATCAGCCATGTGTGGGATGGAAATTGGTTATGACGGCTTGGGAAGAATCATAAAGGGGATTAGATGCTCATTATCCAAAATAGATTCAAAAGAAGGGTATTGGTCTATGGTATCATTTAAATTTATGTTGAGGATGGGAGGAGTGGTTGGATCTTCAGAATGACTCTCCTTCTTTGACATTTCATATTCAAGTAATAGAGTCTCTAAAGGAAAGATAAGGATACCAACGTCCTCATCACACACAAAATATGGCTCCATGGTTTGTTCTATTTTCTTCAGGATCCGACATATATGACACTAAATAAGGATCATCATCGTCGTCGTCAGGAAGAACCATCTTGGGTTGCTCAAGATCTATAGGGGGAGTTTGTGATTGATCCTATAGTAAGGTAGCTAACATGGCTTGACTGGATTCAAGTTTTGCTTGTCCTTCTGCTACCATCTTTTCTAGGGCCTTAAGTCTCTCTTCTAGTTCAAGATTAATTTGTATTTCACCATAGGATTTATACACCCCAAAATTTTGGTCATCCTCGCCACAATTCCCATAGTGTCCTTGGCCATAGTACTCCTCATATTGTTTTGGGTGACATTGCTCCACATAATAATCTCTAAAAGTTGGTGGATTGTAATTTCCATTGCGTCCATCTTGGTAGGAAGATTCAATATTATAAGGTGTCACCAATTCATGAGGAAACATATTTGAACGATCTATATTTTGGGTTTGGGCTTCTAGCAGGGCGGTTAATAAGGCTTGGCTGGTTTTTAGTTTTGTTTCTCCTTCTACTGCTATCTTCTCTAAGGCCCCAAGTCTCTCTTCTTGTTGAGGATTACATTGGGTTTCATAAAAATGTTCATAACCCCCAAGGTTTTGTTGGTTACACCCCATAAAATATTGTTGATCATATCCCCCATTAGAATATGGACAACAAGGTTCCCAATAATGGTTCTCAAAAAAATGTGGATTCACATTGTACCCACCAGGGTGAAAGGGCTCACAATTAGAAGGGGTGTTATCATAAGCATGGGATAGAGTCACGAAGGCAAGAGATGCATGGTGGTAAAGACCACAGTAATAACATTGTGGGGGATATTGGGATGCCCACTCCATTTAAAAAGAAAAGTTCCTGAAAGATATGTCAATCAACGAAAGAGAGAAGTAAGATTACGAGATAAGAGGTTAGTCAAACATTACAAAAAGAACAAAAAATTATAAATCTAAAAAATTATGAAATAAGCTAAAATTACTAAAAAATTAACTAGAAAGCAGTACTACTGGAATGTAAACTCAGCAGAAACAGGAGATACACTTTCGGAATTATGCTCAGAAGGCAAAAAGAAATTATAAAAATCTAAAAGAAATTATAAAAAAGACTAAAGTTATGAAAATTAGAGAATATGAACAAAGATTATACAAGATATACAGACAACCAGATCTGAAAAACAATTGTGTCATCCCCGACAACGATGCCAAATTGATGTGTGTTGTTGTACACGCAACAATCACTAGGAAAAGTCCTAGAGTTTAACCTTCTAACCCGGTTGTCAACTTATTGTGAACAAAAAGTCAACTTAGTATAGATAGGTAAGGATCCAATGGACGACAGAAAAGAAAAGTTGAAATCCAAATCCGATCACAAGTACAAGAATTAAATCTCGATTTGAGAGAGTTGTTAATACTAAGAACAAAAATAAAAGTACTGAAATAAAATTTAACTAATCAAGAAATAAAGATCCAGGGTCCAGAAGATCACCACCAAAACCACGTTCCTATTCAACTAATCAAATTCTAAACTCCAAGGATCAAATCAGGACCTTATGTTTACATATCCTTATGAATAAACTCACAAGGGTCAAACTTCCCGTGAACCCGTTGGTCCCGACGTTCACGTATCATTGCCCAACCGTCCAACATGCAATTATCCACGGTTATATCAAAAAGCATGTGAATTCAAACTAGCATTCAAACCCAAGGCTCAGGTGGTCGCGTCACCAACGATTATAACAAGAATAAGAAGATTAAATAGATGAAAAGATTGTTGACTCAAGGTCAATTAGGTCAATGTTGACTCACGTCTAAATTGTAAACCCATGTTTTGATGATGACTAACCATTCCACATATTCGTGTCTAATGCTTATACTTGAGTGATTTTAGATTAGGCATAGACACACTCCAAATGCCCTAACTTGCGCATATCAAATTGGAGAAAAGACAAGTCAAAGCCATACAAGTGCACATTTTTGTAATATGATGTATATCCATTAGAATCATGTTTTAAATCACTTGTAATGATTGTATGACTTGTAATTAAGCTTAGAAACATATCAGGAGCACTTAAATCGAATATTAAAGCACTTTAAATGCATCTTTGAAAATCAATTACAGGCACTTGATCGGTCCAGTTTCCCACCCTGAAACTGACCGATCAACCTTGATCGATTTTCTGAAGATTGCATCGGTCGAGTTGTGCACTCACAGAACTCGACCAATTGGGTAGTAGGCCATTTCCAGTTGAATGGTCGGTCGAGTTTCCTCAGGACAAACTCGACCGATCGTTTGAACATCAGTTTGGCTCCTACTTGATCGGTCGAGTTACACCCATAGAAACTCGACTGATTACACTGTACGGAAAAGTGCAGAAAAGTGTTTCTAGCCGTTGTGGAGTTGCAACAAGTGAAAATAGATCTGTTGCAAGCCACAAAATGGCTAGTTTTCATTCTTAAGTGTTCCCAAAGGCTAAGAGGCATCACCAGCTATAAATAGGACCCCTTGGGCTTCATTCCAAGGTTGAGCATTCATTGCAAACTCTTTGTGAGGTTCCTATTCTATAGTTGAGTGCTTCCTACAGCCTCCTCTCTCTCTCTGAGCTTAATCACTTGCTACATCCATTAGAGTGAGTAGGAAATCTGTAAGAGAGCTAGTCCTACATGTATATCTTTTGAGGCTCTCACTTCCACCACCTCCACTTCTCTCATTTGCAATCATGAAGATGAAGGTTCTCTCTCTTGTCCAAGAGAGGTGAAGAAGAACAAGGGAAGGCGTCCCTTGGTGAAGATCAAGGCTAAAGACTTGGAGATAGAGTGGGTAAGCCCTTGGAGAAGGCAGAAGACTCAAGCTCAAGTGGGTAAGACCTTGGTGGAAGCTTCTCCGAGTGAAGGTGAAGTCAAAGGTGGAAGATCCAAGAAGAGTGGGTAATTCCTGCAAGGCCGAAGACTTGTGCAAGAGTGGGTAAGTCCTTGGAGAAGGCCGAAGACTCTTGCAAAGTGGGTAAGTCCTTGGTAAGGTTTAAGACTCTTTGTATTGGATAGGTAAGTCCTTTGTTGGTCATGTATTGTAAGTCTTATAAGTGAATATAAGAGTGCAATTGTTGGAAGTCCTAGAGGTTGACCTCTCTAGGCAAGTGGACTGACACACTTCTAGTTTGAAGTGTGGAACCACTCTAAATAGCTTGTCTAATTGGTGCATGTTCAATCTCTCTCTCCATTGCTATGTATGTTTTAGTTTCACACAAAATTCCTATTTAACAACCTTATCTTGTGATATATCTTGACGGTTTAATGAATTTTGTTTAAGTGCTTTCAGCTCTATTCAGCCCCCCTCTAGAGCATATAATCACCCATCTAGGATCCAACAATTGGTATCAGAGCGGTCTTCTCCAAGCATACTTCCACAAGTAGGAGAATATAGGTGATTATGAAGATGGGCAACCTTCAAAGAGAGAAATAGAAGGAAACAAGAGAGAAAAAGGGATCATAAAGGCTCCATCAACAAACGAAAGCACTAGTGGAAGATCTAGTGAATTTGAAGATGGAAGATGCCATTGCACCCTCTTGACAAGCTCAATTAATGATTTAAATGAGGTAAATCCAAGTGTTGAGATTCTAACCAATTATTATCTTAGTCAACTAAATGCTTCTAAATTTGCAATTTCTTGCTTGCTTGATAAGAATAAATTTTTAGAATCTCAACCTTCTATGACTACTTCATTTATAGAGCTTGCTACTACTATTGTTTCTCTCTCTATTGTTTCTTATGCTCTTAAATGTTCTTATGAGAGTCAAGAGCTTACTTTGCAAGAAATAAAATGTGTAGATAAAGTTTATCCTTCAAAGATTACTTGTCTTGCTTATGAACTTGCTTCCTTGCATAGTAGTGTAATTTCTCTTGACGCTCATACTATCTTTTCTTATAGAGAGAAAGTTTTTTATGCTCTATCTTGTTATAAAGATTCTTATATGACTAAAGATGTTTGCTTAGAAATCTATCTTGTGCATGCTAGAGATGATATGAATCTATTGTGTTTTACCTTTACTTCTCTTATGCATGACAATCATAGTTTGAGATCTTCTTTGTAAAGATTCTTAGGTGATAAAAAGAATCTTAATCAAATCCTAGACCATACTACCAAACAAATGGGTAGAGATGGCATTGGACTTGACTGTAGTCAAGGGAACAATAAAGATAAAGGACCTCCATTATTCCATGGAGAATCCTCTAGTTCCAAGACTATGGGAACATGTAATTATTGCAATGATATTGGTCATTATTGTACTTGTTGTCCTATTAGGAAAGCACCCAAGAGCAATAGGACTTGGGTTGCTAAACTGACCCCTCCGGACCCAAAAATATGATTCGGGACCATTTCATCTTTCTTCTTGTAGGTACTTGCAAATGGATTGACTTGAGCCACTAATTTGCAAATTGACTTCTCAATCCACATGAAAGAAGAAAGGTGAGATGTGTAGAGGGTGACAACAAGTGGAAAAGGAAATGGTAAGCGCAAAGGTAAATGTTTTATTGCTTATAACCTATCCTAACTTGTTTTTGTCAAGTTAGTGTGCACTATACATATGGTTTTTGAGTCAAAAGTGGCATTTTGTGATTCTCTTCACACTCTTGCTCAAAAACTGTTTCTAATGCTTCTATAGTGCATTACTAACTTGCTTAGACATGTTTGGATATGGTTTGTATTTTTAGCATGCCTTTAAATATGTTTTTATGAAATATATGTGCCTTTTGACAGCTGCTCTGTCGGTCGAGTTTTCCCTATTGAAACTCGACCGATAGGCACCAAGAGTGTTTCCAGCAGCTGTCATCGGTCGAGTTGTCAATGCACAGAACTCGACCTATCACACTGTGCACAGAATATACAATTGGCTTATTGGATGAGAATTTCCCTCTCAACTAGATTTTCTCAACCAATAGCCTTATTCTTTGGCACTCTCTTTTGGTATCTTTATATATGCATATTGCCATGTTTTTAAAATTTCCTATCTTGCAAACAACTCTATCTCTCTAATTGCTCTAAATTGTTATATCTATATCTTGCAATTATTTGCTTTGAGTTGTCTTGCAGGTTTTGATGATGATCTCTTTGGATCTCTTGGTTGTGTCTAAAATCGCTTACGTTGTACACTAACTTTCTACATCTCTGTAGGTGTATATCTTGTTTTGATACAACCTTGAGGTTCATAGGGGTAATCATCTTATGGTAAGGATGCATATCTAGTGAGTTATATCCTTTCATGCTTCTAAAATTGCATATCTCTCGGTTTCGATATATCTCTACATCTACTCATAGCTTGCTCTTTAACTTGTGTATCTTTTGGTATCTCTTGCTATGATCTAGATCCTACTAGTAGTCCTAACTTGTGATATCATCTACTAGTCGTTCATATACATGTAGTTCTAACCCTGTTTATTATTGGAATCTTTGCTCATCTATATGCTATGCTTGTATCTTATCTCATACATGCTCAATATTGTTCCTTAAATTGCATATCTACTATATTGAGTTGCTTGCATAACATTGTGATGCAGGGTACATGATATGTGGAAATTGGAGTATGTTTGGATTTTATGCATCTTTTGCTCCAGTTTCAGTTTTTGGTGCAAGACTAGTGTTTTTCATGCAGAAATGACCTTCTAAGCAAGACTCATCGCTTCGCCATGAGCTCTGATGGTTTTTGATCAAATTCCGTCATTTTGAGAGTTAATATTGTAACTTATTTTTTTTCTGCAGCACTTTATCTTGCATTTTTGGGTTGTTCAAGTATATGTTTTAACTTGCTTTTCTTTCTATGCTTGGACAAGACCCTATCTGTGCTCTTCTACTCTCCTTATATATATTTGTATTATCTCCTTTCTCTTTAACAAGTGATGTTTCTTTTTTCTTCATAACCCCCACCTTTTTGAAATGACAAAGGGGGAGAAAGGTAATGTCTTCTTTTAAAAAGAGGAAGAAGGCATGTCTTACATGAAGAGGAGAAGCATGTTCATATAAAGGGAAAAGGTAAAGGGGAGAAGACATATATGTGTAGAACATATATGAGTAGAAGATATAGTATTCTATAAATGTTATGAAAGTGAACCATGCAGGAGAAATAGCATCAATTGAGGGGGAGTATGAAAACTCCATGTGCATCAATTGAGGGGGAGCATATGAACTCAATTCTATTGAAACCCCTAGGTTTCTCCAAAGGTATGAAGTTACTTTAAAGCTTTCAATACATTTATGGAATGGTTTGTCATCTTCAAAACGGGGGAGAATGTTGACTCAAGGTCAATTAGGTCAATGTTGACTCACGTCTAAATTCACTAAACCCACGTTTTGATGATGACTAACCATTCCACATATTGGTGTCTGATGCTTCTACTTGAGTGATTTCAGATTAGGTATAGACACACTCCAAATGCCCTAACTTGCACATATCAAATTGGAGAAAAGACAAGTCAAAGTCATACAAGTGCACATTTTTGTAATATGATGTATATCCATTAGAATCATGTTGTAAATCACTTGTAATGATTGTATGACTTGTAATTAAGCTTAGAAAAATATCAGGAGCACTTAGATTGAATATTAAAGCACTTTAAATGCATATTTGAAAATCAATTACAGGCACTTGATCGGTCCAATTTCCCACCCTGAAACTCGACCGATCAACCTTGATCAATTTTATGAAGATTGCATCGGTCGAGTTGTGCACTCACAGAACTCGACCGATTGGGTAGTAGGCCATTTCCAGTTGAATGGTCGGTCGAGTTTCCTCAGGAAAAACTCGACCGATCCTTTGAACATCGGTTTGCCTCCTACTTGATCGGTCGAGTTACACCCATAGAAACTCGATCGATTGCACTGTACAGAAAAGTGCAGAAAAGTGTTTCTAGCCATTGTGGAGTTGCAACAAGTTAAAATAGATCTGTTGCAAGCCAAAAAATGGCTAGTTTTCATTCTTAAGTGTTCCCAAAGGCTAAGAGGCATCCCCAACTATAAATAGGACCCCTTGGGCTTCATTCCAAGGTTGAGCATTCATTGCAAACTCTTTGTGAGGTTCCTATTTTATAGTTGAGTGCTTCCTACAGCCTCCTCTCTCTCTCTAAGCTTAATCACTTGCTACATCCATTAGAGTGAGTAGGAAATCTGTAAGAGAGCTAGTCCTACATGTATATCTTGTGAGGCTCTCACTTCCACCACCTCCACTTCTCTCATTTGCAATCATGAAGATGAAGGTTCTCTCTCTTGTCCAAGAGAGGTGAAGAATAATAAGGGAAGGCATCCCTTGGTGAAGATAAAGGCTAAAGACTTGGAGCTAGAGTGGGTAAGCTCTTGGAGAAGGCAGAAGACTCAAGCTCAAGTGGGTAAGACCTTGGTGGAAGCTTCTCCGAGTGAAGGTGAAGTCAAAGGCGGAAGATCCAAGAAGAGTGGGTAATTCCTGCAAGGCCGGAGACTTGTGCAAGAGTGGGTAAGTCCTTGGAGAAGGCCGAAGACTCTTGCAAAGTGGGTAAGTCCTTGGTAAGGTTTAAGACTCTTTGTATTGGATAGGTAAGTCCTTTGTTGGTCATGTATTGTAAGTCTTATAAGTGAATATAAGAGTGCAATTGTTGGAAGTCCTAGAGGTTGACCTCTCTAGGCAAGTGGACTGACACACTTCTAGTTTGAAGTGTGGAACCACTCTAAATAGCTTGTCTAATTGGTGCATGTTCAATCTCTCTCTCCATTTCTATGTATGTTTTAGTTGCACACAAAATTCCTATTTAGCAACCTTATCTTGTGATATATCTTGAAGGTTTAATGAATTTTGTTTAAGTTCTTTCAACTCTATTCACACCCCCCTCTAGAGCATATAATCACCCATTTAGGATCCAAAAAAGATTATAATCGCAATTAAGGGACTATTGTTTCGTTCTTACAGAGATCCACAGTCATATCACTCCATAAGAATATATCAGATCATCCAAATAACCACAAAGAAATAGAGAGAAGACATTTGTTCGATGGAGGAATATGACTAATTATATTGAATAGAACCAGGCTAAGGGGCTTCTCCCATGCTCTAGAGAAATTCACCCAGACATAACAAGATTAGAAGAAACACAAATTAAAATGAGATCCAACATTATACAAGATGTGGTGATCTACAACTAAAAATTGGATGAAAATGAATGAAGAATAGAATGCCTTTACAAGTGAAGAGTCCCTCCTTTTATAGGAGGGGGAGTGGGTAGGCTGCCCTCAAAAGAGGGGGGAAAATAGAGGGAGACAAAGTTTTGAATTTTCTTGATTTCGTCAAATCGAAAATTGGTTGTCTTTAATTATCTTGATCATATAACTCCCTTTAATGTAGATTCTCGTAGCGGCACTTTCGAACATATTATTCTCCCGTGAAAAGCACAAAAGAGGTCCAAATAATAGGATTTTATTTTAGTAATTAAATTCCCTTTCGAATGAATACTTGTACAATCAATTTGGAGTTCGAATGCAAGAGTTATGTCACTTTTGGTGGAGGGTATATATGAATTTCAGGACTGCAGCAGATTGTGTAATTTTCCTACAAAACACAAGAAAATAGAAATAAAACTCCAATTACAGAGAAAAATATAAAATAACACAATTAATTATAAAACTAAGAGAATAAATAACAAAATAATCCTAAACAAATATAAAAAATATATAAATGAAAGGGATAAATATACATTTATCAAGTTCCAGTAAGGGTTACTAGAATACCATAAGAACTTGATAAGTACTTGAGAAGTACTAGTTCTATGGAAATAAGGAAGGGTTCACTATAATGAGTTACGCTGATGCAAACATCTGAAAAGAACTGAAAATTAATCGCAATAAATACATTTGAGATATATAAAAGTGAATGTTTGTTGATAAATGGAAATGTTCCATTTAAGCCATTTTAAAAGGAAATTTCAAGTATCTGTGTGTTAGAGAATAGCAGTGGATACTATATGGATCTAGGAGTTCATAGAGATGAATTTATAGTTATTCCGATCATTGATGACCAAGTAAGGAGTACTTGGTCATGCAATATGGATAAAGGTTAGAAAAGGGATACTAGATCACATATTACGGCAACTCCATCTCATACGTGTGACGTACAATGAAGAGATGAGAGACATGCAGTTAATACTGACTATGGCAAGGTGTTGCCATAACTCACTATGCTAGCACTAGAGAATAGTAACATGTGGGACATATTTGAAGATCACTACGAATATGATTCAAAGGTGATTGGCTCACAGTGCAAGTGGGAGTCTGTTGGTATGTATGTCCTGAAAGCCAATCATGAGATGATTGGTGGGATACATTAAGATTGATTTGATAAACATCAAAGGCAAGCTTCCAATTCTTTCTTTTTCAATCATATGAGATAATGATAGAAAAGATTGAATGTCTAGAGAATGACAATACTCAATAATGTATGCTTTCAGGTTGAGGACATGAACGATGAGATCATATAGATGCTAAGAGTTTGTACATTCTTATTATGTCCCTAGTCAGATGTCATTGTGGAATGTAGATAGACAGAAATGACACACAAGAATAGATTGTGGTGTTGGTTGATGACATAATCTCATTAGTCATGATATGGAGATATCAAACCAAACACATAGGTACTTGTTAGAGAACAAGTGAACCAGACAGATCCATTGTGAGTTTGACACATGGAACCATGACATGGTAGTCACAGTCAGTTCTCACAGTGATGGTGGTGTATGTGATTCTTTGACCTGAAATCACTACACTCAACACATGTCGTTGGGTAGACTTTGACATCATCAAACACAGTCCTGAAACATGGTTTGTTATAAAGGTGATGATTGGGTGACTTTGATACATCGGTCTTTTGAGGGTTGAGTGATAGATATGGGATTTGTCCCTCCTGAGGGAGTTTTATATCCATGGCCACTTGATGAGTAGGATTGAGATAGGCGTGTACGCATGTGTGAATCAATATTTGATGTTGATGTTATACATATCTCCTACAATCTACTCTGAGATCGTGAAAGTCAATGAACGTTGACATGATGATTGTTCCATGCTTTGAGTTAATTTGGGAGACTAGTGACAAAGGAATTATACTTTCACTATAACGCCATTCATAGATTGTAGGATTCAAAGTTGTTCTCCAACTTTCCTTTTCACTTGGGTAGCACTGATGTGTGACTAGGCACCACTCTTTGCTTGTGAAGTCATAAGTGTTATGGACTTTCACTACCAACCTGAAATGGACCTGTAGGGTCACACACATAGGATTTAACCTGGAAGAGGAGTTTATCCTCAAACGATGTTTACATTGATTACTAAAGGAGTTTAGTAGTTCAATTAAATACTCAATCAATTGCTAGCTTAGTATATTAGTGTTCAAGGTGTCGAACCAACTGATTGAAGTATCAGATTGATTGAAACTGTAATTGACTAATTTTGCATAGTTTGTTGCCCCAACCGATCGGCTCATGGGATGAACCGATCGGCTGAGGTTGGTGAACTGATCTGCTCAACTGGTGAGATGATCGACTCATGTACAATGAGACGATCGACTCAATTGTTGAATCGGTCGATTCATGTACCCAACCAAGATCATTTGGAAAGTCAGAAGACGATTTTGAAAATATAATTTGTTTCACTTGTACAAATTTGATTTGGACAAGGATTAATATTTGATTAATCAGAAACAAATTTGAAAGTCAATATGAGTTGGATCAAGACCACAAATTGATAGGCTCAGATCTCCAGCCGATCAGCTTAGAGCCCGAGACGATCGGCTCAGGTCCCAAACCATCGGCGCAGGGCCCGAAACGATCATTTCAGGGTGTGAACCGATCAGTTCAGCTGGCGCAAGTTGGTTGTTTTGTGGAAAATCTCAGACCCTTCTACTCCTGCTTTAACCCTGCATTGCCCAGGGTAGAGAACCCTGGCCCATGACCCTCCTATATATATAGGGGTAGTGGGGGCTTCTCAACAACAACTCAGAACACCAGTTGCTCTGCAAAGTTTTCATTCTCTCTGGTTTTGGTAACCAAGAGAAAGCTCGAGCAAGTGCTACCTGATAAGGGAGGCACAACAAGGGAAAGACAACTACAGAAAAGAAACTGGTTGCAGGAGAGTGTTTTGGTGACTAGTACACCGACCGGAGGGTATGACTCCTTCTGATTTCTTGTGGGACAAGGAGATCGGAGTTCCCAGGTCTGTGTAGACTACTTCAGAGGCAGGAGACTTCTGCCGCTCAGAGGACAACTGTCAATCCTGACAGTCCCACTGAGACCAGGAGATTCACAGACACCATCCAAGATCGGAGGTGATGACCATACAAGCTGTGAGATAAAGTCACTAAGTAGGCCTCGGGACAAGGTATGCCTCTACAAACCATCCTTCCTATTGTATAGATGTTGACACCTTTCCTTTATTTTGGGTTTAGGAGGAGAAAATTTTTGTTTCCGCTGTCTTCTCTTCCTCCCCAATAAACCTTACATAGACTCCCACTTGCACTTAGAGTTAGTCTCTCCAATATTATTCCAATCAATTACATACAAATTTTATTAATCAATATGATTCAGAGCAATTCTAATCCAATCATCAATTATACTGCTATTCCAACACATCCTATGTGTGTGACCTGGTAGGCTCCAAATTATGTTGGCAGTGATATACATAATCATATTATGATTTCACAAGCAATGATTGGTATCTAGCAAGACTTCATTGTCACCCAAGTAATTGGAGAATTTGGAGAACAACTTAACCTATCATTCATGATTGGTGTTACAATGATTGTATAGTTCCTTTGTCGCTGCTATCCAAATTGAACTTGAGTCATGGAACTATTATCCTATTCAATGTTCAATCCATGTTCCTTGAATGAGAGTAGACTGTCTGAGATATATGTAAGCTCAATATCACATATTGACTCACATCAACATGGCCATGCATTCCTCAGTCTTTCTTATCAAGTGGTCAGAATATCAAAATCTCATAGGAAGGAAAAATGCCATCTACATCACTCATAGTCATCCCCATGTGTCACAGTGTACCCAAACACCATCTTTATGGAAATCCTTATTCAAGACCATGGTGGATGGTGTCAATGTACACCGAATGTCATGTGATAAGTGTAGTGACATCAAGTCTAAGAACCACAATAATGACCATCATTATGAGATGTGACTCTAACTACCAATCATGGTATCCGTGTGTCACTCTCAAGGTGGGTTTGTCTGATACATTGTTCTCTAACAAGTATCAATGTATTTAGTTTGATATCTCCATATCATGGATAATGATATTCTTCCATCAACCAACATACATTCTAATCTTATGTATTATTGGTGTCTATGAATATTTCCACAATAACAACCGATTAGGGACAAAACAAGAATACATACTCTTAGCATACATATGATCTCATTGTTTAGGTCATCAACCCAAAGACATATGTCATTGATTATATTATTCTATCGGCATCTATAAATTTTGTGGTCATCTCACAATATAAAAGACAAACATATAGATTGGAAACTTGCCTTTATTGATATGATCAATGTAGTATTACAAATCATTTACATAGTATCCCATTAAAATCATAAAATGATAGTCCCTATGGGCATACATACCAACATATTGCCACTTGCACTCATACCCAATCACTAATGAATCTCAATCTAAGTGGTCAAACATGTATGTCATGTTTCTTCTGTGAAAGTGCTTTTGTGAGCGGGTCAGCCACATTGCTTTCTATAGGTACTCTACAAATCTTCACATCTCCTCACTGTAAAATCTCTCGTATGAGATGGAACCATCGTACAATATGTTTGGAACATTGGTGAGATCTTGGTTCTTTAGCTTGTGTGATTGCTCTTTTGTTGTCGCAAAACAACTCAATTGCATCACCAACGCTTGGAACCACTCCAAGTTTATAAATGAACTTCTTGATCCACACAACTTCCTTTGCAGCATTAGATGCAGCAATATATTCAACCTCTGTTGTAGAATCTAAAATTGTCTCTTGCTTGGAATTCTTCCAGCTCACAACTCCATTGTTTAGGCAAAACACAAATCCATATTGCGATCTATAGTCATCTTTATCAATTTGGAAGCTAGCATCAATGTAACCCTTTACCATGAGCTCCTCCTCACCACCGTATACCAAGAATTGATCCTTAGTCCTTCTCAATTACTTTAGGATGTTCTTTACGGCTGTCCATTGACATTCACCTAGATCTGGCTAATACCAGCTCGTCATGCTCAAAGCAGACGACACATCAGGATGAGTATATAACAACGCACGCATGATAGATCCAATTGCTGATGCATATGGAATCTTACTCATGCGCTCCCATTCATCACATGAACTAGGACATTGGGATTTAGAGATCATAACCCCATGGGACATGGGCAAGTTACGTCTCTTAGAACCCTCCATGCTAAACCTCTTTAGCACCTTGTCAATGTATGTGCTCTCACTTAGGTCTAGAAGCCTTCTAGATCTATCTCTATAGTTCTTGATTCCTAGTATATATGATGATTCACCTAAATCCTTCATAGAGAAGGTCTTCCCCAGCCAACCTTTTATTGTCTGAAGAGTAGGGATGTCATTTTCCATCAATAGTATGTCATCCACATACAATATGAGAAATACAATTGTGATCCAACAAACCCTTTTGTAAACAAACAATTCATCTTTATTTTGATTAAAGCCAAACCTATTGACTACATCATCAAAATGTTGATTCAAGCTCCGAGATGCTTGCTTCAATCCATAGATTGACCTTTGTAGCTTACAGACTTTTTTGGCTTCCTTTGGATTGATAAAACCCTCAGGTTGTGTCATGTACACATCCTCGAGTAAATTCCCATTAAGGAATGTTGTTTTAACATCCATCTTCCAAATATCATAGTCATGATAAGTTGCAATGGCAAGCATGATCTTGATGGATTTAACCATGACAACTGGTGAGAAGGTCTTGTCATAATCAAAAACTTGAATTTGACGGAATCCCTTCTCAACCAATCTACCTTTATAGGTTTGAACATTTCCATCCATGTTGGTCTTCTTGTTGAAGACCCACTTGCACCCTATGGGTTTTACCCATTTGAGTGGATCCACCAAGGTCCATACCTTGTTGGTGTACATGTATTCTATCTTAGATCTCATGGCTTTGAGTCATTTCTCAAATTCTAGTCCCTTAGTAGCTTCTAGATAGGAAGTTGGATCATCTTCTATGCCCAATTCATCACTATCTTGAGTCACGAGAAATCCAAATCTCTCAGGCTCAAGTCGTGTCCTACTAGACCTATGAGGTTCATGTGCTACATTTGGAACTTGAAATTCCACAACAGTTTGTGAGTCTTCATGTTCCTTATGTACCTCCTCAGGTTCTCTGCATTCTTGTTGGTCTCGAACTTCTACGAGCTTTACATTCCTCCCACTGATTCCTTTGGAAATAAATTCCTTTTCAAGAAATAGAACAGTCCTAGCAACAAACACTTTGTTGTCAGTTGGTGTGTAGAAGTAGTATCCCTGAGTTTCCTTGGGGTATCCAACAAAATACCATTTTTCATATTTAGGTCCAAGCTTTTTAGGAAATTTTTTCCTAACATAAGTTTCACATCCCCAAATCTTGAACATATACAAAATGGGACAATTCCCATTCCATATCACATATGGTGCCTTTTTTAACTGATTTGGAAGGTACGCGACTAAGTGTAAACATTGCGGTTTCAAGAGCATATCCCCAAAACGATATTGGAAGTTCGGCTGAACTCATCATTGATCATACAGTGTCTAATAATGTACGATTCCTTCTTTCTAACACAACATTATGTTATGGTGTGCCAGGTGGAGTCCATTGTGATACAATACCACAATCTCTCAGAAGGTCCTCAAACTCTTTTCTTAAGTATTTTCCACCTCGATCTAAAAGAAGTGCTTTAATACTCTTACCAAGTTGCTTCTATACTTCATTCATGAAAGTCTTGAACATTTCAAGAGTTTCTGACTTGTGTTTCATAAGATATACATAGCCATACCTACTGAGGTCATCGGTGAAGGTAATGAAGTATTGATAGCCTCCTCTAGCATTTAATCTAAAAGGTCCACATACATCAGTATCCATGAGCCCTAGCATATCACTAGCTCTCTCACTGTGTCCAGTGAAAGGAGTCTTGGTCATCTTTCCTAATAAACATGCCTCACATGTCACTAATTATTCAAAATCAAAAGAGTCTAGATAACCATCCTTATGGAGTTTAGATATGTGTTTCTTATTTATATGCCCAAGATGACCATGCCATAAGTATATTTTGTTTGAGTTGTCAAGTTTTAGCCTTTTAGTATTTACATTGTATATGCTAGTTTCAAGTTCTAATAAGTAGATACCATAAGACATAGGGGCATTATCATAAAATATCACATCTTTAGAAATAGAAATCATTCCATTCTTAATGTGAAATTCAAATCCGCTCTTGTCCATACAAGATACAAAAATAATATTTCTATAAATGGAAGGTACATGATAGAAATTCTCTAATTCTATTACAAGGCTCATAGGAAAAGATAAACTAATCAATCCAACTGTGGTGGCAGAAACTCTTGCTCCATTAGCGACCCACAACTCAACTTGGCCCTATCATAAAGGCTTACTTCTTATCAGATCCTGCATATTAGAACATATGTGAAATCCACAACCAGTATCCAATACCCATGATGAAGAAGTATTTCAGTTTATCTCAGTAACGTATATACCTAAAGTGGAGATCTATATCCCCTTCTTCTTCTTCCTCAGTTCCTCCAGGTAGAGAGGATAGTTTCTTTTCCAATGTCTAGCCTGGTGACAATGGTGACAACTTCCTTCTTTGGAGATCGCACCTTTAGCTTTGAGCATGGATGACTTTGGATTTTGTTAGGATTTAGAACCTTTCTTTTCCTTGCCTTTTCCTTTTGACTTTCCCTTTGTCTTGTTGATCATCATCACAAATTTGGGCTTGTCTTTCTTCATCTGTGCATCATCTATCCTCAACATGCCCAAAAATTCTGACAACGACTTGTCAAGATTGCTCATGTTGTGGTTCGTAACAAAATGACTATATGATTCAGGTAACGATTGTAGAATCACATCAGTGGCCAACTCTTGACCTAGGGGAAATCATAGCTTGGACAGGCTTTCCACATACCCAATCAAAGTGAGTATATGCGTGCCAACTGAGTCTCCCTCTTTCATCTTGCTCTTGAACAAAGCCTTGGAGACATCATATCTCTCATGTCTTGCTTGATGTTGATACATGTTCTTGACATGTGTTACCATCACCATGACATTCATGTTCTCATGATGCACTTGCAACTCATAGTTCATTGACAACATCATCCACTTGACATCCACAACATTATCAAGGTGCTTCTTGTAAGCATCCTTTTTAGCCTTGGGTTCATTTGAGGCGGGTTCCGCTAACTCTGGTATTTTAAGGACACAGAGCTTGCGCTCATGCATGAGAACAATTCTCAGCATCCTAAACTAGTTTTGAAAGTTGGTTTTGATAAGTTTGTCCTTCTCAAGGATCGATCGCAATGAGAAAGTGTGGTTGTTGTTTTCCATTTTATTGCTACAAAAGAAAAAGTTTCAATTTAGTCTAAAACATTTCGACTTGTAAAGATTTGATAAATGAGACCAACTCAGAAGATTGTAGCGTACAACCTTCTAGTGAGCCAAGATCCAAAATAATTGGATCAATGCCTAGCCAACGCCAACGTCAAAGACCAAATACTAAGGTAGGCAACTTTTGCCAATTGCATCATATGCAACTCTTAGATAGATGATCATCCACGACTTCATCCCATGATGCATCTGTGTGCCTCTAGGTACTTCATCCTATCAACGTTCCCTAGTTAAGTCCAACCCATAAGCCAACACGATGAGTGTGCACCCTACGGAGGCAGATCCACACACCCACCATCACACTTCCATGAGATAGACAGGGTACCACATTGAGGCGTGCCCACACATAGTCGATCAAGATTTTCATTGTGTTTCTTTATGGAAGGCAACTAAAACTTAATATTATTAGTTGAGGGGTTATATTAATACATATACATATCCAAACACCACATACTTATAGTACGTATCATATACTACTATATCCACAACCACAAATGATAGACATGCAATCAGAAACACAAATACATCGGTTATGGCCATACTATTGTAATCCTTTAGAGCAACAAAGGATTACGGTCCACCTATGGTCTTTTGCATATCATGCAACAACACCTATGAATCAACCTGTAAGGATCAACATTACAATGAACAACTTCATGGATGCTCCGTGAGGTTGGAACTTCAAGTTGCTTCTTGGAATTGGATCTTCATATTGCTTCTCCATGGATGCTCCTTCAAGTTGGATCTTCAAGTTGCTTCTTGTAATTAGATCTTGATGGTGCTTCTCCATGGACACTCCTTGGAGTTGGATCTTCAGGTTGCCTCCTTGCATCAAGTTTACAAAAACTAATCCTATCTCTATTACATAATATGAGTACAAATATAAAGGGAAAGAATTAATTACACTTTGAAATAAGAGATGAGGCTCAAAATGCAAGATGAATACTTTATATAAAGGATCCACATACAACCATTATACAACCCTAGCATTCACAAACAAACATATCCACAAGATTGACATCCACATTCATTCACAACATTCACAAAAGCGGATACTAGGCCATAATTGTGCATGCATTCACAACATAAAATAGATTTTAAAGGAGATGTGTATGATATCATAGGTATATCTACATATATGTATATACATATTAAAATTGCAGTACCTTTCATGCGGGACATTCCCCATTAACTAAATTTTTGACTCCTATGTTGACTATGCGGGGTACATAGGGGCACTGCCCCTGAAAAGTATACAAAATTTTACTTCTGTGCACTTAGGAAAATCGGTATTTTCCATAGTGGACCCCATTCGAAATGTCAAAAATAGAAGCCTACGGCCTATGTGGAATTACGTTTAGATTTGCAGATTAGTAGTTTTAATTCACATCGTATGAAACATAAAAAATAGTATATAGTGATTCGATCATATCAAAATGAATCCAAATATGTCATAGATTGATGCTTCTCTGATACCACTATTGGTTTTTGTAGAGAAAACATTCGAGACGGAAGCAACAAAAACAAAATTTCTATGCAACACAAAATAGGGTCTCGTCGACAATAGCGTATTTGGAAAGAGTGTTTGCGGGATATACCTTTTCGCGAAGCAAGTCTGACGATGTCTCGCTACACGATGGTATGCAATGTTGCTAGCCTACACGGATGAAACTTCTCTCCCATTCACTGAGTGTGTCGTAGGAAGATCCAGCAGTGCTTCTTTCGTGCAGTGATGTACTCTAATCGTAGCATGTACAGATGGTCGTAGATGTCCTCCGAATGTAGGCGTCTCAGTGTCTGCCTCTCTACTTCATCCACACGGATGGACTAGAACTCCACGTGGTGCTTCTTAAGCCCATGGGAAGGATTCATCTCTGTGTGGCAGTGTGCTAGCATCACGTTGCTCTCCTTTCTCTCCTGAGGACAGTGATGACTATGGTTTATGTACGTGAGTGTAAACTGAAAAGCCTCTGTCAATATCTTATATAGATATCGACCATCAACCCCTTTTAAGTAGGAGACGAGAGGAAGTAGGGTTTCCTAAACCCATCGGTAAATAGAAATACTACATTAATTAAAACGCTCATGGATTAATTAGAGTATTTTGGAATTAATTAATTAACCAAATAATCGTATTAATTGATTAATTAATATTCGACTCCATGCAATTGCTCGAGATGGCTCTATGGGCATATATATACCGACAGTTATGTGAGCACCACTCAAGGTTCTTATGTCTCAGAACAAGGCCAAGTACCCCCACTTCACCAATACCGAGGACCACCACATCCATATGCTCCTCCACATCACCAACCTCCCTACAAATACCAATATCCTCCACCTCATTCATACCGTCAGTCCCCTCCATGATATTACTGACATCCATAACAAGAGCCACCATAACAACCACAACCCCAACCACAATTTATCCTCCAAAACCCAAAACCAAGGCCATCACCACCTCAACAGCCATATCCAAATCCACAAACTTCCTCTTCCTCTACCCATGAGCTTGTGAAGGCAGTGATAGTTTTTAGGAGTGGGAGGATCTTGGAGCAGCCACGTGATAGTGTTGTTGATAGTGCAGCTAGTGAGGATAGAGGTGTTATTGTGATCAGACATGTTGATACTAAGATCCATATTGACGATACTGTGACAATAACTAGGGTTGATATCATGATACCGTGATTCCAATGATTCCAGTTGGCTATTCCATTGATCCAAGCCGATTGGGAGCCCAACTCCCCCCATTTCATGATGCTCTTGAGGAGCCCTTTGCTAAAAGATGAAAAAATCAAACATACTAAAGATATGATGGAAACTTTCAAATAGGTGAAGATCAATATTCCGTTGCTTGACGCGGTCAAGAAGATCCCCTCATTTGCCTTGTTTTTGAATAATTTGTGCACGTTTAAGAGGAAAACAATGGGGAGAACGCCAAAGAAAGTCAAGCTCACCGGGAAAGTGAGCTCAATTCTACAACACACCATGCCGAGAAAGAGGAAAGACCCTAGTGCTCCCATCATTTGTTGTTACATTGTAGCACACTACATAGACCAAGACCTTCTAGACTTGGGTTCTAGCATGAACTTCATGCCATATAATTTGTTTGCCGAGTTCCAAATGGGGCAATTAGGTCCAGATCATTGAACTTTGCAATTAGCTGATAGATCAGTGAAAACACCTAGAGGGCTTGTTGATGATGTTCTAGTTAGACTTGACGATGAGACTTTTGTATTCTTCCTCGCTGACTTCATTGTGCTTGATATGGAAAAAGATAGAAGAAGAGTACCTATTATCTTAGGGAGGCCCTTCTTGGCTACACCTAATGTAGTGATCAACGTGACAACCGGCACCATGTATGTGACCTTCATGCACATGCAAATATAGTTGAACATCTTCAAGTCTTCATGTACAACTGAGATAATAGGGGCCACATAAGAGGATTTTTATCTTGTTGAATGCCTTAAGAGATTGTAGAGGAGTGCCTACCTGCATGGATTTAGACTACCACTCAAGGCATAGGTTTAGAACCCATTGTTGAGTTTTCAGATGACGATAATGAAGACGTTGAAGTAAACGAGCTAGCCCTAGTGGTTGCAAGTGAGGACCTCCCATCCAGTTCTAAGCCATTGAAGAATTCTCTTGAAGAACCTCCAATTCCTGAACTCAAGTCACTCCCCAAAGGGTAGACGTATGCATTTCTCAGCTCCAATGACACCCTCTCGATGATCTTTTCTTCTATTCTCTCTCTGGAGCAAGAAGATGCATTGATGACAGACCTAAAGAAGAACATTCATGTCGTTGGATGGTCCATTGTTGATTTGAAGGGTATTGACCCCACCATTTGTGTGCATATGATTAATATGGAGGATGATGATAGACCAACCCACCAAATGCAAAGGCAGTTGAACCCAAAATTGAAGGAAGTTGTGACCCAAGAGGTTGTGAAATTGTTAGATCATGGAGTTATTTATCTGATTTCTAATAGCAAATGGGTGAGTTCCATCCAAGTAGTACCAAAGAAGGGTGGGATCACAGTGATAGAGAATGTTTATGGTGAGATGATACCTGCTAGATAACAGTCCAAATGGAGGATGTGTGTAGACTATAGAAAGCTCAATGAGAATACTAAGAAGGACCACTATCCTCTTCCATTCCTTGATCAGATTTTAGATAGGTTGGTAGGGAAGAGTTTCTATTGCTTTCTTGATCGATACTCTGGGTATTTCCAGATTGTTGTTCCTCTTGCAGACCAAGTAAATATGACATTCACTTTCCCTCATGGTACTTTTGTTTACAAGATAAATCCATTTGGGACATGTAATGCCCCTTCCACTTTTAAGAGATGTGTGGCATCCAAATTCGCTGACATGCTTGATTCTTCACTTGAAGTATTCATGGATGATTTTTCTATTCTTGGTAAAACCTCTGATGAGTGTTTGCTCCACTTGGCCCCCATTGTTGAGAGATGTCTCAAGGTTCACTTGATAAGACCCAAATCTACACATATTCTCTATCTATTTCATCTATGGTTTCATGTCACTTTAGTCTTAATATGCCCAATAATGCTCATGTTTTATGCTTTCTTTCTCTCATTAGATAATGTAGTTAGAATAGCCAATAATGTAGCCAATTTAGCCAATTTTGGGACTTGTAGGCACCGAACCAGATAAGACATCTATTCTCCAAATATTTCTCTCCGACGCATGGTTTTTGTTGCAGCTATGTGTTGGTATGTATACCCTGAGACCCAATCATGGGATGATTGGTGGGGTACATTAAGATTGATTTGTTAAAGATCAAAGGCAACCTTCCAATTCTTTCTAGTTCAGTCATATGAGATAATGATAGAATAGATTGAATGTCTAGAGAATGACAATACTCAATGACGTATGCTTTCAGGTTGAGGACCTGAATGATGAAATCATATGGATTCTAAGAGTTTGTACATTCTTATTATGTCCCTAGTCAGATGTCATTGTGGAAGGTAGATAGACAACAATGACACACACGACTGGATTGTGGGGTTGGTTGATGACAAAATCTTGTTAGTCATGATATGGAGATATCAAACCAAACACATATGTACTTGTTAGAGAACAAGTGTACGAGATAGACCCATCATTAGTTTGACACATGGAACCATGACATGGTAGTCACAGTCAATTCTCATAGTGATGGTGGTGAATGTGATTCTTTGACCTGAAATCACTACACTCAACACATATCATTGGGTACACTTTGACATCATCAAATGCAGTCCTAAAACATGGGTTCTTATAACGGTGATGATTGGGTGACTTTGACACATGGGGCTTTTGAGGGGTGAGTGATAGATATGGGATTAGTCCCTCTCGAGGGAGTTTGATATCCATGGCCACTTGATGGGTAGGATTGAGATAGGCGTGCATGCATGTGTGAATTAATATGTGATATTGATGTCATACATATCTCCTCCAATCTACTCTGAGATCAAGAAAGTGAATGAACATTGACAGGATGATTGTTCAATTCCTTGAGTTCAATTAGGATAGCAGTGACAAAGGAATTATACATTCGCTGTAACACCATTCACAGATTGTAGGATTGAAAGTTGTTCTCCAACTTTCCTTTTCACTTGGGTAGCATTGATGTACGACTAGGCACCGCTCTTTACTTGTGAAGTTATAAGTATTATGGACTTTCACTACCAATGTGAAATGGACCTACAGGGTCACACACATAGGATTTAATGTGGAAGAGGAGTTTTATCCACAAACAATGTTTAGATTGATTACTAAAGGAGTTTAGTAGTTCAATTAAACACTCAATCGATTGATAGATCAGTATCATAGTGTTCAAGGTGTTGGATTGATTGATTGGAGTATCAGATTGAATGAAACTACAATTGACTGATTTTGCATAGTCTGCTACCCCAACCGATCGGCTCATGGGATGAACTGATCGACTCAGGTTGGTGAACCGATCGGTTCAACTGGTGAAATAATCGGCTCATGTGTAATGAAACGATCGGCTCAATTGTTGTACCATTCGATTCGTGTGACCAACGGAGATCGTTTGGAAAGTCAGAGGACTATTTTGCAAATACAATTTGTTTCACTTGTACAAATTCAATTTGGACAAGGATTAATATTTGATTAATCAGAAACAAATATGAAATTCAATTTGAGTTGGATCAGGACCACGAACCGATCGGCTTAGAGCCCCAGACGATCGGCTCAGGTCCCAAACGATTGGCTCAGTGCTCGAAATAATTGTTTCTGGGTGTGAACTGATTGATTCAGCTGGCGCAGATTGGTTGTTTTGTGGAAAATCTCAAACCCTTTTACTCCTACTTTAATCATGCATTGCCCGGAGTAGAGAACCCGGTCCCATGACCCTCCTATATATAGGGGTATTGGGAGCTTCTTAGGAACAACAACTTAGAACACTATTTGCTCTGCAAAGTTGTCGTTTTGTCTTGTTGTGATAACCGAGAGAGCCCGAGCAAGTGCTACCTGATAAGGGAGGCATAGTAAGGGAAAGACAACTGTAGAAAGAAAACTAGTTGTAGGAGAGTGTGTTGGTGACTAGTACACTGATAGGAGGGTATGACTCTTTATGATTCCTTGTGGGACAAGGAGATCAGAGTTCCAGGTAGTCCGTGTGGACTACTTCATAGGTGGGAGACTTCTGCTGCTAGGAGGACAACTGTCAATCCCGACAGTCTCGGTGAGACCATGAGATGCACAAACACCATCCAAGACAGGAGGAGAAGACTACGCAAGCCGTGAGGTAACGTCACCGAGAAAGCCTCGGGATAAGGTATGCTTCTACAAACCATCATTCCTACTGTATAGACATTGACGCGATTACTTTATTCTGGGTTTGGGAGGAGAAAGTTTTTGTTTCCGCTGCCTTCTCTACCTCCCCTAAAACCTAACACTATGAACCCCCACGACCTTGGCAATCCACCCTGACCACGAATGTGGCAAATGCACGAAGTTGGTGCCCATCGCGGTCGCGGCCTTCAAAACCGCGACCGCGGTCCTCGCCACGACTGTGGCCACCTGCCATGACCGTGGCTGTCCACCTTCGCCATGACCATGGCCATCCACCACGATTGTGGAGAATAACCACGATCGCAGGCTTCAACACCACGACTGTGACCTTCATCTCCAACAACCGCGATCGTAATTATCCGCCACGACTGTGGCCAATAACCACGACCATGATCTTTCCTTCCACAACCGTGACCGTGATTCCTCACCACGACCGTGGCCGACTCCCTCCACCACGACTGTGTCCGTCCACCACAACCGTGGCCAATAATCGCGACAGCGGTTCCCAATAATCGCGACCGTGATTTCCATTCTATGAATCGTGACCGCGTTGTTGGCCATGACCGTGGGCATAGGTCACAACCGTGGCTGACCCCGCGACCTGCTGGTCATGGTCTGTAGTCCGTCTCTACAAAAAGGTGTCCCCTCACTCATTTGAGGGGGGACCTTGACCAAGGATGTCGAGAGGTTGCTGCTCTAAGATCTGAAGGTTCCCAGAGCCCCGTGGGATCATCCCAAGGTCCGAGAGGACCAAGCCATTCACTCTACGCTTCCCTATACAACCAGCTTCCATGCTTTCTCCACCCATCCGCCCATCTCTGCCCAAATATATGGTGGAAACTCAGATCTAGACCAACCACGGTCATCCTCCACCTCCATTCACCCATCACATTGCTGTTTGGGGTAGATCTAGGAGAAAGGGGACCAAGGAGTCCAGATCTGATCAAGGAGGAGGACCAAAATATGATATCTAGCCTATACAGAGGCAAATGATGTTGTACAATGATGTGTTTCTTGGTTAAATCTCTTCTTCTTCCCCTTTCTTCTGCTATGTTTCTTGGTTTATTGTACAATGATGTCCTCCCATCTAGGTTCGGTGCTAACTATGCTTGTCCATGTCTAGTTGAGCTCATTCTTGGCTATGTAGCCCGTTTTGGGCATGTTTATGTACTTTTTCCTTAAGCAAGTAGATTTATTTCAGATCTAGTATGTTTCTTGTTCTATCTTCCCTTTTTGGTTATGATAGCTAGTTTGGTTGATATCCTAAGGTATTATAAACCCGGGAGGAGGATGATCCAAGGTATTCTGTTCCTAATATACTGGAATATCCTAAGACCTGAGAGGGAACATAGCATATTCTGAGGTGTTGACATGTCATTCCTCAAGAGAGGGTCGATGACATATTGTTGATGGTTTTAGTCACACAGCATGAGAGCGAGTAAGACGACCCACAGGAACAAACACGACAATACATACTATGTTTGATATAGATTGCTTGCTCAGGTGTTCGAGGGTTGTCTATGCCCGAGAATAGGTGCATAGACTGCCCCAACTTGTGGTTACATAGCCAGGAACTCTCTCTCTGATTAGTAGAACCACGAGCTCTATTTTGTTTTGTTATACTTTTCTTTTCTTTGTTTTGTTTTATATTGTGACAACCCAGTAGACTAGTTCTAGCACATACTTTTATCGACTATCATTTTGGCTTATCTGACTAAAGAATGAAGTTTTTGGTGTCCTAAGAATCCCCACGTCCCTGTGTTTGACCCTATATATCTACTTCTATCCTGTAATAAAAGTTGCGGGGGCCTAGAAGGTTTCGAGTTATAAATTTAAAAGCTTGATTCCTTCCTTTGTCCCACGCTCGTATTCAGACGCGAGAAAATGGCTGATCAACTTTTTTGTGTCATTGTTGGGGATGTGGTTTTCCACATTTACATGCCTAACAGATTTCATTCTGTTACTACAAGCATGTATATATATGCATAGTTTTCCTCTTGCTTTACACATACCTGTCCATATATACTGAATAGTTTTCCTTTTTTTTCTTATACCTTTTTCAACCATGGATCTTGTTTCGGTGAGATATTTCATCTAGTCCACCTATCCTCTTGAGTTTTTCCACAATTGTGACTACTGGCAAATAATTGAAGGTTGTGCTCTACAACTAGTCGAGTTATACTTACCTCCACCGTCATCATATGTTGAGATACCAACAATGGAGACTGTCGGTCAGCCTTCGACTCCCGTGCTATCATGGGATCAAGAATTGATTAAGGAAGTGGGGTTGTCTAGGGAAAGTATTCACGCACTCACCTCCTTAGCCCCTCATGTCCAAGAAGACGTCGATCCAATGCAACAACTTGTAGAAGAGCATGATCGTGATCACAAAGTAGCCACCGAAGCTGCATACCGTAGTAGAAGCCTACTTCAAGTTGTTGAGAAAGGATTCATCCAAGCATGCTAGTTTGATATAGCGAGTCTACAGTGACATTGCGAGGCAGAATTGATGAACCTTGAAGGTGTTTCTGCATGAGCCCGACAACTTCGTGAAGATGTTGAACAATGCAGTAGGCTTCAAGAGCTCGTCTATTGGGTTACCATGCAATCACAATCTCTACCACCTAGCAATGAAGAAGCCAGCCATCAAGACCATTCCATTGGGTCTAAAGAGGAGTATGCTTCACCATCTGATTCATATCATCAACTGGATGCACCAGGGTTTTTCTATGAAGACCAACCTACGTGGGGAAGTTCTTCATTCTATCCAGATGAGCCAACTGATGAACCAATGGAGGAACAAGAATGGGTCTATAAAGATGATGACTCCTATCCTCACTGGCAAAGTCAAACAAACTCACTATCAGAAAGTGAAGCTTGTTCTGACAAATCATATTCAGATAGTGATCCAGACCAGAGTAATGACCCTCACATTGAGACTTGTCACTTAGCTTCGAGTAGTATGATGATCATGGTTTGGAACAACCTATATGGTGAGGTTGATGATGACTATTCATCTCAGGAGTGAATACACTAACGACGACAAGCTGAAACAACATGAGCTTACAATCACCACCATCCCTCCTCAATGCTTGGTGGAACTCAAGGGAGGTAGATGGACAGTTCACTACAACATGGTTACTGAGCATGAAGAAACCCAGACCCCACCGAAGGCGACAAGCTTGGGGTGGAAGAACCTCAAGCATACTCTTCTGGAGACACTTCATGTTCAAAAGATGATTGGATGACTTAGACTGTAACAACCCCACCTCCTGGTAACCCCCAATTAAGGGAGACCAAGAGGTCAGAGCCATTATCCCAATTAACAGGATCAAAGGTTCAACAAATAATCAATACCAATTATCAAATTCTGCCAACTAAACTGTAAGGCTGTAATAAAATAAACTTTGCATTCCTTTTTCAAAATCTTGGATATCTACTTCTATATGGAGTCTATTATAACTAATCCTCCTTTGTACTTTAACTCTTACTTAATTCCACATATGCCACTTTACTATTTGTCCTTTTCAATCTTGTACCTAAAATGTCATCAAACAAAATGTCGGTCAGCATATCAAAATATGTCGGTATGTGGGGACAACCAAAATTTTGCAAATATGGCTAACAATCTAAATATCACAATCAAGTTAATTAACAAGCCAAATTACACTTTCAATGTGACATTCTCCACCGCTTTTTCCCTAACCCTGGCATACCCACCTTAGGGTTTCTCTTTTTCCATTGACTTAAGGCCACCTTCTCAATCCTGAGCTTGGTGCCTAGGGTCACCTCTCGGGGTGCCCAATAGTCATGCAATATAGACCACGTTCTCATTCCCGAGCTTGCGGTTTGGGGTCACCTATCATGGGGCCCATTGGTCTTCCCTCTTGGGCTTGAGCTTTATGCATCATCCATCAGGGTGGCATGTAGGTGTGAGAATACACATTTATTTATAATTTTGATAACCATAATGACTTTATAATTGTAATATGAACATCCAAACTGTTTAGTTGCAGTCAATGCGATTAACCATCTGGGAAAACTTTGTGAAACTAATGTGATTAATCATAATTAACCACATACCTTTCAAGCTGACTTGATTGCAGAAATAATTCAACCATTAATAATCCAAGCAAGCACACATCAAGTTGATCCTAAAATAGGCATCCAATTACCTATTATTAATCATGCCATCAAGATCTATTAGACCTAGCTCGCTTCCTAGGTTTTCTAGTACACTTTTAGGGTTTCCCTTCATCTATTTACTATTTTAACCCCTAATTTTAGAAAAAGCACAATTAACTATCAATTAAGTCCATTAAGCCTCGTTCACATTAAAGCTACAATTTTTATCCTTTTAATCCATGACAAGATCATTATGCTCAATTCATATATCATTATAATAAAAAACACACATGAACTCTATGTGTCATTAATTCTACCTTTATCCATGAGAAAACCCTAATTACTACATTAAGGGTATTTATCCACAATTAGGAACTTTTATACTTGAAATATCTTGGAATTATCATATCTCAACTTTATTTAGGATTTTGAATAATTAAAACGATTATGAGTCACATTTACTAATATTAGGGTTTCAAGGCCCATTAACGCATATTTATGCACAAGAAACTCTATAATAAACCAATTACATGCAAAGTTCATCCTTTTTGTTCTTATTGTACCTTTTTAAAATTAATAGGTTAATATCAACTTTACTCATTCATTAAACCCTACTATACATAGTAATCATCTCAAAATAGGGTTTCTTAATCATTAAAGTATTAAAGTTGATAACTTCCATTAATTTTCGAATTCCAAAAGGAATTAGCTTCTAAAACCATTTTTAATGAATTCCTCTCGT
Source organism: Alisma plantago-aquatica (assembly GCA_963693085.1). Lineage (NCBI taxonomy): Eukaryota > Viridiplantae > Streptophyta > Magnoliopsida > Alismatales > Alismataceae > Alisma > Alisma plantago-aquatica. The sequence goes on from OY856411.1 coordinate 254,288,641, forward strand.
TTTTTTGACAAAAATTCATATATTATGTGTATCCATCCGAGCTACGATTAATTAGATATGAATTATGCAAAATTAACTTACTTTGGGACAATCGGAAGCTGCCACGTTGCTTTCTCTATGCAACGTTGCTCGGCTAATTTGGAAACATGAAGAAATGTTGCCATTTCCCTCCTTTAACTCGGTCGACGCTTCAGCCCACAGAGGGAGAAATCAAAATAAAGAAATAAAAAAGAAAGATTTTTCCTATTTCTTTTTTTATTCTTCACGCCCGGGGTTAGGGCATGGATCATTAGATAAGAATCCAAAAATGAAGAGAGAAACAAAGAATATTACTACCGTGTAAACAAAGAGTTTTAGAGTAAGCATTACACAACCTCTAAGATCATTTTTTTTGCAAAAGGGAATATATTATCCATTTTTGTACCACATATTTTGATATGAGACCAAAAAAGAGAAATTATTTTCGTCCAATGCCACGGTCTTCTTCTTCCTCTAAGCTGCCCCAGCTAAGCTCGCATGTGCTGCTCACAGCCAATCTCCTCTCGTCCCTCGGGTCTGAAGGTCACTGCCCATGGTTTCCCTGGCTCCGTCGTGCCCCTAAACATGTGGGGAACCCTCAGGTCATGGTCGAGATGGCCGTTCCTAGGCTTGCCAAGCCCATGACTTGCTACATGATTTTAGACCTCTGGTGGGAGCTATGTGATGTCCTAGGCATTGAGTTGGTAGTCAAATGGTCCAAGGTTGTTGTAGAAGCTTCCCTCCTCCATCAAGATAGCTCCAAAGCTCTTTGTTGATCCAGGGATGGAACTACCCCCAAGGTTACAGTTTCAAACAAAAAGAAGCAAGAAGAAGATGAGGAAGAGAGAGGGAGATGTGGGATCTCTCTTGGATTTGGCCAAGGGTGCTACACCTTATATAAGGGAGGGTAACGAAGCCCTAGGATGGCTTTCCCATGAAGAAACGAAGTCCTTTTCCAATAGGAATTTGATTCCTTCATTAAGAAGCAAGTTCCTCTCTCTCCTAATTATCTTTTTGATAATCTTTATTCCTGAGATATTAAATTTTGAAAATTGCTTCTTTTATTCACTTAGTACTTTCCCTTTAATCATTTGTCACGAAATTACATTTTCTTTTAATAGAAAATATCACCTCTTTAATAATACCACAAAAATCATTCATTATGGATCATATTATCCTCTTATTTTCTATTATTGGTTTTTTCTCTTTATTTCATCTCCATTGGGGCTCCTTGGACCCCAAGAAACTCCAATATTTTGAAATTCCTTTTTAAGGATACTTATTATCCTTCTTGATGCATTTATCCTCATTATTTCTCATTATCTTTATTATTTCTTATTAAAATATCTCTTTTTGAGGATTTCTCTTTAACTTTCTTTTTATTTTCCTCATTGGCATTCCAGTTAACATTAGGAATCCTTTGGATACGAAAATCCACTAAGGATCACTCAATTATACATCTTTCCACTTATTTTCCACATTTTATCATTGTTTTCAATTTCTTTCTTAATAAAGAAATATTTAATTGTTATTTTATTTTCTTATTGCTTTCTCTTTGCAACATTGGACTCCATGGAACCCAAGAGGCACGAAATCTAACTTTGAATTATATACTTTTGCCTTTGAAGGGTTTCTACATCTTTTCTTTTCTCCATTTCTTAATTATTCATTTATTAATCGAATTTCCTTAATATTTTTGGCCCAATAGCCAACAAAGCCTATTAAGCAACCATCAAGGCTATTATAGACGAAATTCCAATCAAATCACACAATTTATCTTTATTAAGAGAAATTGCATTTCTCATCAAAAGAACCCAAAAATTGGGGTTGTAACACAGACTGTATATAGTAGCTTATCTGAGCATCCAAGCTTAAGTTCAGAGATGGAAGAAGGAGAAATGGATCATGCCCAAGTCATTCAACCTATCCCCTCCATCTCATCCTGTGTCAACATCCTAAGACCTTCATATTCAGATTCATATAATGAAAGGTACCCTGAAGATGATATGCCAAAGAATTCATCCCAGTACAATTCAAGATGAGTTTTGAGCTATAATCAAGATGAAATGTTTTCTTTGATGGACTACACGCCTTATCACATTAGATTGAGTAAAAAAGATGAAAAATATAAAAATGTCCAAAAGAGGCTTGGCCGCCCACAAAATCCCAAAATATCTATATAGTTCTCACCCAGACCTACAAATAGAATACAGATGATAAAAGCCTGAGTGTGAACAATAAATGAGCATTGTTTCCTCTTTTAGGAGAGTTAAGGATGGTGCCCAACCAGTGTATGACTATGCTCATGTATGTGTATATGTCGTGCCTGGTAGTATCACTCCTAATGGTCATTAGAGGGTCACTAGGAACCCCTAGGAGACCTATGAGATTATCCCAGTAGCAAGGTTGGTTCGGACGCAGTACGAGGAGTTCATGTCACTGCTTTGGACCAACTGGTTTGGACTGTAGGGACTATTTCTCGCTACATGGACCAACGTGATGCATATCGGGATCCTCAAAAGTCATTACTGTCTTTTTTCTTTGTTTCTTAGGACATGAATAAGTGAGAGGCGTGGTATTCATGATTGATATGCATGGATTCATGGTAATGGCTCATTTCTCATCACCTACATGATCACCTATGTGTCAATTCATTCATGTTTAATAATTATGACTCAAACCCTCATGAGTATTGGTAGGCTATAGTGAATTCACTTAATCTTACCTGGACACTCTTTGATCTTGCTTTGGTAGGATTGTGCATTATTGGTGGTGGTTTGTTCTAAAAAGACATGGATCAGGAGAATAGATGCTTTAAACTATTTTTCTTAGCCTTAGCATTTATTGCCAAGATTAATTTGGATGTTATCTTTTTGTTCTTTGAGCACAGTCTTGCTTGACGACAAGCAAGTTTTAAGCTTGGGGTGGTTGATAACACCCAAATCTACACATATTGTCTATACATTTCACCTATGGTTTTGTGTCACTTTAGTCTTAATATGCCCAATAATGCTCATGTTTTATGCTTTCTTTCTCTCATTAGATAATGTAGTTAGAATAACCAATAATGTAGCCAATTTAGCCAATTTTGGGACTTCCAGGCACCGAATCAGACCAGACATCTATTCTTCAAAGATTTCTCCCCGACACATGGTTTTTGCAGAAGCTATGAAACCATCACGACCGTGGCAATCCACCCTGACCACGAATGTGGAAATTAGGCTTGACCGGGGCAATCAGGCACGACCGGGGTGCCCATCGTGACCGCGGCCTTCAAAATCACGACCGCGGCCTTCAAAACAGTGGTCGTGGTCCTCGCCACGATCGTGGCCATCCGACTTTGCCACGGCCATGGCCATCCACCATGACCATGGCCAATAACTATGACCGCGGGTTTCAACACCGCGACCACGATCTTCATTTCCAACAACCGCGACCGTGATTATCTGCCATGATTGTGGCCATCCACCATGACGGTGGCCAATAAAAGTGACCACGATCTTTCCTTCAAAAACTGCGACCACGATCCCTCACCACGACCATGGCCGACTCCCTCCACCACGACCGTGGCCAATAATCGTGACCATGATTTCCATTCTATGAATCGTGACTGTGGTCTTAGCCATGACCATGGGCATAGGCCACAAATGTGGCCGACCCCGCGACCTGCTGGCCGCGGTCTGTAGTCTGCCTCTATAAATAGGTGTCCCCTGACTCATTTGAGGGGAGACCTCGACCAAGGACGTCGAGAGGCTTCTTGTCCGAGATATGAGGGTTCCCAGAGCCCCGTGGGAGCATCCAAAGGTCTGAGAGGACCAAGGCATTCACTCTACACTGCCCTATATAGCCTACTTCCGTCCTTTCTCCACCCATCCACCCATCTCTGTCGAGATCTATGGTGGAAACTCATATCTAGACCAACCACGATCGTCCTCCACCTCCATTCACCCATCAAGATGTTGTTCGAGGTGGATCTAGAGAGAAAGAGGACCAAGGTGACCAGATCTGATCAAGGAGGACCAAAAGACGAGATCTGGCCTATACAGAGGCAAAGGAGCGAGAGCCACCTATCATTCATGGGATAAATCTCTTCTTCTTCCCCTTTCTTCTTCTGTGTTTATTGGTTTCTTGTATAATGATGTGCTTCCATCTTTGTTCGGTGCCAACTATGCTTGTCCATGGCTAGTTGAGCTCCTTCTTGGCTATGTAGCCCATTTTGGGCATGTTTATGTACTTTTGCATTAAGCAAGTAGATATATTTCAGATCTAGTATGTTTCTTGATCTATCTTCTCTTTTTGGTTATGATAAATAGTTTGGTTGATCTATTTCATGCTTGAACTGCTATTTCTACCTGTATCGAGAGATCCGTGTAGGAATGGTTAAGAGAAGATAGTTTGGATCTGAACCCGAGAGGAGGAAGATCCAAGGTATTATGTTCCTAACATCTCGGAATATCCTAAGACCTGAGCGGGAACTTAACATATTTTGAGGTGTTGACATGTCATTCCTCGAGAGAGGGTCGATGACATATTGTTGATGGTTTTAGTCACACATCACGAGAGCGAGTGGGATGACCCACAGGAACAGACACGACAGTACATACTATGTTTGATATAGATTGTTTGCTCAGGTGTTTGAGGGTTGTCTATTCCCGAGAACGGATGCGTAGACTTCCCAACTTGTGGTTACATAACCAAGAACTCTCTCTCTCTAATTAGTAGAACCATGAGCTCTGTTTTATTTTGTTTTACTTTTATTTTCTTTGTTTTGTTTTATATCATGACAACCCGCTAGAATAGTTCTAGCACATACTTTTATCGACTATCGTTTTGGCTTATCTGACTAAAGAACAAAGTTTGTGACGTCCTAAACGTCCCCACGTCCCTGTGTTCGACCCCGTATATCTACTTTGACCCCGTAATAAAAGTTGTGGGGGCCTAGAAAGTTTTGATTTATAAATTTAAAAGCTTGATTCCTTCCTTTGTCCCGCATTCGTATTCGGACGCGAGAAAAAGGTCGATCAACCTCATGCTATCTTGGGAAAAGATCCACTTAATGGTTCCTGAAGGCATTGTTCTAGATCACCAAGTTTCAAAAGATGGTATTGAGGTTGATAGGGCCAAGGTGGGTCGCATTTCTACTCTCACCATTCCTTTTACCGTAATACATGTCCGGTCTTCATTGGGACATGCATGTTTCTATCATTGTTTCATCAAGGATTTTAATAAGATATCAAGACATCTCTGTCTTTTGCTAGAAAAAGATGTTGAATTCCACTTTGATGACAAGTGTCTTGAATCCTTCAATCACTTGAAGCACAATCTCATTTCTACTCCAATTATGCATCCCCCATACTCTTCTTTGCCATTTGAGATCATGAATGATGCGTCAGACATTGCAGTGGGGGTTGTGTTGGGCCAAAGGATTGACCAGATTCCACATGCCATTTACTATGTGAGCAAGACTCTTGATGAAGAATAAAGGAACTACACCACTACAGAAAAAGTATTGCTTGAAGTGATCTTTGCTCTCAACAAGTTTCACTCATATGTTTTGCAAAACAAGGTAGTGATATACATGGACCATGCTGCACTAAAGTATCTCATGGCAAAGAATGATTCAAATCCAAGATTGATCCGGTGGATTTTGTTGCTTCATGAATTTGATATTGAGATTGTGGACAAGAAAGGAGTCGAATTTTTTCCGCTGACCGTATCTCCCAAATTGAATCACCCTTGGATGATAGAGAATGGATTAAAGAAACAATTTCACATGAATAGCTCTTCCTACTCATCTGCTCAAAGGCCATGGTATAAACATATAGCTAACTTCATATCTAGTGGAAGGATACCAAGTACATGAACAAGTGAGGAGAGAAAAAGGTTTTTTGCTAAGGTCAAAAATTATGTTTGGTATGATCCTCATATTTTCAAATATTACCATGACCAGCTCATTAGGAGATGTGTTCCAGAGAGTGAGCAATAAGAGATCCTAACCATGTGCCACTCAGGTGCATGTGGAGGTCATTTCGGTAAGAAATGCACAGCTTTCACGATTATTCAAAGTGGATTTTACTGGCCCACATTGTTCAAGGATGCTCATGATTTTTGCAAATGTTGTTTGAAGTGCCAAAATGTGGGCACTATCTCAACTAGGGACAATGATGACTCTATCACCCATTGTTGTGATGGAGGTGTTTGATGTTTGGGGAATTGCTTTTATGGGTATGTTTCCTCCTTCCTTTAGATATATGTACATCTTAGTGGTTGTCGACTACGTGTCAAAGTGGATTGAAGCTATTGCAACTAGAACCAATGATCACAAAGTGGTGTGTGATTTTGTGAAATCATATATCATTATTGGGTTTTGTGTGCCTAGAGTCGTGATTAGTGATGGTGGAAGTCACTTGATCCTTCGCACTTTGGAAGGTTTGTTACAGAGACATGGAGTAAATCATCGTGTGGCTACTCCTTTACCACCCCCAAACAAGTGGTCAAGTTGAGTTAGCCAATCGGTAGATAAAACTTATTATAGAGAAGATGGTGAAACCAGACCACAATGATTGGTCATTACATCTCAATGAGGCTTTATGGGCTTATAAGACTTCATATAAAGCCCCAATTGGCACTACACCATTCAAGATTGTTTATGAAAAAAGTTTCCATCTACTGGATGAGATGTAACACAAGGAATTGTGGGCTTTGAAAGCCATGGATATGGATTGAGACACAGCCAGGTTGTAAAGAAATTTGTAGCTGCATGAACTTGATGAAATGAGGAATGAACCCTATGAGTTGTCCAAAAGCTAGAAGCAGATCCAAGTTTCTTTTCGACAAGTTGATCAAGAAGAACGATTTTTAGCCTAGGCAATGGGTGTGGTTATACAACTCTAGAATGAAGTTCTTTCCCAGGAAGCTTCGATCTAGATGGGAAGGACCTTAACTAGTCAAGAATGTGTACCCATCCAGATCTATTGTGATCTGTGAAAAAGATGGAGCAAGAGAGTTTACTATGAATGGACAGAAATTGAAGCCAGTCATTGAAGTTGGACCGGATAGAGTAAATCAGAGTTTAGATATTGTGATGATAGTTGAGCAACACCAGCTTGATGAGGAGATGTGCTTGAATGAACCTGAGAGGGATATCTACTTCAAATATTCTCTAAAGGTTCAATGAGGATGTTCAAGTTCAAGAATCAATAAGCCCGACTGAATGCATAAAATTTAGCACTTGTGGGAGGTAACCCACCTTGCTTTGGGAACCTTTTCACCCAACCTTCACTTTTTGATACTTTTTCTTTCTTTTCCACGAAATACATAGACGAACACTATTTCTTGATATTTTTTGTCTATGTTTTAAAAAGATGTAGGTAACATGTTTAAGAGAGAGAAAAAGAGGGCAAGACATGGTTGTTGAAGTTGAAATGTGGTAAAGAACCAAATTTTTACAAACATGTCTAAATTTTCAAATTTGAATTGACAAAGTATTGAAGGAAGAACCACCGTGGCCGAGGTGCATAAAAACAACCATGTCCACCACCCACCACAACCTTGGAACCTACCATGGCCATGTTTCTAAGACCCCACCATGACCGTGGCGACCCTCCACGGTCGTGGCGGCACCCAAATCCACCTATTTTTCACTTAAACCCCACAAAAAACCACGACCCTATTCACTTTCCTAACTCATTTGCTTGACTCCCAGAATGGTCGTGGCGATGTGCTCTGCCCCCAACACCTCCAATCTTGCATGTCTAACTCAAATCCTCCAAGAAATCAACCTCCAATCACTTTCTACACTTCCACAACCTCTCCCTCTACCGTTTCCACTCCAAAACCGCCAACAATCGAGCCACCATCTCCAATTTTGTTCTCCACCTCACCTCCATCTGCTTTACACAAAACCTCACCAAAATCCACCAATTCTTGCCCAAACCTTCAACCAATCCATCCTCCACCATCTAAGAAACCATCCTAGCCTATCCCACCCATCACCCAACCTCCATTTCACCTCCTCCACAAAAATCCAAAAACCATAGTCATACTACCACCACCATATCCACACAATGAAGGGAATTACTAACGCTATGAAGAAGGTGGATCAAAGGAGCCTTGAGGTGATCACCGGATGCAAGGTGTGCATCAAGAGAGACTCTTCCCATGACTCCATGCCATCTCACACTCCATCACCATCAAACTACATTTCCTAATCGATCCACAACTCAACCACCATGAGGGTATCCCACACCCAGTCATCAGACAACCACCACATCACATATGAGATGTATAGGGAGGAGGAGGAGGAGGAGGCAAAAAAGTAGAACCTTGATGATATGATTGATGAGGTTTACCCAGAGATCACAACACATAAAAAGTGGGGCAAGGGGCTACAACCCCATCTTCATCAAGGATGCCTCTACAGACCACGCCAGCATGCCACTCTACTTCCTCATTGGGGGAGAGACCGCAACAACAGTCATAAGCAAAGTTGCAATTGATGATAGAAGACGAGGATCGCCCACAACAATACCCCCGGAAATGGGTACCTCTAAATCTTGACATGAGCTCCGGGTCAAGATCCTACCAAGTTGAGGAAGATGATGATGACACTATTGTAGAGGAAATGGATTCTAAGCCAGAGGATACTTTGGCATACTTGCAGGAAGACAGACTGAAAGGGTTTGGCAAGGCTCCTGAAGGAATTATGTAAAGAAGTGAAATCACCTCCTTACTAAAAATTTGAACAATAAAACCTCCAGTCTAAACACACCTTTAAGGTATCTTGGAGTGCGTTTAAAATTTTCAAATCTTTATTAATGGTATTCCAAACAACCAAAGTATAGCAACGGAATAAAAACATGATTATATTCAATTATAAAACAAGGGAACATCTTAAACTTACATCATAAGGATCAATGTAGAGGGAAATATAAACCACCTTGAGATTGACTCCAAGCTACAACTTCTCCATCTAAGTCTATATCAACATGGCTTGTCATCCAAGTCCTCCACCTAGGGTTGGAAGCATACACCAGCATAAAGAAAAATAATAGAAGGCATCAACAAAGGTTGGTATGTGCATACTAAGAAGTAAATTGAGCAATTTATAAAGAATAAGGGACATCAAAATACAAGGCTTCCCATGCAAGAGATAAGGACTACCCAATCGGGCATAAAAGAAAAGAATCATCATCATAAAAGGAGATACTTGCCATAATCAAAATAATAAAGATTGTGCCACATAAGCACATATCAAGATTTGAGCACATAACTCATCATCAACCTACATGCATGTGAGCTAAGCATATCCCTAGAACAATATAAACACAAAGGTGGCCAAGTCACAAAAACTTGAAACCTGATAGAGAAAGGAATATTGCCAATCTCCTAAATATATAAAATATGGGCCTAGAATCACACATCTTGCCCTGGGTACGAGGTTCCTTTCCATTCCAAAAGAGTAGGAAATCTCAGATCTGCTTGGTAGGAAATAACGCATCTACCATAAATAAAAACCATTGCAATTACACTACTCTAGTTCTACTGAATAACATAGAATGTTTAATGTAGAGGAAAGTAGAAAGTATAGTCAAATGAGACAAACTAGTCACCACATAAGTGACCAACGTATACATCCACCTCATAAGTGGGAAAAAGACAACACATGTCATCATATAGAGTTCCAACATGAACAAAGCATAAAAAAATCAAAGAGAATGTCCAAGATCACAAGATCAACATCAAATAGGGTAGTTCACATGAACCATGATTTTTGAAAGAAAAGACATATGTGTAGGCTATTGTCCAAAGGACCAAGAGAAAGAATAATATAAGTGAATTTATCAACATGGAGTAATAGGGCATACAACATACCTCAACTTTAGAGCCAAACCTCCAAAGTAACTTCTAGGTCCACGCCTAGGCATCCAAAGAACCTATTAAGCACAAATGTGGGATTAGGGTTACATTTACATTGATTCATAAACCCTAAAAATCACTTTTTTTCTTTATATGTGATTTAGGTCATCAAAACCATACCATATTTTAGTGTATGTTATTAGGAGTCCAAAACATATTTTATTATATTTTTCTAACTCATAAATCATTAGTTATGAATTTTACAAGTTAATTCATCATTAATTAGATCCATTGAAAACACCTATTATTAATATTTAGATTCAATTTTCAAAAGAGATACCATCATTTATATCTTAGTTTTCTGATTCCAATGAATATTTTTCCATTTTTTATCATTATCCATTAATTAGTTATTAATTTTTAGAAATCAACCAATTAGGAAATTCCAAATAAAAGCGGATGAGAGAGAGAGAGAGATGAGATGGACTGCACGTGGGTGCCTAAGTGGCTCGCACCCATTGCCAGCAAGGTGTAAAAAATCATGAGTGGAAAGAAGAAAGACAAAGCGTGAAATAGCCTTTTTACCCCTTGGCGAAAAACAAAACAAAAGACGAAGACCGAAGGGCAGAAGAGGGAAAATGCGACAGGGAATCATCCCCCTCACAACCTCCCACCATAGATAAAGATTCGAGCAGCAGGCTAAGCCCCCAAAACTATGGCACCCAGCACGGTCGTGTAGCCAAACCCCCACCATGACCATGGCGACCCATCACAGTCGTGGCGCCACCCGACCCCACCTATTTTTCAATTAAACACCATGTCCCTCTTCACTCTCCTAACTCATTTGCTCAACTACCAAAATGGTCGTGGCAATGTGCTCTGCCCCCAGCACCTCCAATATTGCATGTCCAACCCAAATCCTCCAACAAATCGACCTCCAATCACTTTCTACACCTCCACCACCTCTCCCTCTGTAGTGTCCACCCCAAAACCTCCAACAATCGAGCCACCGTCTACAATTTCATACCCCACCTCACCTACAACCGCTTTACACAAAACCTCACCAAAATCCACCATTTTTCCTGAAAACATTCAACCAATCCATCCTCTACCATCCAAGCAACCATCCTAGCCTATCCCACCCATCACTCAACCTCCATTTTGCCTCCTCCACAAAAATCCAAAAATCACAGCCATAACACCACCACCATATCCACACAATGAAGAGAATTACTAAGGTTGTGAAGAAGGGGGATCAAAGGAGCACCGGAGGCAAGGTGCACATCAAGAGAGACTCTTCCCAAGACTCCATGCCATCCCAAACTCCATCACCATCAAACTCCATTTCCCAATCGATCCACCACTTGACCTCTGTGAGTGCATCCCATACCCAGTCAACAGACAACCACCACATCATAGATGAGACGTATAGGGAGGAGGAAGATGTAACAACCCCACCTCACGGTAACCCCAAATTAAGGGAGACTGAAAGGTCAGAGCTGTTATCCAATAACCTGGATCAAAGGTTCGACAAATAATCAATAATAATTATGAAATTTGACAGACTAAATTGAAATCTGGTAGAAAAGTTAAACTTTGCAGACCTTATAAAACTTTGGGAATTTATCTATCCAAGCTTGATTATACTCTATCTAATCCTCCTTGCAGTTTATGTTTTATTTTCAAAATGTGTCACTTTACTGTTTGTTCATATCAGGGTTGTACCTAAAACGCTGACAAACAAAATGTCGGTCAGAATATCAAAATATACTGGTATGTGGGGACAACTAAAAGTTTACACATATGGATAATAATCTAATTATCACAATCAAGTTAATTAACAAGCCAATTTACACTTTTCAGTATGACATTCTCCACTGCTTTTGCCCTAACCCTGGCATACTGTTACGACCCCACCTCGGGATAACCCCCAACTAAGGGAGACCGAGAAGTCGAAGCCGCACACATAATTTCCGGATCAAGGTTCAGCAATTAATTGATAACAATTAATAAATTCTACTAGACTAAACTGAAAGGCTGTAATAAATAAATTTTTGCATACCTTTGAAAACTTTGGAATTCGAAAACTCTATCCAGAATTGGGACTAGCTAACTAATCCTCCTTTGGATTTAATTCATGTATTTCACAAATGACAGTTTACTGTTTGTCCTTTTGTATGTACCTCAAACGCCGAGAAACAAAATTTCGGTCAGCCAAAGCTAGTATGTGGGGGAAAGCACTAATCATGCAATTATCTATAACAATGTATGGCATTCAATTATCATTTAACATACAATGTTACATCTTAAGTATAACAACGCGATCCATGTGTCCCATATTCCCTTTATACCCCTCATGAATTCACCTATCAAGTGAATCAATTTCTAGGGCAGAGTCACATGGAACTACCCGTAGGTAGCCCACTCCTTAACTCATGGTATGCTAAGAGTCTCATGGCACTACACGGGGGTAGCCCAATTTCTAACTCATGATGTCCTAGACCTTTCTCTAGGTTATCCTTAGCCTTTGCATAGCCATAAGGTTGGACTCGGATCTAGCTAGTTATACATGTATACCCATAGTGATAGTCATAGTCACTTTATAGTTGCATGAATTGAAACATCCAACAATTATTTCAATCATTGAGGGAAACATTGATAAAATCCTCAGAAAACTAATCGGTATAGTCATAAGCATAACCACATACCTCTTATTGCAGACTTGGCTACATAATTAAATATGAAGAGAGAGAATGTCCAAGAAAATCAAGCAAGGTGCACAGAAAACCCTAAAATAAAAGTACAAGTTTACTTTTATTAATATTTAACCAATTTCATCATGTCCCTTAGGGTTTCTATCCAATTTTAGGGTTTTCTTGAAAAATTAGGGTTTTTCTTTCCTTCATAGATGTTATGAACCCTAATCCCTCAAATATACCCAAAACCTTTAAATTCTCTCCTTTTAATATCCCTAACAGTTTTAGGATCAAAATAACAAGGTTTCCTTCTTCTTTTATCCTAAATTAGGGTTTTCATGTACATTATCTTTCATTCATAGTCATAAACCCTAATTTATCCATATTGGTATTCCAAATGAATGAAAACTTCATATTATTAATTAGCAGGTTTATGATCCTCAACTTAACCCATTAATTTACAAAGAAACATCCTTTATATGTATTTAGGGTTTCCAATTAACTTAAAATGCATTTTACTAGAAAATTAAAGTACTTTTGCATAACAGACTGGAATCAGGTTATCCAATTATTTTTATCTGATACCTTGCATTTTTCTACCCAATTTTCATATATAAAGTTCTTTTATACAAGATTACTAGCTATTTCTATGATTTTAGCAAGGAAAAACATTTATTTGCAATTTTGATCAGAGAGGATATTTACCGGATTAGCTCAGCCGTTCGATCAGTGTGCCAAAGGTCCACGCTTTGATCCAACGCATGTCTTCGATCGCGCCCACTCACTGGATCAGGCGCGTGCCCTTTCCCGGCCGATCGTCAGATCCCGATCCAACGCTCCACGTCGAGCGTTTCCTTTTAGTGCCTAAATTAGGTGCGTCGTCCAGGGATCGTCGGATCACACCTCGATTTACACTGGTCGATGATCCAAGGGTCATTGGTTGTCATCCTCCCTCTCCTTCTTTCTTTGATTTTGCGGCGGTGTCGTGGCTGGAGCTCGTCGAAGTGATGTCGATCGGGCACAAGGGAGGGTTTCGGTGCTAAAGGAGTGGCCGCGTGTGATCGTGAAGGTGAAAGCGAGTAACAGGGGGTACTATTTATAGGCCAGGGGAGGTGCCCTTAGGGTTTCTGAACTTGCCGCCAAACCCCCCGTTGAGCCCAATTGGGCGTTTCTCAAAGACGTGACAAAAGCTCGTCAAAGTAGGGTCTCGGAGGTTCGTCTCCCTATCTTGAATTCAATGGGATACTTCCCATGCTTTCTCATGTCCTATTGTGATCGGAAATGCAAGGGGAAAAATCCCCTGGTCGGGCTACAGTCCGTGTCCCTCTAGGACTCTGGATGATGAATCGGGTCGATTGGATCAAGATCCAATGGCCCCTATTGTCCGCGTTCAACCAGAAAAAGGAAATATTTCCCAAATTGCAATGGAAAATCCCATTAAAAGGAGAATCTTGAAAAATCAATAACTCTCCATTCTTAATTCCATTTTTATTCAAATTTTGAGGGAAACTCCTTTATGTTTTTATCTCTCATCCTACAAAATTTGAGATCATTATATCAATTAAACCGTTCATTTTCATTAGTTGCAAGGAAACTCCTTTTTATTCATATTTTCCACATATTCTTTATTTCCCTTGCTATTATTTAATTATCCTGAGTTCCTTGAACCCCAAGGATCCTTTATAACATGAAATCCTATTATGGGAAATTATCTTTTAGCCTTTTAATCACCTTTAATCATTTTCTTATATATTCCATTATTCCCTTGTATTCTTTTATTAAATGGAATTCCTTTTTCACTTCTTTTTATTTTTCTTTCAAATGGGCTTAATGGCCAATAAGGCCCAACAAGAAAGCATGCACGAAATTCATTCAAATCAAACCATGAAATCAAACATGGATATTATTTATCTTTTAAAGGAGATTCATAAATCTCATTACATGTTTTGGAAAATGAGGTTATAACATCCTCCCCTCCTTATAGGAATTTTGTCCTCAAAATTCAACAATCAAGAAAACAAATCAGGATATGCTTTTTCCATGTCCGTCTTCAGCTCCCATGTGGCCTCATCCTCTCCATGGTGCTTCCAAAGAACCTTTACCATCTCAATATTCTTATTTCTGAGCTCTTTTACCTTGGTATCTAGAATCCACAGAGGCAACTCAGGATAAGACAGCTTTCCTTGAAGCTCAATAGGTTCAATGCTCCACACATGACTTGGATCTGGCACATATCACTTCAGATTGGACACGTGAAACACATCATGCATCGTACTATATTGAGGAGGTAACGCCAAATGATATGTGGCCTCACCAATCCGTTCTAACACTTCAAACGGACCCACGTATCGAGGACTCAACTTTCCTCTATTCTTAGCTATAGCTCGGAGCGGTCAGATTTTCAGAAAAACATGTTCTCCCACAGAAAAATGCACATCAGTCCGCTTCGCATCAACATACGACATCTGTCGGTCTTGAGCTCTCTTTAGTCTTTGCCTGATTAAAGCGACTTTATCAACATATACTTGGAGTTCATCTAACCTCAACAAGGTCCTTTCACCCACATCATCCCAGTGAAGTGGTGACCGACACAGTCTCCCATATAGAGATTCATATGGAGGCATCCCAATACTGGCTTGGTAACTATTTTTGTAAGCAAACTCAACTAAAGGTAAGTATTTCTCCCATGATCCACCCCAATCGAGCACACAAGCTTGTAGCAGATCCTCTAAGGTCTAAATCGTCCTTTCAGACTATCCATCTGTCTAGGGTGATAAGCGGTACTGAACTTCAACCTTGTTCCTAGTTCCTCTTAAACCTGCTTCCACAATTTCAAAGTAAACTTTGGGTCTCTGTCTGAGATGATGGAACCGGGTACACCATGTAAATGCACTATCTCTCTAATATACAGCTCAGCTAAGTCTGATACTTTGGTAGTGGTTTATAGGGTGAGGAAGTGTGCTGACTTGGTAAAGCGATCTACCACAGCCCATATCACATCATGACCTCTCTTGGTCTGGGGTAGACCCACCAAAAAATCCATGGTGATCTGCTCCCATTTCCATTCAGGAATCTCTATAGATTGTAAAAGTCCACCGGGTCGTTGGTGTTCATCCTTCACCATTTGGCATGTAAGGCAACTTGCTACATAAGCTACAGTGTCTCTCTTCATTCCTGGCCACCAGAAAAACCTCTGCATGTCTTTAAACATCTTAGTTGTTCCTCGGGGTACCGTGTACCTAGAACCATGAGCCTCTTGTAGGATACGTTCCTTCAATGGTGAATCTTGAGGAACCCATATGTGACTCTCAAATCGGATTCCTCCTTCTATTCCCAATGAAAGACGGGTCTAAGGCTTCTGCATCAAGCCTTTCATCTTGTCAATTCCTCCACTGGCCAACTATGCTACAACAATCTCACTTAATAACTCAGACTGTATCTGGATATTGGCCAATCGAACTCAATCATCTAACGGTTGCGGTGTCCATTCCACCAGATCTTCTAAGCTCTTCCACTGTCTGGACAACACAACTGCACACCTCAACTATTTCCGACTCAAAGCATCGGCTACGACATTCACCTTTCCTGGATGATAGGCAATGGTGAATTCATAATCCTTCATGTACTCCCTCCATCGCCGTTGTCGTAGGCTCAAGTCTTTCTGCGTCAGAAGATACTTTAGGCTCTTATGGTCGGTGAAGATTTCAAAGGTGGCACCATACAAGTAATGTTGCCAAATCTTCAGGGCATGGATGATAGAAGCTAACTCCAGGTCGTGGGTTGGGTAATTCACCTCGTTAGGCTTGAGCTGTCGGGAGGCATATGCAACCACATGTAGATTATGTTCCAACACACAACCTAGTCCCATTTTAGATGCATCGATGAAAATCATAAAACCCTCATTGCCTGATGGTAGAGTCAAAACTGGTGCAGTGGTCAACTTCTCTTTCAGCTCTTGGAAACGAGCCTCACAAACATCGGACCATACAAACTTCACATCTTTCCGAGTCAACATAGTCAGAGGCAAGGCTATCTTTGAGAAATCCATGATGAAGCGCCGATAATATCCTTCTAACCCCAAGAAGCTTCGTATCTCAGAGGGGTTCCTTGGTGCTAGCCAGTCTTGAACCGCCGACACTTTAGCTGGATCTACGGTGATCGTTCCTCCTGACATGATGTGTCCAAGGAACATGACTCGGTCTATCCAAAACTCACATTTAGAGAATTTCCCATAAAACTTCTGCTTTCTCAAGATATCAAGGACTTTACTTAGGTGGTCTCGGTGTTGTTCTAAGTCATCTGAATAAACCAATATGTCATCTATGAACACTATGACAAAAGAGTCAAGGAAGGGTTGGAAGACACTATTCATAAGGTTCATGAACACACTGGGTGCATGGGACAACCCAAAAGGCATAACCACAAACTCATAGTGGCCATATTGGGTTCTAAAAGTGGTTTTTGGGATGTCATCACTCTTAACCCTCAACTGGTGATAAGCCGACCTTAAGTCGATCTTTGAAAAGACTTGAGCTGACTTCAACTGGTCAAACAAGTCATCTATCCGGGGTAAGGGGTATTTGTTCTTAATGGTAGCCTGGTTGATCATCCGGTAGTCTATGCACATTCGGAGCGAACCATCCTTTTTCTTTACAAAAATAACCGACACTCCCCATGGTGATGTGCTAGGGCAGATAAAACCCTTATCCAACAATTCCTGCAATTGCTTCTTTAGCTCAAGAAACTCAGTAGGGGCCATCCTATAGGGTGCTCGGGAAATAGGGTTTGTACCAGGGGCTAGCTCTATGGAGAAATCTACCTCTCTTTCGGGAGGAATTCCAGGTAGATCATATGGGAAAACATCTACATAGCCCCTAACTACCTCTATTTCTTCTAAGGGTTGCACTTTGGGTTCCGGCTCAGTGACTACTGCTAGGAAAGCTTGACACCCTTTACTCATCATTTTTCTTCCTTCAAGGCTGACACATATAGGCTGGTGGTGGCATCCTTCCTACCCCTAATGATAAAAGGTGGGTGACCTGGTCTCTTAATGATCACTTTCTTCTCCCTACAATCAATGTTGGCCCTATATGTATAAAGCCAATCCATGCCAATGATTACATCAAAATCATTCATGTTAAGGAGGATAAAATCTGTAGGAAACTCATGATCTCGATATTTCACAGGTATCACAAGAGTTTTGAAAAGGGAAGTAAAGATCCTACCACTCGGGGTTGCAACATCTAAGACATATCCTAGATCCTTGATATCCAAACAAAGCATAGTTGCAAGATTTTTTGAAATGAAAGTATTAGTAGATCCGGAGTCAAACAAAGCTTTTACATTATGTCCCATGACTTCGAGCATGGCTACATTATTGTTCACCATGCATTAGACCATTACAAGCTCAACTTTTAAGACAGAAAAGATAACTCTAAGGGTTATTACCCTCGATCAACCGATTGGCATTTGCTTGAGCTTCCTCATTATCAATGGCAAACACCCGAGCTTGTCTTCTTTCTCCAGCAGGTGGGGCTACAACTATGGGTGGGGCTGCTACTAGAGGAGCTGCTACTGGTGGAGCTGCCACCTGTCCTGGTCCCCTGGGATCTTGCATATGACAGAAATATTACAGATGTCCTTCTTGGTGGCATCAAAAGCATGTCTTCTTCTTGTAGCAGAATTCGCCAGCGTGCCTCTTTCCACAGGTGCGACAACGAGGTCGGTTGTTCTCTTGAAGGGGTTTCCCTTTTCCTCCATGTTTTCCTTTAGCTTGATGATGTCGCAGGCCCTTCTTGTGGTTGTTTCTTGGGCCTTGGCCTCCTTCAGTGAAACCCAAGTACTCCTTAGGTGGAAACTGGGTAGGCATCACAATCCTCTCCATGTCTAAAGCAGTGTTGTAGGCTTCGGCAAAAGTTTTGGGTTTACTTGCCATCACATGGGGCTTGATGGTAGGGTGAAGACGTTCCATGAAGTGGCCCACCCTTCTCTCTTCATCCATCATATGTCCAAAACATTCTAGGAGGCGGAACCTATGACCAAAGTCCGCCACTAAAGATGTTACGACCCACGTCGAGCTTATCCCGTAAGTATGCTGTTAAGCATGTGATTAGTTGATGTGCTAAGTTTAAGCCTGTTTTTGTTAATAATGTTTAAAATGGTTATGATATGTGCTTAGTGTATTTTCTAGCTTCTAAAGCGTGTAGGATCTTACGCTTGAAGCGTTGCCAGAGAAATCGTTCGAATCCAACTTTCGAGTCAAAAGTTGCATGTTTTTGGGCTTTTAGGGACCTGTTTGTAATTTTTGAAAGTTTCGAACTTTGCAATTAGGCCCCTAAGATTCTTCCTTATCCTTTCTCTCTTCCTTATCTCATTTCACTTTCACAGAAATGAGAGAACGCTTCTGCGTTCTTCTTCCTTGCGTGAGAGAGAGAGAGAGAGAGAGAGAGAGGGAGCGGAGAAGGGAAAAGCGCTGGAGCTTCGTTTTGCTACGATCAGCTGCTGCAGTTCATCCTTTCCCTCCGTGGATCTCCTTCTCCACCAATTCAAATCGGATTTGCAGCCGGAGCTGCGTTTGCAGGGAAAACGATCAAGGGATTGGGGTGCACGGAGCAGCCCTATCTTGTTTCTTTCTTCCCTTCAGGTGCGGTTTAGTGATATGCATCGATTGCGAATGTTTTGTGGTGTTTGTTCGAGATTTGCCCGTCGATTCGAGAGAAATCGACTTTTGCAGGCCGTTTTTGTTTTCTGCCTGTGCGCGGTTCGGCCGAGTTTCTATTCGGTCGGCCGAGTTCCTTCTTATGGCTATCGTACTGTGTTTTTGGGTCGGCCGAGTTTGGGTCTTGGATCGGCCGAGTTTCTTAATTAGGTAGCCGAACAGCGTTTTTGTCGGCCGAGTTTGGGTTCTGATCGGCCGAGTTTCCTTGTAGGTATATAAAGCGGTGTGTTGGTCGGCCGAGTTCCCCAGGGGATCGGCCGAGTTTCCTGTTGGTCGACCGAGGTTGGTCGGCCGAGTTTCAGAATCTGGGAAGCATTCGGCCGAGTTCCATAGTGTTCGGCCGAGTTTCAAGTGGTGAGTGGCAGTTCATCTAGAAATCATTATTAAACTCATTTTAAATGCTTATTTGCTTCAGTATCAATTGATAGGACTCTTAAACAGTGTAGCAAATACTTTGTAGTATGATAAGATCATTGGAACTTGAAATGCGTGATATGAAAGATGAAAAAGAGAAAGTTTTACATTTTAATGTTGCTATGTAATGTTCTTGTTTATTTATTTACTTGTTAATGAGTTAATAGACTTAGATGCCCTAACGCCGTAGAACCCCTCGTGAGGTCTGCACCTTGGGGTGAAACGACCTACCTAGCGTGTGTCTAGATGGTCGGTGACTCGTGTTCAACAATAATCCGTGTGTGTGTCACGGTGGCACGAGGGCAGAAAGGCAGTGTTTAACAATAATCCATGCGTGTGTCACGGTGGCACTGGAAAGAAAAGAAAACACGGTTATCTAACACCATTCATGCAGCGTCACGAAGGTAACCCTGTGACTCTCCGCCGATGTACTTAGGTTAAAGGAGAAGTCTGGAGCACACGTGGTTGTGCAGCACACGTGGTTGTGCGTTGAGGCCGTTGCGCTAGAGAGTCCTGTAGCAGACTAGGACAGCAGTCAGACTTAGCATTTCCCGGGTGTGTCGCTAAGTCTTGTACGGTGGGACCGTAGCATGGACTTGTTGCGGATCTTTATATGCAGAGTACACTGCATATATTTACTGCATAATAATAAAATGAATAAATAATCAAGTAGGTTCAAAGTAAATTTATATAACTGTCCATTTACCTGAAATACCGGTTGATGCTTAGAAATGTGATTATTATCTGTATATCTACTATGTCAATAGAACTGCTCTGCTTGAACCGTATATCTGTTTATTTTCAGTTAATAAACATGACGAGTTGTTTAATGATAGCTAAGTGAAATGTTATTCACTGAGCGAGTAGACTCATCCCTCTACTCAAACATTTTCAGGTCAGCATCAGCATCAGGAGCCGGAAGGATCGTTTCATCCTAACGCCTAGTTGATAGAAGGTTTGTAGTTAGTCTAGTTAGAGGTCTCTTAGTCCATTCCCCTCGATCCTCGGGACAAGGTGTGAGAGAGAGAGAGAATGTGTACAAAGATGTAAATTAATGTTATTCTTTCTTTATGTTAATCAATGTATTATGCTATAGACCTTGCTTGTATCTTTAATCAGTTAAATAGAAAAGTTCCTGCAGTTTGCTTAGTTTCTGTTTATAGCTTAAACTTGGTTATCATTTAAATGCCTTGAATTGTTTTAAAAAAGTGACAAATGGTTGGTTATGTATTCATCCCACCTTTCGTGCCCTAATCATGTGGTTTGTGGTTAATGTGAGATTGGGGCGCGACAATTTTTGGTATCAGAGCCATAGGTTTGAGTACTTAGTTACTCAAGATCAGGGGACGATAAGAGACCAATAGGATTAAGGTTTAGGTGTCTTTCTTCTATCTGTAGTTTTCTAACAGGAAATATTCTGTTATATCATTGCAGATGGCAGGAAGAGGCTTTGATCGTGATGACCAGGCCGAGAGCCATGTTGGCCCTGACCCTCGGTACTTGGGTCCAGGTGGTGGTGACCACGTGGATGATGCATCCAGGATGTATAGGATGTTCCTGGAGACCAAAAAGAGGTACAAGGATGATAGGCGAGATTCTTCTTCTACCAGTAGTAAGGATCTGATGCGATCTTATGAGCTTGTGAAAAAGCTTGGTGGCACAGAGTTTAGTGGCACTACAGATTCCGCCGAAGTTGATGAGTGGTTTAGACAGATAGAAAAGGTCTTTCGTCTGATGGAACTTCCAGAAGATAAGAAGATTAGTCGTGCAGTCTACCTTTTGACAAGGGATGCAGAGTTGTGGTGGCGTGGTGTGGAAGAAAAGAGGGGAGGTACAGAGCTTTCCTGGCAGGATTTCTCTGAGGAGTTTCATCTCAAATTCTATCCACCCACTTTTCTTAATGAGAAAATCAGGCAGTTACAGAATATCAAGCAGGGGAACATGACAGTTACAGAGTATGAAGCGCTTTTCAGACGGTTAGCAAACTTCTGTCCACAACTTGTTCCCAATAACATAGAAAGATGCAGAAGGTTTCAGGAAGGGCTAAGGCTAGAGATTCGACATACAGTTTCTTCTACTAGTAGGAGGAACAGAGAGAACTTTGGTGAGTTTGTCGAGGCTGCTAGAAAGGTTGAAGAATCTGTGAATGCTGACAAGATGCCTGAGTCTAAGAAAAGATCTGCAGATTTTAGTAGAGGACAATCCAGTAGTGGATACAGAGGTGGAAGTAGAGGCTTCTTTTCTAAGCTTGGGCGTGGCTTTGGTTGTTTTGGCAGGCAGAGATCCGAGGATGTCACTACTTCTAGAGGCAGAGGAGGATACAACCCAAGAAGATGGAGCAGTGTCGTTAGTGGACAGTCTTCTGGATCATCTACCTCAGTGACTGGTCCACAGAGGCAGGATATGCGAGTATGTAATACCTGTGGAAAATCTCATTCTGGGCAACGTTGGGGTTCAGATTATGCAGGATGTTTCCACTGTGGACAGACAGGACATATCAAAAGGGAATGTCCTCAACTTCGGCAAGCGGCATCACAAGCTTTCCAGCCTCAATACCCTGATGTTCCAAGTTCTTCTGTGGCTTCTGGTTCCAGAGGTGGTGGAGTTTCTAGTGGCAGGAGTGGTCAGAGAGGACAGCGTGGCAGAGGGAGAGCTTCAGCACGTTTCTTTTCTTTGACACCTCAGGAAGGTATAATTTCTTCACAAGTTGTTACAGGAGAGATGTTTTTGTTTAATAGTATACCAGTTTCAGTTTTGATAGATCTAGGAGCTACTCATTCTTTTATATGACGTTCTTTAGTTGATGGACTTAATCTGTTAACTCAAGAGTTGGCAGATGAGTTAGTGTTGAGGGTTCCACTAGGTGGACCAACAGTTCTATCCGAGTCTTGTCCCGGATGCTTGTTATCTTTTGGAGGTTTTACCTTTGCTGCTAATCTCATACCCTTGGATGTAAATACTTTTCAAGTCATCTTGGGTATGGATTGTCTTGAGACATATCGAGTGCAACTCGATTGTTGGAAAAAGGAAGCTACCTTTCAACTAGGGGAATTTTCTTGTATCTTTACTGGAGACAAGAAAGTTCTGCCTACGTGCATAATATCAGCTGCTGTAGCTGATAAGATGTTACAGAAAGGATGTGAAGCGTTCCTTGCTCATGTAGTTGACACCAGAGCAGAGAAGAGCACCGCCAGTGTTTATGATGTGCCTGTAGTTCGTGAGTTCTCTGACGTTTTTCCAGAAGAGTTACCAGGCTTACCTCCTGTCAGAGACATTGATTTTGAAATTCAAATATATCCAGGTAGTCATCCAGTAGCACTGCCAGCCTACAGAATGGCACCTGCAGAGTTGAAAGAACTCAAGGTGCAGTTGCAGGAGTTGCTAGATAAGGGTTTCATTAGACCCAGTTCTTCACCGTGGGGTGCTCCAGTCCTGTTTGTTAAGAAAAAGGATGGTACCATGCGTCTCTGTATAGATTACAGGCAACTGAATAAGATCACTATAAAGAACAAATATCCATTGCCGAGAATAGATGATCTGTTTGATCAGTTGCGTGGAGCGACGATCTTTTCTAAAATTGATTTGAGATCTGGATATCATCAGCTCAGGATAAAGGCTACTGATATTCCCAAAACAGCTTTCAGAACTAGGTATGGGCATTATGAGTTTTTGGTCATGTCGTTTGTGCTGACCAATGCCCCAGCAGCCTTTATGGATATGATGAATCGGATTTTCAAACCATTCCTAGATCAGTTTATTGTAGTCTTTATAGATGATATTCTGATCTATTCCAGAGACGATGAACAGCATGAGCAACACCTGAGAGTAGTGTTGCATTTGTTGAGACAACACCAGTTGTTTGCTAAATTTAGCAAATGCGAGTTCTGGTTGGCCGAGGTAGCATTTCTTGGACATGTTATCTTGAAAGATGGAGTTAACGTGGATCCTAAGAAAGTTGATTCTGTGGTTCAGTGGGAACAGCCTAAGACTCCTACTGAGATCAGAAGTTTCTTGGGTTTGGCAGGTTATTACAGGAGGTTCATACAGAGCTTCAGTGTGTTAGCATCACCCTTGACACGCTTGACGAGGAAGGATGTACCGTTTGTTTGGTCTGATAACTGTGAGAGAAGTTTTCAGATTTTGAAGAAAAAGTTGACTTCAGCACCAGTGTTGGTTTTGCCTGAAGCAGAAAAAGGCTATACAGTATTCTGTGATGCTTCCAGGAGAGGTTTGGGCTGTGTACTGATGCAAGAAGGCAAAGTTGTGGCTTACGCATCTAGACAGCTTAAGAAGAATGAAGAGAATTACCCTGTTCATGATTTGGAATTAGCTGCTATAGTTCATGCTCTTAAAACATGGCGTCACTACTTGTATGGTGAGACATGTCAGGTGTTTACAGACCATAAGAGCTTGAAATATATCTTCACTCAGAAAGACTTGAATTTGAGACAACGTAGATGGCTTGAGCTGATTAAGGACTATGATGTGACAATCGATTACCATCCTGGTAAGGAAAATGTTGTAGCTGATGCCTTAAGTAGAAAATCAAGTTCAACTGCCAATGCATTTTCTATGGCATGTTTCAAGAGAGACTTACTTGTAGATATGTGAAGGTTGAACTTGGACTTGGAGGTGACAGGACAAAGTGGGTTGATTGCTCAGATGCAAGTCAGATCTACTTTCTATAATCAGATTAAGGAATTACAGCAGAGTGATGATGAGTTGTGGCAAATCATGCAGGATATGTCAGAAGGTAAGAGAATAGAGTTCAGGTTTTCTGATGAAGGCATGTTGTATCTTCATGATAGGTTGTGTGTACCTGGAAACAGTGAGTTGAAAGAGCAGATTCTTGAGGAAGTGCATACTTCTATGTATGCTATGCATCCAGGTAACACAAAGATGTACAGGAATCTCAAAGAGATGTACTGGTGGTCTGGTATGAAAAAGGATGTGGCTGAATACGTGGCTAGGTGCGGGGTGTGTCAGCAGGTTAAGGCTGAGCATCAGAAACCTGCTGGTACTTTGCAGTCGCTTCCTATACCAGAATGGAAATGGGAACACATCACGATGGACTTCGTGGTAGGATTACCCAGAACGCCTAAGGGTTCGGACTCGATATGGGTGATTGTGGATAGACTAACTAAGTCTGCTCATTTTCTTCCAGTCAAGTCAACCTTTGACGTTTCAAAGCTGGCCAAAGTTTATGTGGATGAGGTAATCAGGTTACATGGGATTCCAGTTTCCATTATTTCTGATAGAGATCCAAAGTTTACATCTAGATTCTGGAATCAGTTACATCGTGCGTTGGGCACAAGGCTGAAGTTCAGTACATCGTTTCACCCACAGACAGATGGTCAATCTGAAAGGACCATTCAGACCCTTGAAGACATGCTGAGAGCATGCGTGCTACAGTTTAGAGGTAACTGGGAAGAACACTTAAGCCTAATAGAGTTTTCTTATAATAACAGTTACCATTCTAGTCTTGGAATGGCCCCATATGAAGCTCTTTATGGCAGGAAGTGTAGATCGCCAGTTTGTTGGTACGAGGTGGGTGAGAAGGAAATTCTTGGACCTGAGTTAGTTGATATAACTACAGAAAAGATATCTGTGATCAGGGATCAGTTAAAAGCTGCTCAGGACAGACAGAAAAGTTATGCAGAAAGACGACGTCGACCTCTTGAGTTTGAGGTTGGCGACGAGGTTTACTTGAAGGTTTCACCGTGGAAGGGAGTACTGAGGTTTGGAAAAAGGGGTAAGTTGACCCCTAGATATATGGGTCCATATCCTATTGTTGAGAGGATTGGACCTGTAGCTTACAGGTTGGATTTGCCGTCTGAGTTGGCAAATCTTCATGATGTCTTCCATGTGTCTATGCTGAAAAAGTGTCATCCCGGTACAGAAAAGATTCTAGATCCAGAACCGGCACAGCTTAGAACAGATGTGTCCTATGTTGAAGGACCAGTGCAGATAGTTGATCACCGGATCAAAAAGCTTAAGAACCGCGAGATTCCTTTAGTGAAGGTTTTGTGGAGAAACCATTATCTTGAGGAAGCTACGTGGGAACTAGAGTCTGAGATGCGTGGCAAGTTTCCTTTTCTCTTCTAGGAATTTCAGGACGAAATTCTTATAAGGGAGGGAGATTGTTACGACCCGCGTCGAGCTTATCCCGTAAGTATGCTGTTAAGCATGTGATTAGCTGATGTGCTAAGTTTAAGCCTGTTTTTGTTAATAATGTTTAAAATGGTTATGATATGTGCTTAGTGTGTTTTCTAGCTTATAAAGCGTGTAGGATCTTACGCTTGAAGCGTTGCCAGAGAAATCGTTCGAATCCGACTTTCGAGTCAAAAGTTTCAGAATCTGGGAAGCGTTCGGCCGAGTTCCATAGTGTTCGGCCGAGTTTCAAGTGGTGAGTGGCAGTTCATCTAGAAATCATTATTAAACTCATTTTAAATGCTTATTTGCTTCAGTATCAATTGATAGGACTCTTAAACAGTGTAGCAAATACTTTGTAGTATGATAAGATCATTGGAACTTGAAATGCGTGATATGAAAGATGAAAAAGAGAAAGTTTTACATTTTAATGTTGCTATGTAATGTTCTTGTTTATTTGTTTACTTGTTAATCAGTTAATAGACTTAGATGCCCAAACGCCGTAGAACCCCTCGTGAGGTCTGCACCTTGGGGTGAAACGACCTACCTAGCGTGTGTCTAGATGGTCGGTGACTCGTGTTCAACAATAATCTGTGCGTGTGTCACGGTGGCACAAGGGCAGAAAGGCAGTGTTTAACAATAATCTGTGCGTGTGTCACGGTGGCACTGGAAAGAAAAGAAAACACGGTTATCTAACACCATTCGTGAAGCATCACGAAGGTAACCCTGTGACTCTCCGCCGATGTACTTAGGTTAAAGGAGAAGTCTGGAGCACATGTGGTTGTGCAGCACACGTGGTTGTGCGTTGAGGCCGTTGAGCCTGAGAGTCCTGTAGCAGATCAGGACAGCAGTCAGACTTAGCATTTCCCGGGTGTGTCGCTAAGTCTTGTACGGTGGGACCGTAGCATGGACTTGTTGCTGATCTTTATATGCAGAGTACACTGCATATATTTAGGGCATAATAATAAAATGAATAAATAATCAAGTAGGTTCACAGTAAATTTATATAACTGTCCATTTACCTGAAATACCTGTTGATGCTTAGAAATGTGATTATTATCTGTATATCTACTATGTCAATAGAACTGCTCTGCTTGAACCGTATATCTGTTTATTTTCAGTTAATAAACATGACGAGTTGTTTAATGATAGCTAAGTGAAATGTTATTCACTGAGCGAGTAGACTCATCCCTCTACTCAAACATTTTCAGGTCAGCATCAGCATCAGGAGCCGGAAGGATCGTTTCATCCTAACGCCTAGTTGATAGAAGGTTTGTAGTTAGTCTAGTTAGAGGTCTCTTAGTCCATTCCCCTCGATCCTCGAGACAAGGTGTGTGAGAGAGAGAGAATGTGTACAAAGATGTAAATTAATGTTATGCTTTCTTTATGTTAATCAATGTATTATGATGTAGACCTTGCTTGTATCTTTAATCAGTTAAATAGAAAAGTTCCTGCAGTTTGCTTAGTTTCTGTTTATATCTTAAACTTGGTTATCATTTAAATGCCTTGAATTGTTTTAAAAAAGGGACAAATGGTTGGTTATGTATTCATCCCACCTGTGGTGCCCTAATCACGTGGTTTGTGGTTAATGTGAGATTGGGGCGCGACAAAAGAGCTTCCTTTAGTCATGCTAGTGAACTCTCTTTCTTTCTCTTTCTTTGCTACGACGGGGAGGAATCTGGCGGTGAAGATGGTCTTGAAGTTAGCCCAGGCCATGGGTTCCTCTGTCAAATCTCGACCAGTGATGTGGGTCTCCCACCATATCTTGGCTGCTCCTTCTAGGAGGTGAGCAGCAAAGAGGACCTTCTTGCTCGACTGAACTTCAAGCATACGAAACCCATTCTCGACTGCAAGCAGCCAAGCTTCTGCTTTGTAGACTACCTCAGTCTTCTCTTCTCCCCAGAACTTCTCGATATTCAACTTGACGAAGTCCAGGATGGTGGCTCCTAGTCGAGGACGAACTGGATGTGGCTCACCATTCTCAGCTCTGGGTAGGTCTCAGAGGGCCAAGGCATTAATGGCCTTAGTCAGCTTCTTCTGCTGCTCTATCCACAAGGCCTCAGAGGTGTGGATCATTATAGTCGGTTCTGGACCTACAGCTTGGTCCTCCTCCATCTAGTCTACTTCCTCGTACACATGTTACTCTTCATACCCTTGGTCCTGCTCTTGATCAAGGTTGTCAAAGGGTATCAGATCAGGGTTTGGGACCTCATGAGTGGTCTCTTCGGCCCTCTTTCTCTTCATAGAGGATTCACCATCATGATTCTTCTTCCTTTTCTCTGAAGACCCCTTTCCTTTGCGGGGAGGCCAAACACTCCTAGTTGGGTTCCCAGTACCCTCAGGGATAGCAACTGTCTTTATACGAGCCATCTACATAAGCATAACAAGTAGACCTTTAGTCTACCATTAAACTAATTATACTTATGTCAGTGACATCTCAATACTTATCTTTTATTAATTTGATGGAGGATTCCTTAATCCTTAACTTATTTTCCCACACCACATGAGGGTGGGGAAGAGAGAGAGAAATCTCTAACTCTTAAAGTCCTTAATAGAATTTGTGATGAGAAGGGATGAGTAAGATGAGCAAGTCCTAAAGGAGTCTTATTTCGATTCAAATCCTAGGACATCGGCCAGGCAGTCACACATTCTGGGAGTCCTCGTATTCTGACTAGCGGTACGGAGGAAAATTTTTCCAGCCCCCGGAAGTGATCCTTTTCTAGACACCTCAGTCTTTCGGAAAATCCTCTAATAACTCCCTTGGGTTCTACGAAGTTTGTAAAATTTAATAATTATTAACAATTAAGTGGAGAACCTTGGCTCTGATACCAAATGTTACAACCCCACCTCCCGATAACCCCCAACTAAGGGAGACTGACAAGTTGATGCCGCACACATTATTTCCGGATCAAGGTTCATCAATTAATTGATAACATTTAATAAATTATACTAGACTAAACTGAAAGGCTGTAATGAATAAATTTTTTGCATACCTTTGAAAACTTTGGAATTCTAAAACTCTATCCAGAACTGGGACTAGCTAACTAATCCTCCTTTGGATTTAATTCGTGTATTTCACAAATGACAGTTTACTGTTTGTCCTTTGGTATGTACCTAAAACGCCGACAAACAAAACATCAGTCAGCCAAAGCTGGTATGTGGGGGAAAGCACTAATCATGCAAATATCTATAACAATGTATGGCATTCAATTATCATTTAACAAACAATTTTACATCGTAAGTATAATAACATGATCCATGTGTCCCATATTCCCTTTATACCCCTCATGACTTCACCTATCAAGTGAATCAATTTCTTGGTCGGAGTCACATGGCACTACCCGTAGGTAGCCCACTCCTTAACTCATGGTATGCTAAGAGTCTCATGGCACTACACGTGGGTAGCCCAGTTTCTAACTCATGATGCCCTAGACCTTTCTCTAGGTTATCCTTAGCCTTTGCATAGCCATAAGGGTGGACTCAGACATAGCTAGTTATACATGTATACCCATAGTGATAGTCATAGTCACTTTATAGTTGCATGAATTGAAACATCCAACAATTATTTCAATCATTGAGGGAAACGTTGATAAAATCTTCGGAAAACTAATCGGTATAGTCATAAGCGTAACCACATACCTCTTATTGCAGACTTGGCTACATAATTCAATATGAAGAGAGAGAATGTCCAAGCAAATCAAGCAAGGTGCACAGAAAACCCCAAAATAAAAGTACAAGTTTACTTTTATTAATATTTAACCAATTTCATCATGTCCCTTAGGGTTTCTATCCAATTTTAGGGTTTTCTTTAAAAAATAGGGTTTTTCTTTCCTTCTTAGATGTTATGAACCCTAATCCATCAAATATACCCAAAACCTTTAAATTCTCTCCTTTTAATATCCCTAACAGTTTTAGGATCAAAATAACAAGGTTTCCTTCTTCTTTTATCCTAAATTAGGGTTTTCATGTACATTATCTTTCATTCATAGTCATAAACCCTAATTTAGCCATATTGGTATTCCAAACGAATGAAAACTTCATATTATTAATTAGCAAGTTTGTGATCCTCAACTTAACCCATTAATTTACAAAGAAACATCCTTTATATGTATTTACAGTTTCCAATTAACTTAAAATGCATTTTACTAGAAAATTAAAGTACTTTTGCAAAACAAACTGGAATCAGGTTATACAATTATTTTTATCAGATTCCTTGCATTTTTCTACCCAATTTTCATATATAAAGTTCTTTTATACACGATTCCTATCTATTTCTATGATTTTAGCAAGGAAAAACATTTATTTGCAATTTTGATCAGAGAGGATATTTACCAGATTATCTCAGCCATTCGATCAGTGTGCCAAAGGTCCATACTTTGATCCAAC
Source organism: Alisma plantago-aquatica (assembly GCA_963693085.1). Lineage (NCBI taxonomy): Eukaryota > Viridiplantae > Streptophyta > Magnoliopsida > Alismatales > Alismataceae > Alisma > Alisma plantago-aquatica. Next base: position 254,318,881 of record OY856411.1, read on the forward strand.
GCACGTCGTCGATCGCGCCCACTCACTGGATTAGGCGCGCGCCCTTTCCCGGCCGATCGTCAGATCCCGATCCAACGCTCCGCGTCGAGCGTTTCCTTTTAGTGGCTAAATTAGGCGCGTCGTCCAGGGATCGTCGGATCACGCCTCAATCTACGCTGGTCTAGGATCCAAGGGTCACTGGTTGTCATCCTCCCTCTCCGTCTTTCTTTGATTTTGCGGCGGCGCTGTGGCTGGAGTTCGTCGGAGCGATTTCGATCGAGCACAAGGGAGGGTTTCGATGCTAAAGGAGTGGCCTCCTGTGATCGTGAAGGTGAAAGCGAGTAACAGGGGGTACTATTTATAGGCCAGGGGAGGTGCCATTAGGGTTTCTAACCTTTCCGCCAAACCCCCCATTTATCCCAATTGGGCGTTTCCCAAAGACGTGACAAAAGCTCGTCAAAGTAGGGTCTGGGAGGTTCGTCTCCCTATCTCGAATTCAATGGGATACTTCCCATGCTTGCTCATGTCCTATTGTGATCGGAAATGCAAGGGGAAAAATCCCCTGGTCGGGCTACAGTCTGTGTCCCTCTGGGACTCTAGACGATGAACCGGGTCGGTTGGATCAAGATCCAACAGCCCCTATTGTCCGCGTTCAACCAGAAAAAGGAAATATTTCCCAAATTGCAATGGAAAATCCCATTAAAAGGAGAATCTTGAAAAATCAATAACTCCCCATTCTTAATTCCATTTTTATTCAAGTTTTGAGGGAAACTCCTTTATGTTTTTATCTCTCATCCTGCAAATTTTGAGATCATTATATCAATTAAACCATTCCTTTTCTTTGGTTGCAATAAAACACCTTTTTATTCATATTTTCCACATATTCTTTATTTCCCTTGCTATTATTTAATTATCCTGAGTTCCTTGAACACCATGGATCCTTTATAACACGAAATCCTATTATGGGAAATTATCTTTTAGCCTTTTAATCACCTTTAATCATTTTCTTATATATTCCATTATTCCCTTGTATTCTTTTATTAAATGGAATTCCTTTTTCACTTCTTTTTATTTTTCTTTCAAATGGGATTAATGGCCAATAAGGCCCAACAAGAAAGCATGCACGAAATTCATTCAAATTAAACCATGAAATCAAACATGGATCTTATTTATCTTTTAAAGGAGATTCATAAATCTCATTACATGTTTTGGAAAATGAGGTTATAACACATACCCATCTTAAGGTTTCTTTGGCCAATGACTTAAGGCCACCTTCTCAATCTCGAGCTTGGTGCTTGGGGGTCACCACTCATAGTGCCCACTAGTCATGCAATATCATAGGCCACCTTTTCATTCCCGAGCATGGTGCCTGGGGTCACCACTCATGGTGCCCATTAGTCTACCCATCTGGGCCTGACCTTTGGCATCATCCCTGAGGGTGGCATGTAGGTGCGAGAATACATAGTTCTATTATTAATGTGATAATCATAGTGACTTTATGATTTTGCAAGTATGAACATCCAACTGTTTAGATTGAATTTAATGCGAGTAAACATTCGAAAAATTCTCGAGAAACTAAGGCGGTTATTCATAATTAACCACATACCTGTAGATGTAGATTTGAGACAGAGTAGTCCAATCAATCCAATCAAGAAAGTACAAGATTCCTGAAATTACATCCAATTTCCTTTTTAAAAAAATCTATCCAAACCATCTTGCTACTTATGGTTTCTATCCCATATTAGGTTTTACTTTGCAATTAGGGTTTTACTTCCCTTTACTCTTTATAAACCCTAATATTCTCATCTATCCTTCACGAAAGTTATTAAGGTCACCTTTTACAAACACATAATATTAATTCCAGATTAATTCACAATTAACCATCAATTAAGTCCACTAAGCCTCTTTTTTATTAAATCTACCATTTTCATCCTCGTTAATCTATGACACAGTCATTATATTTGTTTATCATCACTTTGTAGTTCATTATGGTCTAAATCACATACGAATGTTATTTATCATTAATCGTACCATTTATCCACTTGGAAACCCTAATTTCCACATTAAGGGTATATATCCATGGTTGAACTCATTCAACAACATATTATGATGTTTTTCGAATTAAATATGATCTTACCCTCTTTTACCCTAAATTAGGGTTTTTAACAGCTTAATAATTCTCATATGAGGTAAAAACTCTAACTCATGCAAGAAGCATCTAGATTTGGTTCCAGTTCATCATTAACTATTCATACAGTTGCAATTACACAATTTCATCAATTAAGCAGTATACCTTAACCAATATGTTCAATTAGGGTTTCTTAATAAGCATTTTTCATTAGATTAACACACTGTTGCAATTAGGAACATATTCAGGTTCTCAAACCATTTTTACTGTGTTCCTCTTATTTTTCTAAGAAAATTTCATATTTTACTTTTATTCATCCGAGCATCCTAGTAGAAGTTATGATTTCTGCAAGTAAAGTCCTTTTTATTAATTTATTTGCTAATTTCCAAAAAAACAAGGATCATTGGATCCATGTTCCTCTGGACCACTCAAGATCCAACGACCATGGATACGCGCATCAAGTTGCAATTAGAAGAACCTAAAAGACAAAAGTGCCCTTACCTTTCTTCGCAAAAGTCGGGGGCATGGTGGTCTTTTCACACTTTATTCTTCTTCTACCTCGCACTTCTCTGTTTGCAGCCCAACAATGCCCGGCGGTCAACTTCTAGGTTGACTCCGGGTTTCCGACCACCTTTGAGCGAGCTGATCATCCAGGGAGCTTCGCCTCCCTTCACCAAACTCAACCATGACTGTAATTCTTGTCCTGGTTGTGCTAGCCCCGCTTCCAACCCGCCAGAACCGGGTGAGGAAAACTGGATGGATGAGTGGGAAGGTCAAGGTGAATCTTGGAATTGGATGTACCGAGTCATTTCTCGTCATACTCCAAAGGTTGTGGGTCGATGAACTAGCGTGCTGGTGCCCTCATGGATCCTCCCCTATAAATAGGGTTGGGGCAAGTCCCTGTTGTTTTGGGAACTTTCCCAATCGGCGACCAAACCCCCATCAAGTAGGGTTGGTTCTCATCGGATTTCCCTCATGAGTCCAACAGAGTCATTAACAATATTGCTCATTCAGTGGTTTGTAAGGAATCTAAGAGGGAAAGTCCCTTTGTTAACCATAGAATCACCGTCCCAGTGGGACATAGGTGAAGAGCGTCCAACATTGGATCAAGATCCAACGGACTTCATTGCTCGCGCTCAAACACAAAGGAAAACACTTTTTCCTAATTTAGAATAAATCCAAATTTTAGTAATTTCTTAGGAAATTTGTATCTCCAAAACCCTTGCTCCTTCTTAGCTAATTTTTTAAGGGAATGTTTGTCTTGGCATTATCTAGCTTTGTACAAAATTTGGGAAACAAATAGCAATGGATGAGAAGTCTTCCTTCTCTCCCAAGTTATCTCTTTAATTAATCCAAATTAATTGTTATTTCTTTTCCTTTTTCCATTATCTTTTCCTTTGGGTCCCTTGGACCTAAAGAAGTCCCAAAGGCATGGATTCCCATATTGGAGGAAATCTATTTTCCTTTATCTTCTTTTAATTGTCTATTACTCATATTTCCCTTATTCTTCTCATTAAATTATTCCTTTTTGAGGATTCCTCTTTATCTCTCTTATTATTTTTCTCATTGGCATTCCTTTTATCACTAGGAATCCTTTTGATGCCAAAATCCACCAAGGATAACTCAATTGTACCTCTTTTCACTTATTTTCCACATTTTATCATTATTTTCAATTTCTTTCTTAATAAAGAAATATCTAATTGATCTTTTCCTTTCTTATTGCATCCTCTATGCAACTTTGGATTCCTTGGAACCCAAGAAACCCAAGAGGAACGTAATCCCTCTTTGGATTTGCCTTGTAGAGGTTTCAACATATTTCTTTCCAATATTTTCTTATTTATTCAATAATAGAGTTTCTTTTGTCCTTTCTTTGTTATTGGGCCCTATAGCCAATAAAGCCCACAAATAAATCAACAAGGCTATTTTAAACAAAATTCATGCATTCAATCAAAAGACATCATTATTTATTCATTTATCTTTATTATGAGAAATTGTATTTCTCACCAAATGATCCCAAAATTTGGGGTTGTAACTGTTGGTATGTATGCCCTGAGAGCCAATCATGTGATGATTGGTGGGATACATTAAGATTGATTTTATAAACATAAAAGGCAAGCTTCCAATTCTTTCTGGTTCAGTCATATGAGATAGTGATAGAACAGATTGAATGTCTAGAGAATGACAGTACTCAATGACATATGCCTTCAGGTTCATGACCTGAACGATGAGATCATACGGATACTAAGAGTTTGTACATTCTTGTTATGTCCCTAGTCGGATGTCATTGTGGAAGGTAGATAGACAACAATGACACACAAGACTAGATTGTGGTGTTGGTTGATGACAGAATCTCATTAGTCATGATATAGAGATATCAAACCAAACACATAGGTACTTGTTAGAGAACAAGGTACCAGACAGACCCACCGTGAGTTTGACACATGGAACCATGAGATGGTAGTCACAGTCAGTACTCACAGTGATGGTGGTGAGTGTGATTCTGAGACCTGAAATCACTGCACTCAACACATGTCGTTGGGCACACTTTGACATCATCAAACGCAGTCCTGAAACATGGGTTGTTATAAAGGTGATGATTGGGTGGCTTTGACACATGGGGCTTTTGAGGGGTGAGTGATAGATATGGGATTTGTCCCTCCTAAGGGAGTTTGATATCCATGTCCACTTGATGAGTAGGATTGAGAAAGGCGTGCACGCATGTGTGAATCAGTATATGATATTGATGTCATACATATCTCTTGCAGTCTACTCTGAGATCAAGGAAGTGAATGAACGTTGACAGGATGACTGTTCCATGCCTCGAGTTCATTCGGGATATCCGTGATAAAGGAATTATACATTCGCTGTAACACCATTCACGGATTGTAGGATGAAAGTTGTTCTCCAACTTTCTACTTTCACTTGGGTAGCACTGATGTGTGACTAGGCACCGCTCTTTGCTTGTGAAGTCATAAGTGTTATGGACTTTCACTGCCAATGTGAAATGGACCTGCAGGGTCACACACATAGGATTTAACCTGGAAGAGGAGTTTTGTCCACAAAGCAATGTTTAGATTTATTACTAAAGGAGTTTAATAGTTCAATTAAACACTCAATCATTCGATAGCTCCATATCGTATGGTTCAAGGTGTTGGACGCATTGATTGGAGTATCAGATTGATTGAAATCGCAATTGACTGATTTTGCCCAACCTGTGCTCCCAACCGATCGGTTCATGTGATGAACCGGTCGGCTGAGGTTGCTGAACCGGTCGGCTGGAGTGTCCAGGCCGATCGGCTCATGCCCAGGTTGAAATGACTGGTTCAAGGGTTGAACTGATCAGCTCAACTAGTGCAACCGACCAGTTGGGAAAAGTCATGTCGGCAAGAATTTTCCTTTGGTTTCAAATTGCCCAATTCAATTGGGAATAATATTGGTATTCGATACCAATTGGGAAAGAAACAAGGAAAGTCTTTTTGAGCCGAATTAGGACCATGAACCGATCGGTTCAGGGCACCAACCGATCGGTTGGAGTGCCCCAAACGATCGGCTCAGGTCCAACCGATCGGCTCAATGGCCAAACCGATCGGTTCAGTTGTGAACCGATCATTTCAAGTTGTGAACCAGTTGCTTTTTGTGGAAAATTCTCGAACCCTTCTACTCCTGCTTTAGTCCCGCATTGCCCGGGATGGAGAACCCTGTCCCATGACTCTCCTATATATATAGGGGTATTGGGGGCTTCTCAAAGAACAGCTCAATGCAACCAGTTGCTCTGCAAGTTGTCGTTCTCTCTGGTTTTGGTAACCGTGAGAGAGCCCGAGCAAGTGCTTCCCACAAAAGGGAGGTGCAGCAAGGGAAGGACAACTGCAGTTGCAACAGGAGGCAGGAGAGTGTGTTGGCAACTAGTACGTCAACAGGAGGGTGTGACTCCTTCCACTTCCTTATGGGACAAGGAGTGTGGAGTTCCAGGTGGTCTGTGTGGACTACTACAGATGCGGGAGGACACTGCCGCTTAGGAGGACAACTGTCATCCGACAGTCCGGTTCGAGTAGGAGTTGTCAGTCCCGGTGCGACCAGGAGCTGCACAAACACCGTCGAAGTCCGGAGTTGAAGACCGCGCATTGCACGAGGTATTGTCGCCGAGCAAGCCTCGGGACAAGGTATGATTCCGCAAACCATCCTTTCCTATTATATAGACGTTGACGCGTTTCCTCGGTATGGGTTGGGGAGAAAATTTTTTGTTTCCGCTGCCTTCTCTGTCTCCCCTAAAACCAAACAGTAACATCCTTCCCCTCTTATAAGAATTTTGTCTTCAAAATTCCATCCAGCAAATAAACAATTCAAGATAAGCCTTTCTTATGTCCATCAAGGCTCCCATATGGCTTCCCCCATCCCATGGTGCTTTCCAAGAACCTTCATCATCTAATATTTTTCCATCTGAGTTCTTTCTTACCTTGGTATATCATACCATCATAGGTGACTCAGGACATTCCAGCCTCTCAAAAGTTGAATAGGTTCAGGGCTCATCACATGGCTTGGGTACCTCACATAGTGCTCTAGATCAGACTCATGGAACACATTATGCATCATGTTATCCTGAGGGGTAAGGCTAAACATAACCATCTCCACCAATCTATCTCAAATGGACCCATATACCGAGGACCTAGCTTTCTTAGTTATAGCTTAGAGGGGTCAGATTTCCACATCATGTATTCTCCCACAGTGAACTGCATGTCAATCTGCTTTGCATCAGCTCATGACTCATGTTGTCTCTCGGCTCTCTCTCTCTCTCAACCATTGTACGATCAAAGTGACTTTATTTGCACCCACCGTAGTTCTTTTCCGACCTTCATGAGGCCTCCTTCACCAACATCATCTTAATGAAGTGGTGACCGACACAACCTCCTTCTTGCATCCTGATAAAGGCTATGGTGGTTATCATCACATCTTTTAAAAACTATATATGTGTGTCACCCTGAATGAGCACACATGCTCTCATCAGACCCTCTAGTCTAGATCATACTAATCATTAGTAAGGGGTGATAAATTGTACTAACATCGAGTTCTTCACGCATCCGCTTCCACCTTATGGAAGTGAACCTTGAGGTACTACTCAAGAACTTTTGAACTCGCATCATGTTGTAGTTGAACCATCTCTCTCGCATATGTAGTCCAACTGGATATGTCCCTTAATAGTACTCTTTCTTTCTCATGTTATCTAGGTAAGGTGATCTACCATAACCCATTTTGCATATTGACCTTCCTTGGTCTAGGGGAGACTCACAACATCCACAGTGATGAACTCCCATTCCCTTTCGGGAACTCTTTATACTTTATATCCATGCACTGGGTTACTGGTGTATGTCCTTCACCTCCTGACTTGCATGGCCACATGCTACGTGCAATTTCATATTAAGCATCCCAAGTACTACTATCACTTACTATCTTTGTAGTATCATGGTATTTGGTGATCTTAAACCATGATCTCCTGTACATCATGATTCCTCAAGATCAATTCCTCAGAAACCCTAAACCATTCTCATCAGGGTTTTATTACCTTCCTATCCAAAGAAGTGTATCTGAGGTTCTATCACCATCCTTTCACTATATCAAGGACTAAACTGGCTAACCAAATAACCATTAACTTGTTCAACCTATCTTGTTACATCTGTGTGTTAGCCAAAACACATCCTCTTTCTAAACTTAGGGTTAGTCGAACAACTTCAACTTCTTCTAGCCTGTAGCTAAACTAGGCAGCTATATCTCAACCAGAGAATTCATTACTGCTTCTCATCCTCAGGTGTTTAAATAACATTGAAGACATACACTTCCATTTATTCCACTTATCATCTCAAACTCAAACTCTAAGTCTATCTTCATTTAGAACACTTTGAGCTCCTCAACGTTGTCATTCCTTGTAACACCTTGCAAAAATCCACCCAGTTCAAGATAAAACATCCTCACAAGATGATCTCCTTAATACTCATAGTGTTTGTAGACCATCCATGCATTATTCTCTCTACAAAGGTATGCTATCATCTCTATCCTCATACCTTGTAGAAACATTCCAACTTACATCATCTTTATCCTTGGTGTAAGGCATGCGTACAGTCCTATCTCTCACTCCCATAACAAGAGGAAATAAGCATTTGGCTGCAGTCTAAATACAAAGTTCTTCCTATTCAAAGAGTAGAGATGGTAGATCCCACCTTGCCAGTACACCTTCAAAACTAAGTTGAAATGTGCAACTTATGCCTCTACATCACAATCATCTTGATATCAAAGTTAATTCTATGGGAAACTGATCTCGAATCCCCTTCGGTCCACACAATCCTTGGTCATCTCCTCTAGGTCTATAGGGTTGATAAATGTATATTTATCCCTTTTATTTATATATTTTTTATATTTGTTTAGGTTTATTTTGTTATTTATTCTCTTAGTTTCATAATTAATTGTTTTATTTTTTATTTTTATCTTTAGTTGGAGTTTTAATTCTATTTTCTTGGGTTTTGTAGGAAAATTATACAATTTGTACTAGTCCTGAAATTCATATATACCCTCCACCAAAAGTGACATAACTCTTGCATTCGAACTCCAAATTGAGTACACAAGTATTCATTGGAAAGAGAATTTAATTTCCTAAAATAAAATCATATTATTTGGATGGCGTTTGTGCTTTTAATTGGAGAAATATACGTTCAAAATCTCTGCTGCGAGAATCTGCATTAAAGAGAGTTACATGGTCAAGATAATTAAAGACAATCAACTTTCGATTTGACCAGATCTAGAAAATTGAAAAATTGGTCTCCCTCTCCTTTTTCCCTCTCTTTTAAGGGCATCCTACCCCCTCCCCCTCCTATAAAAGGAGGGACTCTTCACTTGTAAAAGCATTCCATTCTTGATTCTATTTCATCCCATTTTTAGTTGTAGACCACATCTTATATAATGTTGGATATCATTTTAATTTGCATTTCTTCTGATCTTATTATGTCTGAGTAAATCTTTCTGGGGAATGGAAGTATCCCCTTAACCCGGTTTTATTCAATATAATCAATTATATTCCTCCATCGAATAAATGTCTTCTCTCTGTTTCTTTGTGGTTATTTGGATGATCTGATATATTCTTATGGAGTGATATGACTGTGGATCTCTGTAAGAATGAAACAATAGTTCCTAAATTGCGATTATCATCTTTTCATCTTTTTAATCTTATTCTTGTTATAATCCTTGGTGACGTGACCAGCTGAGCCTTGGGTTTGAATGCCGGTTTGAATTCACATGCTTTTTGATATGACCGTGGATAATGGCATATTGGACGGTTGGGTAATGATCTGTGAACGTCGGGACCAACGGGTTCACGGGAAGTCTGACCCTTGTGAGTTTGTCTATAAGGACATGCAAATACAAGGTCCTAATTTGATCCTTGGAGTTTAGAATTTGATTAGTTGAATAGGAACGTGGTTTTGGTGGTGATCTTCCGGACCCCAGATCTTTATTTTTTGATTAGTTAAACTTTATTTCAGCACTTTTATTTTTGTTCTTAGTGTTAATAACTTTCTCAAATCAGGATTTAATTCTTGTACTTGTAATCGGATTTGGATTTCAACTTTTCTTTTCCGTCGTCCCTTGGATCGATACCTATCTATACTAAGTTGACTTTTTGTTCACAACAAGTTGACAACCAGGTTAGAATGTTAAACTCTAGGACTATTCCTAGTGATTGTTGCGTGTACAACGATGCACATCAATTTGGCGCCGTTGCCGGGGACAACAGATTGTTTTCTCGAACCCCAAATTTTTTTTTTTTTGAAAACTTGGGGGTTATGAACATGTTTATGAAACCCAATGTAATCCTCAACAAGAAGAGAAACTTAAGTCCCTAGAGAATATGGCAGCAAAACTCCTAACTAGCCAAACCTTATTGGCCACCTTACTAGAAGCCCAAACCCAAAATATAGATTGTGCAAATATGTTTCCTCATGAATTGGTGACACCTTATAATATTGAATCTTCCTACCAAGATGGACGCAATGGAAATTACAATCCACAATCTTCTGGATATTATTATGAGGAGCAATGCCACCCAAAACAATATGAGGAGTAATATGGCCAAGGACACTATGGGGAGTGTGGCGAGGACGACCAAAATTTTCGGGTGTATAAATCCTATAGTGAAATGCAAATTGATCTTGAACTGGAAGAGAGACTTAAGGCCCTAGAATAGATGGTAGTAGAAGCACAAGCAAAACTTGAATCCAGTCAAGCCATGTTAGCTACCTTTCTAGAGGATCAATCACAAACACCCCCTATTGAGCTTGAGCAACCCAAGATGGTTCTTCCTGACGATGACGATGATGATCCTTATTTTGTGTCATATATGTCAGATCCTGAAGAAATAGAACAAACCATTGTGACATATTTTGTGTGTGATGAGGACGTTGGTATCCCTATCTTTCCTTTAGAGACTCTATTACTTGAATATGAAATGTCAAAGCAGGAGAGTCATTCTGAAGATCCAACAACTCCTCCCATCTGCAACATAAATCTTAATGATAACATAGACCAATACCCTTCTTTTGAGTCTATTTTGGATAATGAGAATCTAACCCCCTTTATGATTCTTCCCGAGCTGTCGCAGCCAATTTCCATCCCACATATGGTTGATCTAGAAGGGGAGATACCACCATTGGAAGACGCCCACACACCCCCGTCTATTGTTTGCAAGGAAGACATCATCATCCCTCCTAAATACTTGGGCAACCCTTGTACAAAAAAATTAGAGACATATGTTACATCAACAATGAAACTTACCAAACCCAATGTTGATGGCATTAATTTTAAGGAGAAACAAAACACTTTTGTAAATGATTTTAAATTTTTTGTATTAGCATCAATTCTCCCATATGCAGGTCATCATGATGGTGGAAAACCTGAACCAGATCCTCCACCCCACTCAGTTCATCATGCTCTACTGGCATTACTAGTCAGGTATCTGTCAACCTCCCCTTATCCACATCCATCTTCAACACCTCCCTTGCTATCGAAGGAAGATCTATGGATATTATTGGAGGGAATGCGAGGAGAAAGAAAATATGAGCACCCCACTGAGCGTCTACAATTACCCTATCATAGGGTACATTATGAAGCTCCTCTGATAAAGGTCCCAGCCCTCATACACATCCCCTTGAGCTGGACATTTTTTGAGCTACCTGGGCCACCTAGAAATCCTCGCTCTTCTCTTCCCTCCATCTCGGGTTTTGATTTTTCTCAGGACGAGAAACAATCTAAGTCTGGGGTGGAGGTGGGTGGTATGTTTCTATTCCACCCCGTTATCTTTTTTTATTCTTGCATTATTTCTACCTTTTTTGTTTTGCATATAGTTACTTTGTTCATGGCCATTATCTAGTCGGTCATATTTTTATTTCTTTTGTTGCAAAATGGCCTTTATCTAGTCGGCCAATATGAATAAATGTTTATCATTGTACCCCTTTGAATTTAGTAAATCTTTTACAAAAATTGTTACAAATTGCCATGTCTAAAACCACCATGTCACCTAGGATCCCAAAATAGCATCACTCCTTGGAAAAGTTGGCAAGCCGTATGGAATCAATCAAAACCAAACACAAATTTTCTCTATTTTTAAACTGTTGATTAACTTGATTTAAATCTTCTATAATGTGATTGACATGAATGTTTTTTCTTATGTAATGACACTTTCAAAAAAAAATGTATGAAGTAATAAGCACAAGGTCACCTTTTTTTTCCCCCTTATTTTCTTTCTAAAAAAAGAGAAGCAAAGAATCACCACCTGACAAAAATCAAGTCCGGGGTGGCATGCTTCCCATATAAAAAATTACATACCCCACAAAGGGGCGTACCATCAAATGATGCCAAAAGTGCACATTAAAAAAATTGTAACCAATGTAGCCACAACTCCACAAATTTAAATCCCAAGTCGAATAGAGGAGGGATAAAAAAAATTCATCTCTTCCTTCTTTGTTTTCACACCCCCTAATTTCATCTTGTTCTTGTGCAACAACTCACAAAAAAAAAATACATTTATCAAAATGAGAGTGTCAAAGCAAAAGTAAGATGAAGCATGTTTTTCTACAAAATCTTGATTTAGAACCAAGATATGATATTTGTTTTTAATAGGGAATATAGAATTTTGTGGTTTGTGGTTTTAGGAGATTGGGTTGCTTGACCAAATTTGGAGGTAAGGAAGAAAGTGATGTTACAAGGGTGAGGATAGACATGTTGTTAGTATAAATTGGAATAATTTGAAATTTTAATTGTTTGAGAACAAACAAAGATTCAAATCTGGGGTATTTTGATAAATGTATATTTATCTCTTTTATTTATATATTTTTGATATTTGTTTAGGTTTATTTTGTTATTTATTCTCTTAGTTTTATAATTAATTGTTTTATTTTAGATTTTTATCTTTAATTGGAGTTTTAATTCTATTTTCTTGGGTTTTGTAGGAAAATTATACAATTTGCAGTAGTCCTGCAATTCATATATACCCTCCACCAAAAGTGACATAACTCTTGCATTTGAACTCCAAATTGAGTTCACAAGTATTCATTGGAAATGGAATTTAATTTCCTAAAATAAAATCCTATTATTTGGATGGCGTTTTTTCTTTTACTAGGAGATAAATACGTTTGAAATCGCTGCTGCGAGAACCTACATTAAAGGGAGTTACATGGTCAAGATAATTAAAGACAATCAACTTTCAATTTGACCAGATCCAAAAAATTCAAAAATTGGTCTCCCTCTCTTTTTTCCCCCTCTTTTGATGGCATCCTACCCCCTCCCCCTCCTATAAAAGGATGGACTCGTCACTTGTAAAAGCATTCCATTCTTCATTCTATTCCATCCCATTTTTAGTTGTAGACCACATCTTGTATAATGTTGGATATCATTTTAGTTTGCATTTCTTCTGGTCTTGTTATGTCTGAGTAAATCTCTCTGGGGAATGGAAGTAGCCCCTTAGCCTGGTTTTATTCAATATAATCAATTATATTCCTCCATCGAACAAATGTCTTCTCTTTGTTTCTTTGTGGTTATTTGGATGATCTGATATATTCTTATGGAGTGATATGATCGTGGATCTCTGTAAGAATGAAAAAATAGTCCCTTAATTGCGATTATCATCTTTTTGTCTTTTTAATCTTATTATTGTTATAATCCTAGGTGACGCGACCACCTGAGCCTTGGGTTTAAACACCAATTTGAATTCACATGTTTTTTTATATGCTCGTGGATAATGGCATGTTGGACGGTTGGACAATGATCTGTGAATGTCGGGACCAACGGGTTCACGAGAAGTCTGACCCTTGTGAGTTTGTCTGTAAGGACATGTAAACACAAGGTCCTGATTTGATCATTGGAGTTTAGAATTTGATTAGTTGAATAGGAACGTGGTTTTGGTGGTGATCTTTCGGACCCCAGATCTTTATTTTTTGATTAGTTAAACTTTATTTCAGCACTTTTATTTTTGTTCTTAGTATTAATAACTCTCTCAAATCGGGATTTAATTCTTGTACTTGCAATCAAATTTGGATTTCAACTTTTCTTTTTCGCCGTCCCTTGGATCGATACCTATCTATACTAAGTTGACTTGTTGTTCACAACAAGTTGACAACTGGGTTAGAAGATTAAACTCTAGGACTTTTCCTAGTGATTTTTGCGTGTACAACGACGCGCATCAAGGGTGTCGACACTTTTGGGGTCATCCCTATTCCCTTATGCATCTGGAGAGTGCCCTACTCATCTGTCCTTTGGGTCCCATGAGTTCATGAAGGTGATCAATCTCCTAACCCATGACCCTCAGACAATGATAACTGTTACCTCCCTACCCTATGGTCACATGCAACTAGGGAATTTGGCAACTCCTACTTCCATCGGTCGTATCCCTTCCTGACCTTAGGATTGACATAGGATTCTAGCATAGTACATGTCCAACTTAGAACCTTACCCAAGTCTCCATCATCTCTCTCTGCATTCTGGGGTTGACTTTCATCCTTTCATAGGGGTCATGGCAACCTGCCTACCTTGGTCAGGCCCCATACCGGTACCTCCATGGTAACACATCTACATGCACTAAGAGATGGTAATATATGGGTCTGCATGTTCATTCTCGTGCCATGTACTTTTCACTTAGCTTCTCAAGATCCTATGAAACCTCTTTAGATTACCTCAAAACCAACAAAATTGGTTGGATTTGAGTGGTGAGGAAGCCCATTTTTCAAAAGAAACTGGAACCAAAAGGACAGTGGATTTTTTTTAAGTGGCCCACTTGTGAATACCCAATTAGTCAGTTGACTAAGTCAGAACATACTAAAAATTCTACCAAATTAATTAATCACATTAATCAATTGACTAATTTTCATACACCCAAATAGCAACTCCAACCAATTGCTCAGGGACAATCCACTGACTTGTCATGTAAGTCAGTAATTTTAAATCCAATCAACTAACTTAAACCTTTTACCATCTTGTCTTAGATTTTATCCCAATATTGTTTTAGTTGATTACGTAAATATTTTAGTAATCAATATAACTTGGAAAATTTTAAATAATGTCCACAATTGTACTCTTATTCTGGTGAATCCTATATGTTTGACCTTATAGGATCCACATTACATTAGTAGTGATGTTTATAATCAAATTACGACTTCATGTGCAATAATTAGTATCTATCAAGACTTACTTGCCATTCAAGTAATTGGCGAAGTTTGAGAAAAACTCTAACCTAGTATTGTGACCAATGTTATAGTAATCATATAATCCTTTTGTCACTGATATCCAAATTGAATATGATGCATGAAAGCATCATCCTCTCTATATTCAATTTTTGTCCCTTGATCCAGAGTAGAGTATTTAAGATACACATTAGCTCAATATCATATATTGATGTACATGAGTATGGCCATGCATTTCAGAGTCTCACTCATCAAGTGGCCATGATATAATTCCAATGGGAGGGTTAAATTCCATCTACATCACTAATAGTAATCCACATGTGTCACAATGCACCTAAGCACTACTTTTATAGAAACCCTTATGCAAGTTTATGTTGAGTAGTGTTAAGGCACACAAAACAACGTGTGATCACTATTGTGACTGCGGGTCGAACGATCACAATCACCACTGTCACATTGAGGTATGACTCTGACTACCATTGATGGCTTCCATATATCACACTCAAAGTGGGTCAGACCAGTACACTTATTCATAACAAGTACCTATGTCTAATTTGTTATCCAATATCATGACTATTGAGATGAAATCACAATCAAAACACATACTAGTCTTTATGTATTATTTTCGTCCAATTTCCACTATAATATTTGACTAGGAACTGGGAAAAGAATATATACTCTTAACATACACATGATCTAATATTCAAGTCTTCAACCTAAGATCATGTGTCATTGAATCATACATTATTAGGACATTATTACATTTGTTCATTGTCTCATAGCAAAGCAAACATAATATTGGAATTGCCTTTATTAATAATCACATCAATTACATGATGTGCCATTACAATCATCACAAAAAATGGCTCAATGTATATAAAAATGGTTCATTATGTTAATTGCAACATATAAAAGATAAGCAAAAACATAGTACCAAATTGAATGAGAAATACTCTAAAATCCATCATCCAACTAAAATACTAGGAATGATTGAACAGTAATTTCACGAGTTTGACTACTTAATATTTTAATTTTATAATTATTGTAATGGACCCGCATGAGGTGTATTTCAACATGTGGAAGCATTACAACAAGTTATGATCTCACAATACATGACTTTTAGTTGACAAAAGATTCTTAGACAACTAACTAGCTACCTGGTATCCATAGGGCCTCGTCATGTCTGGCCTCTATAGCTATATTAGATGTCTAGATAAAATTGAACTTCTCCTTGATAATGGTACTTGAGTAGAGTGTAAAAACATACTAGTTTATAATGACTATATCAGTTGTTACACAAGGGTTGAATCACTAAGTAGTTATTGAACTAGGTGTTATCAGAATACTTTGGTTAGTCACTACCATAAAAAGATGATTTAGCTACACTAATCCTAAGTACATTTATTTTATTTGTAGTTAAAGAAATTTTTCTTTACAAAATATAATAATGTCAGTAAAACTAATATGGTTGATTCCAATGCATACAGAATATCTACATATTCCAAGTAGCTACAAACAAAATGCTCTTTCCAACTCTTCTAAGTCTTTATACGTATCTCCCAAACAGTCATACTGTCCAAAATTTATAAACTCTTCCGTGTAGAGTCTCTAATTACAACAAAACTCAATAAGGTCAAATGCTATATTTTCTTAGAGACCCCAACACTGACATGTTTAATCATCATTGAGTAATATTCCTTATTGCTCCATTCACAGTTTGAAAAAAAAAATTGTGGCCCCACCTTTTACTCGTGGTGTGTGCCAATTTATTTTTACTTCCAATTGCACCACCAAGTCTTTTACAAATTTGAAGAGACACTTTTTTTCCATGATGCGCACTGAAATTTATTTCTCCCTCCACTCACACGAACCAAAATATTTCCTTTCCACCGATCCCAGATTTTT
This sequence comes from Alisma plantago-aquatica, assembly GCA_963693085.1. Lineage (NCBI taxonomy): Eukaryota > Viridiplantae > Streptophyta > Magnoliopsida > Alismatales > Alismataceae > Alisma > Alisma plantago-aquatica. The sequence continues at coordinate 254,335,603 of OY856411.1, forward strand.
TTCACCAACCTTACTTTCGTTTTGCCTCTTTTCATTCCCGATCATCCTACCTACTAATTTATCTTGTTAACATCACTTAAGGATCCGTCCCGCTATGCTACCTACTACGAATCAACATCGCTAGATCTTGCATTGTACATGATTGGTAATGCATTCTTGACGATGGAATCAATCAAACATTAATTGGCATGCACTTCCCCAGTTGCATCATCACACACTTCTCCATCTAGTTGGCATAGAAGCACAATACAACTTTGTTACATATTCATTCAGTTGTAGACGTCAGAGGATCTTGGAGGTTGCTACTAGAAAGGTGCTTCAGGTGGATGGCTTAGGTGCTAGAAGTAGCCAGGTAAGTCAAAACATTTCATTTAAATTAAATGTTTAACCTCAGTTCTGATTTCCTACCTTCCTATACGTATTATCAATGTACCAAACTCTCCCAGGTTATGTATCTTATGTTATGTGCATAATGGTAGAATAGGTGATCATAAAAATGTCTGAAGGAACAAGCCAGTCATTGGTTGATCTAAGATGACTTGGCTAATCATTTAACAGATCTAAGTCAATTGCATTGTTGTATTGAATCCATTGTCCTTAATTGTGTTCAATCGTTTCTTCTTTTATTCTTTTATATGACAAGAGTGTGCCAACCCTACTTTTTATTACAGACATGATCTATATGATTTGTAATTTAATTCTCCTAGAGTCATCATATTTTGAATGGAGCGACAAATTTAAATTAATTTGATTTGAAAAGTCTGTAATCAAGAGCCTACATGAGGCTGTAAAAGGGAGAGAATGTTAGATATAACATGCAATAGACTAGAAGTTATATATTGAATTCAGGCCCATTTAATGAGGAGTACAAGATCAATAAATTCTTTAATGGGTTCTTGGGTCTATCGTTCAGATTGTTTTGTAAATTATGATTATGATGATTGTCTGTCTATTAGTTTTTTACATTCACATCTTTTGGTGAATTAGGAACATCTATCTTTGATGTCGTTAATCTTAGGAAAACTATTCTAATACTATGATGTCTAGTTGACTGTCTTAGTGAACATGAGACATATGGATATGTCTACACAAACCTGCATCATACTAGGTTTCATTCTCTTCATAGATAGTTATCCTTTAGGCAATATTTGTCTATGTTTACTCTTCTATGTTTTGATGTATCATCATCTTTTTAGAATTCTACAATTTACTTAAAACTAATCCTAGTTCTGTCATTCGACTCATGATCTGTGATAGGTGCTAATTTTTATTCCTTGTTAAGTTTGTTACTGACATATACAATTTTTGGACATGGCTGGATAATAAAATCTATGAGGAAATTTTAAAATGAGAGTGATGGCTACATGACGATACAAGAAGAGATGTTTGCACAAAGAGCAATATATCCTCACCCAAGGTACTATTGTCTTCCATTAAAGTCTTAATACATAATACTAATAGTGTAGTAACAACTTTACTAGTTGTATAATATGTAAGCAACAACTCAATATGTGTTTCAAAATATACAACATTGTACTGGTATTTAATTATATTTTGGGGGCTAGGTAAATGTTTTTACACGTAATGGTTATCTAAGGAGAACTCTTACCTACACGTATGCAATTTATATTATTGAGTTAAATCCTAGTAGATAAATTCACTTTTTTACTTTTTTCCTCTCACGTCTGATTTTTCATCATAACTCACTTCTTTTTGGCTAACTAGATCGATGGGTATAAGCTTAATTTGCATGCTATAGTGACCAAAATCTTATGTTTAATGATCAACTTGATCTGGCTTTCGAATGGTTGGAGCCCCATCAATACGAGAACCTTTTTTTAGCCAGAAATGAAGGTACATATTATGGTGTTTGAGCTGGCATTACTAAGAAACATAACAGTTTATTCTGTACGATATGTTTGGTGTCCCTTTTGCAGAAACAATGGGGCATGTCATGCTCAATAGAAACAATCACCAATTCTCGTAATTCAGAAAACTATGCACTCAATAGGAGGATGTAAGTACTACTTTTCACCGGGTAGAAGCATGCATGATCTGATAATGATGGTATGTTTTTTGGCCCCTACAAAACTAGTGCTTTCTCTGTGATATATTTCATAGTTCTCAACTGATGTCGATTGCTTTCTCAACTTATTTGCTTACTATATTAAAAATCTAAACTGATCTATGACACATAATTGATATCTTTTGTAATGTTATAGCTCAACTTAAATATCTTTGGACCAGTCAAGCTAACACGAAGTCATGTATTGTTACATGCCCTTACTTTAGCTTATCATTGCATCCCAAATGTCCATAGGACCTTCAATCAATAATTTTAAACAGAGGTATACTCTTTCTCACAAGGATACAATTATTATTATTCTAAAATCATTTGCAAGTTGTTTCATCTTTCTCTAAGTTGTCTCAGTAATACTTATTTGATTCTTTGTTTAATGTAACTTAATTGATTACTTGTTTGGTAAGTTACTTAATTACTACAACTTTTTCCTACAACTTGGTATCCCTTCAACTATTACTTAAATCTCATTTTATTAAAAGTACTACATTCTTAACTACCAAGATTTCTTTTCTTTTGTCTCTTATTTTGGTAATACCATGCATTGCCCAAAATTTGAACATGCTACAAAATAGTACCTCCCCAGGTTTGAATATTTCCATTCAATCAATCCCACCAAAATCTTAGCCAGATGGAACACCAACAATATTCTGGGATATATAGTATGTCTCCTCAATGGTGTCCACACTCATCACAAGTCAATTTATTGCATCGACTTTTCCCTTCATCAAACCCCTATAACTGTGTTACAACTTTCAAACACCCTTAAAAAGTCTTGGTTGAATATATCTTTTTATATGTAGTACTAGAATAATTTACCTCACCAATATAGTTTGTTAGGTTTAATGGGGCCAACAATGGTTTATTTAACATATACATGTATGTTTATAACCTTTTGCATCTTGAAACACTTCCTAACATGTATGTTTATAAGATAAGGTCTTATTTAAATCATATGATACACACATAACCTCCAATGCACATAGCTAAGTTCATTGTTCAAGTTCACATCAGAAAATTATGTCTTATACTATATATACTTCTATGTTGGAGGTTATTTGCCTTGTATTTGTATATTTCCCTTACATGTATATTGACGCATTTTACAACCAATTCGTTGATGCTCGAGCATTGTTATTTTCAGCATACTCTAGAATACACATTATGAGAAAGGAACACTAACTACTTACTTTTTTGATACATAATTTGACCATATATGCCAATCTAGTTAGAATATGGCTATATATTATAATGACATACACCTTCTTAATCATGGTCACAACACCACTTCACTTGATCATATGAATCCTCATTATTATGATAGTCTATGATGAGGTAGTAATTTGTTTTTTTGGCATGAAATATCACTTATTTAGCACATCAATAGTTATAATACACATTCAATTTAGTTAATAATAGTTGTCATTTTGGATTCACAACCTTAGATGTAAGAGTCAAGGTTCTAATTTGAATCATTTCCTTCAATTCTAGTAAATTACAATTTTTAGCTCTAATGGACAACCTATAGGAACAAAGTTGATGAGGCTAACTTTTTCCCATCCAACTTTCTATGGCTGGAGCCTAGGACATAGAGTGATGTCCTTAACTACATAGAATGACTTTAATATAGATGTAACCTTCTTATCTCAATGTGTTACCCGTAATTTGGTCCATACTTTGGGGCATATGTTGTTGTTCTATTGATAACCTACCATTTTGTGATGTTATTATATTAGTTATCTTTAATTTTCCATACTCTTTCTTAGATAAACTAGATAGAATCATTAAACCTTTTTACTTTATTGCAGATACACCAATAAACTAACTTTTCTTATTTTTTCATTTCAGAAAACACAAAAAAAATTACAAAGACCCCTCACGGTCCCAAGACCGCGAGAAGACCTCACGATCCCAAGACCGCGAGAAGACCCCACGGTCCCAAGACCGTGAGGAAACCTCACGGTCCCAAGACCGCGAGAAGGCCTCACGGTCCCAAGACCGCGAGAAGGCCTCACGGTCCCAAGACCGCGAGAAGGCCTCACGGTCCCAAGACCGCGAGGAGACCTCACGGTCCCAAGACCGCGAGAAGGCCTCACAGTCCCAAGACCACGAGAAGGCCTCACGGTCCCAAGACCGCGAGAAGGCCTCGCGGTCCCAAGACCGTGAGAAGGTCTCACGGTCCCAAGACCGCGAGAGGCCAAACGGTCTCTAGACCGTTTGGGCTCAACTTGAGCCTATAAATAGGACCTCAAGGGTCACTTCAAAGGGATCGATTCTCAGACGTCCAGAGGCTGCCTCTCTAGCTCCAAAGCACTTTTGTCTTCCATCCACTACCCCAAGGCTGCCAGTTTGAGATCCGCGTTCCATCACCAAGCTATCTTATCTCTCCTCTCAACAACAAAGAAGGTGGGAAGAGAAGATCCTTCATCAAGTCAACCACGAAGTGTGAAGATCGTTGCTCTCTTCACCAAGGGTTCAACTTTCCCTCCTCTGTGGAGATGACGTTCTTTCTCTCTCTTCTCGCCTTCTTCTTTGTCCTTGACATGAGCGAGTAGTTTCATTCACTAGGGTGCGGGGAGTAGCCCCGCTACCCATGTTTTCATTTCATGCAATGTAATTCAATAATTTGTAATAGAGATACTCTTCTTTTCAGTTCAACATCAATTGTTTAATGAATGCTAGTTGCCTGATCATCAACTTGTGTTACTTATTATCTTTTGGTATGAATTGTCTATGTTTATACCCTTAGATCTGAATATCGATTGAATGTTGGTCTTAGATGTATGTAGTCACCATATGTCTGTTTCGGTATCTAGGAGTTCTTTCATGAGTGGAGTAAACTCACCCCCATCATTGCACTTTCATACTATGAAATGGAATTAGTTCACGTATGGAAGTGCAATCTTGGTAAGGTCGAGGAACACATTTCATGAAGGAGTAATGCAAAGCATGTGACCATTCATTATGGTATGGCTGGCGTTGCAATACTCCACACTTCTCGTAGCTAGTTATCCGAAAGGAAGCTAGGACTACAAGATACTAACTGATTTGACTCTCTTTGCAGGTTGTTTTATTATGTTGCATGTCTTGATCCATGTGTAGTGGTGTGAAACCCGATAACATCCTAGTGGCTTTTAATAATTGTTTACAACCTTAATCTCTACTTTATTGCTTTACTTTCCTTGCACTTAGTTTAAAACCAAATCAAACTTTCGATCTAAATATCAACTGTTAAGTAGTTAAGTTCAACTAAAAACGTTTTCCATCTTGATTTCATCAAGACCGTTGTCCCGAGGATTTGACCCTTAACTATACTACGATAAGACTTCCGCGTGTCTTAGCACACATGGGTGGAGTTCTTACCATAGTACTAGCAAGGCTAAACTTAGGGATTCATCATCTCTAGGATTTTTAGTGGCGTTGCAAAACTCCATCAAAAATTGGCGCCATTGCCAGGGACAACGGAATGTTTAGCTTTTACTTAACAACTTCTTGGTTGATTAGGATTTTACACTTTTTCTTGATAACTACTCCAAATCTTCTTGATTTCTTCATTTCCTTCCATTATCTTAACGTGTGATTTTCTTTCTACTCAGGTAGAAAACGTGTATGCAACCCCCGCATAGCATCAGATTCTCCCCTGAACCAGAGTACGACTGTGAGGTAGAAAGAAGTTTCCACCAAAGGATTAGAGTTAACCTCCAAAGAGCCAGACAGATGGCTGAAGAGCAACACCTTGTTGCAGAAAGAGTTAACGCCGCCATAGCAGCACAACGAGCACAACTTATTGTAGACACTCGTGCTCAGGTGCAAGCTGAGATTCGAGCTGAGGAACAAGCCTGCATCCAAGCAGAGCATGCTGCTGCTCAACTTGCGTTAAGAAACAAGCAACTTCGGGACTACGCAGTCCCGAAGAATTATGAAGATGATCATCCAGTCTGACCACCGATTATTAACATACCACATTTTGAAATCCGGACGCAATGGATCCAGATCATGCAAGGCATCTCTTTCTCTGGAGCACCCAGAGACGATTGCATGTATCACCTTAAGAGATTCAAGTCACTCTTCTGACTTATACCCCAAGCAGGAATCGCCTTGGAAGCAATAATGTTACACCTTTTCCACTTCACCTTATCTGGAAGAGCACTAAGCTGTTACAACGCTTTGGATAGACACCCCATCATCACTACTTGGACTCCTTTAGAAGAAAAGTTTCTTGAGAAATTCTTTCCACCTTCGCTAACCTATGAGATTAGGGGACAGATTAATCACTTTTCCCAACTACCAGGAGAAACACTTGCTGAAGCTTGGGAAAGATTCAAATAACTCCTGAGAAAGTGTCCTCACCATGGCATATCTCAAAATCAACTGATAGAAACATTCTATAGAGGAGTAAGTGATGATATCAAGCAATTTCTAGATTCATCATCTGGAGGAAATTTTATGAGAAAGAACTATGAAGATGCTTGGAATATAGTTACACTAGGGGCCGAGAACCAATTCAATTGGGGAAGGTCATCTAACCAACCCAAGGGAGTTCTTAAAGTATACAAAGCTGAAGAATCAATGGAACTCAAGGCCATTGCAGAGGCCCTGAAGACTATTGCTAGCAAGCAACAAGCCCTCGAAACTTCTTTCGGGGAATATGACAAGAAGAAAAGCTCTCAGGTTCAACAAGTAAAAGCAGCTACTGGAACTTGTGAAGCCTGTCATGCATTTGATCATCCCACATTATCATGTGGTTTGTTGTACAATGTCATGATGGATTTACAACCACCTATGCCGCAGTATGAACCCATTATTGAGCATCCCGAGGACCAAATGCGAGAGCAAGTCAACTCCATCCATTCAATACCTGGCCAGGTGTACTACAATCCAGACAAACCAAGGAACCATCCTGGTTTCCAATATGGGAATCCTGCAGGGACCGCCAACCCACAACAACAGACTCAAGGTGGATCTTTCAATAGACAACCGCCAGGATTTGAGAATAACTTCAGTCAAGGGAATTATAGACAGGGTTTCCAAAGATCTAACTTCCCAGAAACCCTTCTTACCAATATGGCCATCCAGGTCTGCACCCGTAGCTACAACAACCTCAGTTGCAGCAGCCCCAACAACCACAGTTAACTGCACCTCTACAACAACCACAAGGACAACAAGTCACTCAGTATCAACAGAGGGGTGATCCTCCCCAATCATCTGATGAAATATCCTTGATTAGACAAATGCTTCAATCTCAACATACTATGCTTGCAAACCAGCAAGCTCAACAAAAGGTCGTAGAATCCCAACTGGCACAGATTTCCACTCAATTGAAGCCAGAAGCCGGCACTTTTACTGGGCAACCAGAGGCAAACCCGAGACATAACCAAAACAGACCAGAACAACTGAATGCCATCACCACATGGTCTAGTCGTGTCCTGCCTGATGTCACCAGAATCATACATGATGATGATGATGTAGCCATTCTTTCTCCAACAGGAAATTCAAGCATAGAAACAGAATATTCTGCTGAGAAAGAAAAGGAAAAGGAACCAATGCCAGAGGTCCCACCCAGAATTCCTTATCCAGACAGGCTGAAATGGACCAAAATGGATACTAGGTTCCAAAAATTTAAAGAAGCTATGAAAAAATTATACATTGATATTCCTTTCCTCGATGCTCTTTCCGAGGTGCCCGCTTGGGCCAAATACCTGAAAACCCTCTTGTCAAGAAAGTATATGACAGAAGAGCATGAAACAGTGAAACTTGCTCAGACTACTTCAGACATTCTGCTAAACAAGATGCCAAAGAAAAAGAAGGATCCGGGTTCCTTCGGTATCCAGTGTTCTATTGGAAATGGTTCCAGCAAGAAAGGATTGGCAGACTTAGGAGCAAGTATATCTATTATGCCCTATTCGATGTGTAAAAGATTAGGCTTCACTTATTTGTTACCTACGACAATGACAATTCAGTTAGCCGACTCTACCATAACTGCCCCTCTTGGAATTATCGAGGATATTCCTGTCACAATAGGAAAGAATTCTTATGTCCCGTGCGATTTCATTATTATGGACATCCAAGAAGACCTAAGATACCCGATAATCTTTGGCAGACCTTTCCTAGCTACTGCCCGAGCACTTATCGATGTTGAAGCAGGAACTATAATCTTGAGACTTGGGAAGGAAACTTTCCAGTTTAGAGTTCTTAACAGCACGAAAGGTCCAAGCATTCAAGAGGAAGTTTTTCTCCTGGATGCTATATATCAAATGTCCCAGTTAGAAATGTCTGAACCCTCCAATGAGCTGGAAAGTGCCTTGACAAACCCGGAAGTAGAATTTTCGGCAAACGAGCTAGTGCAACAATGCCTTCAATATTTAGAAAAAGCTGAAGAAGCCCCAAGAGCCACCTTTGAAGAACTCAAGGCTGTCACCATTATAGAAGCGACCGAGCCACCTAAGGCCCCTGAATTGAAGGCCTTACCCGAAGGACTCAAACATGTCTTCCTTGACAGCGAGAAACTTTGTCCAGTGATTATCAGCTCTACTCTGGAAGAAGACCAAGAAAACAGACTTCTTGATGAGCTAAAGAGACACAAGAAAGCTATCAGATATAAAATGACTGACTTAACTGGTGTAAACCCAGCTTTATGCATGCACAGATTGCCTATGGTGGAAGAATTCAAACCATCGAGGGAACATCAAAGGAAGTTGAACCCTAATCTCAAGGAGGTAGTTCGCATCGAGGTTCTCAAACTCCTGAAGGTAGGTATCATCTACCCCATTTCGGATTCTCAGTGGGTTAGCCCAGTACAGGTGGTCCCAAAAAAAGGGGGGACCACTGTTGTCCTTAATGATAAAAACGAACTAGTACTCACTAGAACCGTGACTGGGTGGAGAATGTGCGTTGACTATAGAAAACTTAATAAATCCACGCGAAAAGATCACTACCCCATGCCTTTCCTAGATGAGGTCCTTGAGCGCTTAGCTCATCAGAAATTCTTCTGTTACCTCGATGGTTATTCCGGGTTTTACCAAATCCCTTTACACCCGAAAGATCAAGAGAAAACTACTTTCACCTGTCCTTTTGGGACATATGCTTTCAGAAGAATGCCATTCGGGCTTTGTAACGTGCCAACCACTTTTCAGAGATGCATGTCTGCTATCTTTGCAGGATTAACAGAATCTATAATGGAGATATTCATGGATGATTTCTCAGTTTATGGAAACTCTTTCGACAACTGTCTGCTCAACCTGGTTCAAGTTTGACAAAGATGCGAGGACACAAACCTCGTCTTAAATTGGGAAAAATGCCATTTTATGGTAACGGAAGGTGTTGTCCTCGGACACAGAGTGAGCGACAGAGGGATCGAGGTGGATCAAGCAAAAATTGACGTCATCTCGAAATTGATGCCTCCAAAAGATGTAAAAGGGGTACATGCTTTCTTAGGCCATGCTGGGTTTTACAGAACATTTATCAAAGACTTCTCAAAAATAGCAAAACCCATGACACAACTGCTGACAAGGGACATGGAATTTAACTTTAACCAAGAATGTTTGCAAAGTTTCACAACTCTAAAAAATGCCTTGATTTCCGCACCCATTCTAAGAGCTCTAGATTGGTCACAACCATTCGAAATCATGTGTGACGCGAGCGATTATGCCATAGGGGCCGTTTTAGGGCAAAGAATCAAAAAGAAACCCTATGTTATATACTACGCATCTAAAACGCTGGATGAATCATAGAAAAATTACACCACTACAGAAAAGGAATTCTTAGCTGTTATCTACGCATTTGAGAAATTCCGCTCATACCTGATTGGAGCTAAAGTCATCGTCTACACTGACCACTCCGCTATACGGTATCTAATTCAGAAGCAAGATGCAAAACCTAGACTTATCCGCTGGGTATTAATGCTTCAAGAATTCGATTTGGAAATCAAAGACAAAAGCGGGGTGGAAAACGTCGTCGCTGACCATCTCAGCCGTATTAGAGTCGAGGATGAAGACAAAGTACCTATCTGAGACTCCCTCCCGGACGACCAATTAATGAAAGTTGCTAATGGATTCCCCTGGTATGCCGACATTGTTAATTATTTGGCAATAGGAATCATTCACCCATCCGCATCCTATCACGAAAAAAAGAAGTCCATTCACGACGCTAAGCAATATTTCTGGGACGAGCCCTATCTTTTTCGCTTATGCACAGATGGACTCTTTCGTAGATGCATTCCAGAGACAGAAATCACTTCGGTTATTGAGCATTGTCACTCAGGCCCCGTTGGGGGCCACATGAGTTCTAAAAAGACAGCTCTTAAAGTCCTGTAATCTGGCTTTTATTGGCCTACCATCGCAAAAGACGCACATGAATACGTGCGATCATGCGACAAGTGCCAACTATCTGGGGGAATTACCAGAAGAAATGAAATGCCATTGAACATATGGCAAGAAATCGAACTCTTCGATGTATGGGGAATTGATTACATGGGCCCTTTTCCCTCATCCTACGGATACATGTACATCTTAGTTGTTGTGGATTATGTGTCAAAATGGGTAGAAGCTCTACCGACCATCTCTTGTGATTCAAAACCGGTAATCAAGATGTTTAAAGAGATAATATTCCCCAGATTCGGCGTCCCAAGAACGATAATATCTGACGGCGGATCACATTTCTTGGAACAGAGCTTTAAAGCCTTATTAAGAAAATACGGAGTCAACCACAAAGTTTCTACACCGTATCATCCACAGACATGTGGACAGGTTGAAGTCTCCAATAGGCAAATTAAAGCTATCCTAGAAAAGACTGTCAATCAGCACCGCACCGATTGGTCCACCAAACTATCTGACGCTCTATGGGCTTACCGTACAGCTTTCAAAACACCAATCGGAACAACACCGTTTTGATTAGTGTATGGGAAGTCCTGCCATTTGCCAGTTGAATTAGAGCGTAAGGCTTGGTGGGCCATTAAGCAACTAAACTTCGATCTCAAAGGCGCTGGTGAATTCAGAGAACTGCAACTCCAAGAACTAGAAGAATTACGAATGACAGCCTACCACAATGCAAGAATTTACAAAGTACAAACTAAGATGTGGCACGATGGTCACATAAAAAGAAAGGATATAACCGTCAGAGATAAAGTCCTCCTATTCAACTCCAGATTAAAAATGTTTCCTGGAAAATTGCGTACTAAATGGTCGGGGCCTTTTACAATCAAACATATATACCCGACAGGAGCTGTCATTATTATCGATGATAATGGAGGAGAGAGGACCGTAAATGGTCACAGATTAAAAAAGTACCACACTCCGGCAGACAAGTTATCAAGACAAACCATAGAGATACATGACCCTATAAAGTCAGCATAGCCGGAGCAAAATCTTGTCGAGCCAGCGACGTTAAACCAAAGCGCTTCTTGGGAGGCAACCCAAGGCCTGAGTATCACCTTCCCTAATTTTTCTAGCCTTTTATTTTGTTTTTAAACCTCTTTTGTTTTTCTTTGTTTTTCTTTTTTTTCTTTAAATCTAAAAATATATGAAAAAAAATCCACATGATCTTGTAGGTCAAACGGTCTCAAGACCGTTTGGGCCCTCGCGGTCTCAGGACCGTTTGGGCCCTCGCGGTCTCAAGACTGTTTGGGCCCTCGTGGTCTGAGGACCGTTTGGGCCCTCACAGTCTCAAGACCGTTTGGGCCCTCGCGGTCCCCGGACCGTGAGAATTCCTCGCGGTCTCAAGACCGTTTGGAAGGCCGACCCCACCTAAAACCTATAAATATACCCTCCCCACCAACATTTCTCTCTTCTTGAACCCCGAACTTCCAAGCTTCGCTGTTTCATTCATCTCCGAGCTCCATCTCCGCGCTATCTGACGCCGCTTCCATTTCAAGTTCTTCGCCGACGACTCGGCTTCGCCGCTGTCGTCTCCGGCTCGTCGTCACTCGTGTGCCCCTGCTGTAACGCCCACCGCACCTAGGCTCTTCGCCGATTCGCTGACCGCACCGACAGGTTGACAACCCGGCGATTCATTAAACAATAGCTCGCGTTCGAACTCCTCTCCACCCTTGTCGCCGTCGTCGTTTTCTTGGTTCTCTGCCGACGAACGACCATGCGGTTCGTCTCCCTCGCGGCCCCGCGCGGTTCTTCTCCCTCGCGGTCTCCAGACCGTGAGGCCCCACACGGTTCGTCTCCCTCACGATCTCCAGACCGTGAGGCCCCGCGCGGTTCGTCTCCCTCGCGGTCTCCAGACCACATGATACTAAGTTCGCCGCCAACTCACTCAGAACACATGGGGCAAATAAAGGATTAACCGACGCCTAAATGCCCTTGTCCACACATTTCTCAACCTATTACTTTGACACTCTATGGACAGAGTGTGTGATAAGTTAGGGGGGGAGTGCACTGGACAAGGGCGAGGTATCATTCTGCTTCAACCTTTCTATTTTTCCCGCTTATCATTTTTCAAACTTTCTGTCCATATTTAGACTTTTTCCAGTAATTTTTTTTCTTTTTCAATAAAATAAATCTCAAGTATAACTTTCATCATGGAAAGAATCACCCTTAGCTAAATTAGAGATAAAGTAGTCCTCAAAAACAAATAACAAGATTAGCATACAAGCATGAAATGGTGAATTTATAAATTACATTACTATTGGTTTCTATGCTTTTACTTCAATTCTATCTCAGACTCTTCACAGGTCAACTTCAGGGCCAAAGCGAACCAAAAACTCTCAAAGTCAAGAAGGAAATCAGGGAAATCCAAAATCAAGAAATCTCACGAGTGGACCACCAATTAAAAATAAGTGCATGTCAGGAACCCTAAGAACGGTTTTCTTCTTTCAAAAAAGAGGCTTGGCCACCCAATCAAAAACCACAAAACCCACTTCCTAAGCCTGCGAGTATTGAATAAAAGCCAGAGTATTGAATAAAAAAGCATGAGAGTTGTGCCACACATAAGGACCTATATGAAGAGCCAACAAAGATCTCACCCGACCGATACATATAGCTGCCCTCATGAAGGCAGATGTGTCGTGCCCTGTAAAGAGATCCTAAGGTTTCCTAATATATGAAAATGATGATAAAAGAGCTCACCCGGCCGGTACATTCAGCTGCCCTCATGAAGGCAGATGTGTCGTGCCCGGTAGTGAGTCTCTAAAAAGCATAGACAAGCCCTTCCCCACTTGAAGGGGGAGCTACACAATAAGCCTTTTAAGCCAGCCCCCATACCCACTCTAGCTACCAGTAGGTTTCTCTAAAGAAGTATAAAACTGATTAGAGTCGATGACATGCACATAAAAAGAAAGGTGGTCCCAATGCGAGATTCACGATATAAAAGGAACCTGAGATCCATGCAACTTTTGATACTCGAAAGAGTTAGTGTAAGCAGAAGCCCTGATAAGACCTCGGTAGATCTCTGACCTAGAATTGAAGCAAGAGTATGGAAACCCTAATTAAATAAAATTTCCTTGCCATTACATGCCTTGGCTCTATCTAACTTGAGGACAAGCTAGACTCTAAGTTAGGGGGGGTGATAACCTCCCATTTTGTGACATTATTTTATTAGTTATCTTTAATTTTCCATACTCTTTCTTAGATAAACTAGATAGAATCATTAAACCTTTTTACTTTATTGCAGATACACCAATAAACTAACTTTTCTTATTTTTTCATTTCAGAAAACACAAAAAAAATTACAAAGACCCCTCACGGTCCCAAGACCGCGAGAAGACCCCACGGTCCCAAGACCGCGAGGAAACTTCACGGTCCCAAGACCGCGAGAAGGCCTCACGGTCCCAAGACCGCGAGAAGGCCTCACGGTCCCAAGACCGTGAGGAGACCTCACGGTCCCAAGACCGCGAGGAGACCTCACGGTCCCAAGACCGCGAGAAGGCCTCACGGTCCCAAAATCGTGAGAAGACATCACGGTCCCAAGACCGCGAGAAGGCCTCACAGTCCCAAGACCGGGAGAAGGCATCACGGTCCCAAGACCGCGAGAAGGCCTCTCGGTCCCAAGATCGCGAGAAGGCCTCACGGTCTCAAGACCGCGAGAAGACCTCATGGTCCCAAGACCGCGATAAGGCCCCGCGGTCCCAAGACCGCGAGAAGGTCTCACGGTCCGAAGACCGCGAGAGGCCAAACGGTCTCTAGACCGTTTGGGCTCAACTTGAGCCTATAAATAGGACCTCAAGGGTCACTTCAAAGGGATCGATTCTCAGACGTCCAGAGGCTGCCTCTCTAGCTCCAGAGAACTTTTGTCTTCCATCCACTGCCCCAAGGCTGCCAGTTTGAGATCCACGTTCCATCACCTAGCTACCTTCTCTCTCCTCTCAACAACAAAGAAGGTGGGAAGAGAAGATCCTTCATCGAGTCAACCACAAAGTGTGAAGATCGTTGCTCTCTTCACCAGGGGTTCAACTTTCCCTCCTCCGTGGAGATGACGCTCTTTCTCTCTCTTCTCGCCTCCTTCTTTGTCCTTGACATGAGCGAGTAGTTTCATTCACTAGGGTGCGGGGAGTAGCCCCGCTACCCATGTTTTCATTTCATGCAATGTAATTCAATAATTTGTAATAGAGATACTCTTCTTTTCAGTTCAACATCAATTGTTTAATGAATGCTAGTTGTCTGATCATCAACTTGTGTTACTTATTATCTTTTGGTATGAATTGTCTATGTTTATACCCTTAGATCTGAATATTGATTGAATGTTGCTCTTAGATGTATGTAGTCACCATATGTCTGTTTCGGTATCTAGGAGTGCTTTCATGACTGGAGTAAACTCACCCCCATCATTGCACTTTCATACTATGAAATGGAATCAGTTGACGTATGGAAGTGAAATCTTGGTAAGGTGGAGGAACACATTTCATGAAGGAGTAATGCAAAGCATGTGACCATTCATTATGGTATGGCTGGCGTTGCAATACTCCACACTTCTCGTAGCTAGTTATCCGAAAGGAAGCTAGGACTACAAGATACTAACTGATTTGACTCTCTTTGAGGTTGTTTTATTATGTTGCATGTCTTGATCCATGTGTAGTGGTGTGAAACCCGATAACATCCTAGTGGCTTTTAATCATTGTTTACAACCTTAATCTCTACTTTCTTGCTTTACTTTCCTTGCACTTAGTTTAAAACCAAATCAAACTTTCGATCTAAATATCAACTGTTAAGTAGTTAAGTTCAACTAAAAACGTTTTCCATCTTGATTTCATCAAGACCGTTGTCCCGAGGATTCGACCCTTAACTATACTACGATAAGACTTCTGTGTGTCTTAGCACACGTGGGTGGAGTTCTTACCATAGTACTAGCAAGGCTAAACTTAGGGATTCATCATCTCTAGGATTTTTAGTGGCGTTGCAAAACTCCATCATCTATCATAGGAAGGTTTAGCTATTGGAGTAGCTCAATCCATCTAGATTCATCACTATAGTTTTTTTTAATAAAAGGGTTCCTTAGATTTACTATAGGCCTAGAGAATGAGGTGAAAGGAAATGAGTGAGTAATATGATCTGATTCACTATGCTTAATTAATCTAGCTATATATGTATGCCTAGATATTACTCAAGCTTCTTGACTTTATATATGTGGATGCACCATTCTTACCAAGATCATTGTATCCTTACATAACAAAAGCGCACATATCATAATTTTTTGTGCTTGAAGATGGAAATATATATGGAAGCATACACATTTTCCCAAAATGAAATGGTGTACTTGTTCAAGTTTCTTAAAAGATTAGAGAGAGGGGAGGGGACCTTCCAAAAGTGTTTTGGTCCTTCAAATGTCAAATTTTCTTAAACAAAGTCAAATGGTTGAATTTGTAAATCTTCTAATGCAAATTTCACTTGAGTGGGGGTTAGTTTACATTTATACATCATTACTATTCAGTTATTCATTTTAATCTTTCCAAAAATGGACTAGATCTCAAAATTGATAAAAATCAGTATAATGATCAATAGAATCTAAAATTAGTAAAAAAAGAAATGGAGTAATTGAACAATTATTAACAAGCAACAATACTTTGCTACTGGATATTATGGGTCATCAGGGAGTTGCAGGAGGAAATTGTTAGAAGTAGAAGGTCAAAGGGTTTTAGTTTCTTGGATGGATTTTTTGGCCCAATTGAGGAGTGGTAGAGACCTGACCTAGGTTAGCAAACATGTTCCTGACTCAATAGATAACCAACTCAATCAAATAGATTACTGCAATAATTATTGTTTTGGCCCCAAAAATGGATTGGAAGCTCAACCAATGGGTGACGAACCATTCGGGTTAAGTTACATTTATTTCATTGAACTCTTTTGCTTCATGTTCACCTTGTATAAGTGAGAGGTGAGAGGGTTTTATTTAAAAATGTAATTTATATTATGACTTTTTCAAAATTGTTTCTATTTCAAAGCACATGAAATCCGATTCAAGATGTAATGCATCTAGAATGCATTTATCTCTGATAAGCTATTAAGTGAGAATAAGATCAATATACATGATTCCCCTATCACCTAATGTGAACTAGTTAAGATTGGCTAGAAGAAAAAATTTTGGTTCTTGTATGTATCTTCCCTAAATAACATCAATTATCATAAGTTGTGTTTCATTATATATTTTAGTCCTTTCCTTGCTTTGATTTACAAGGCAATGAAAACAGGTGCTCCAATAGATATAGAGTGCATATAGTTTTGTGTAATCTCTTTATACAACTTTTACAGAAATGAAATGTTATTCTAATTACAAAAATTGCAATAATACTTGGCTATTTGACCTACATTTATATGGCACATACAAAAATCCTTGTAGTTCTCTGGAACTCATTCCCTTGATGACATTAGTTGATGATATTAAGGTGAACAACAAGAGGTTCCTTCCTTAGTAGAGTGAGACATTTTAAGGTGTCACCTTAATGTAAATCACATATGCTTTAATGACATGAGTCGGGATTCTCCACATCATCAAGAATCCATCACATTTATGGAGGTCTGTCATCTCAAATTCCACCTTTCAGTTAAGTTTGACAATAATTAAAGACTTCATGTAGACATATTAATCAAAGTGTTTTCTAATATCGATCCTTATTTGAATGCATTTTGTGGAGATTTCTATTAGTCTATTTATATCTACTGAAATACTTTTATGTCATCATATTTCCTATCTTACTAGTTGACTTAAATCATGACATAGTACATGTCTTGCTGAAGATATTCGATGTTTGTTCATCATAGGGGATTAGTAAAATAACTCATAATTGAGTATAGGGTGGCCTGATTTGTGAAAACTCTTTTTTCCTAACGTTGATGAGATATGGATTTCATCAAACTTTGCAGTTGGACTTACTCTATGTTCCTCAATGGCTTGGGTCATCTAAAATTGGTCAATGTCCTATCTTCTGAGTGGGAAGATTGATAGATACATATGCTTAATGTGATCTACATTTGTATGGCTCAAGGTATTTATTATCTGGATTAAATTTGTTTTGGTTTTTCTTAACTGGTTATCTAGTCTTCTACATGAAATTCCTTAGATATGCTTGCATTTCATGTTGAGCTGCTTAAATTTTACTCATGTTTGCTAATTTTCTTGATTTAAATCTTGCCCAGTTTGCAGATTCTTTGGAGATTTGACCAACCAATTAGGAATGGACTACTACCCAATTTCTTGAGTCTTAACTTGAATTTTCAAAATGTTACTAGTATGTGCTCTTTTAAGATAGTTACTATTTGTTTAGTAACTTCATTTCACCAATGTTGAACTTACCTGGAAAGTTTCTTCACTATTTAGGTGAGCAATACAATTGTGTAAAATTTTTGCATCCTATCATTCAAGGACTCATATAAACAATAATAAATCCTTAATTAATGTTGTATCTAGTCTCTGATACAGGAAATTGCCAAGATAATCAACTAAAAAGATGGCCATATAAACATGACATGGGAACTATACTAAAGGTAAGCATTCATATAAATAATATATTTGATTAGGTGTGATCAATTTCTCTTTCTTGATCTTTTAGAATCAATTTTCTACATTGTAATTGAGCCAGATCACTGCTAAAACTAAATATATCCTTTGGACCTATATTATATATATGAAAACCTATGTTTTGTAGGTCCTTCAAGTTCAGTAGAATTATAATTTTAATTTTTTTGCTGTTGGAATTGGGCTTCAGGGAGGCAAATCCTATTATTTGCTATATATACTAAAATAATGTCCCACTTCTACTAAACATAACAAACTGATGAACAACCTATATAAGTGGCAATTCCTTTTGAGTTTATTGTACCTTTTGACAAGTATAATGAGTCCCTCAAGCAATCACACCATTGGAAGGAGATTTATAATGGAATTTTAAAGCGATGAATCCCCAAACCCGTGGTACATAAATATATATGATCAGCTTTTCATCCAGTTCTCCTAATTTTATCCATGGATTATTGTTTTAAACATATTCTATCTTTCTTATGTTATGTCAGCTCATTACTTTTGTTGGTTTTTTGGGAGTAATTTTTGAACTAGTAATGGTAATCCAGAAAAGTGACATGACACAAGATGAGATGATTCGAAAGGTGAAAGTATTTTGTTTTTAGGTATGGTTATACTACATCAATGTGTATGGGTTCCTCTCATAAAAACCATGAAAATAGTAACATAAAAACATCCTTTAATATCCATCTAGTGTTGTTCTGCTACCCTTCTTTCCATTACTAAAAACATTGTTGAACTTGGATCAAAGGGTTTTCTTATACATTCAATGATTTTCTATGCTCTTTGGTAGGTCAATATAGGTTGTAGAGGTGTATAACTAAAGTCATGTTCTCATTGCAAGTTGTCTACAACAATGCACCTATATGTGTAGTGAGTAGCATCCATTTGACTACATTGTCCATTTCACCAAGCATGAAAATGACCATGTTCTATTTCACCATAACAAGCAAGTTTACGGGCTCTTCCAAACACTATCAAACTGAGAATTTATGGGTTTACAACTAAATATATGTGAGTGCACTAACATTAGATCTTTCACTTCTTGCTTTCTAATAATTTGTAAAAGCATAATGAGGTTCTCTTCAGTCCCCATCATATTCATCCAATGTTTATGTGTTCAAAGCATCTTTGTTGGGCTTCAAGTCACATGCTTTCTAAGATGCAAAACAGATTGATCGAGCTCAACATGAACAAAATGGCTAAGTTGCGGTAGGAGGTCACCAACTATTATTCACATCAAAGTTATGAAGGATGGAGCCTTGTATTGACTAGAAGATGGTGTCATAAAAATAGATGAAAATTGATGCTATTTGAAGTGAAGTGTCTATCATTTTTTATGTACAATGTGTAATAGGGGAAATGTATATGTCTACTCCATGTACATTTGTTGTTTTAATATAAATAAAACTATGAGTTTTAGTATGTAAGTAAAACTTGATCTAATTACTCGTGTATTGACAAATTACAAATAGATGCATAATCTAATTGCATATATGTTGTAATAAATGGTTCACATGTAGCTAGATGTATAATCTAACTACATATATGTATGTATAATCAATGGCACAACATGTGTAGATAGATGTATGATCTAACTACATATATAAATGTGTAGTAACTATTGCTTTTCCCTACACATTAACTACACATAAAATGTAGTAACTTTATCTTTTTGCTACATACTAACTACATATGCAATTGTGGTTATACAATTATATAAAGTTATAGCTACATATAAATATGTAAGGACAATATCTAGCTACATTCCTCACTACATATGTATTTGTAGCTAATGGATTATTGTACTACATATTTGAAAATTGTAGTTAAACCATTTAGTTATACAAGCATATACTACAATTTGTATATGTAAATAAAAATATAGCTAAAGCCTTTAGCTAAAAAATATGGGGTTTTCACTACATTGTTTTGTAGCTAAAGACTATTTTTTTTGTAGTGAGTGTTGGATGTCTATTTGTTATTGTAGTTAAAACTTAGTACCCTTTGGGATCTTTAGTTATTGTTGGGTACCACTAGTTATCAGCCGAACCTCTAGTTAATGATGGATACCCTTGCAATAATTCAAGAGGTCATTTACACTAGGCTAAACGCTTAGTTCCATACATGAATGCTCTAACTATCTATTTTGGATGATACTAGTGGGTAAGTCATTTCCTCCATTTATGGTGCAAACATTCTGATGTAGGGTGTTTAGGAAATCTAAATATCAAATTGTTCCTTTGTTTCTATGTACAATGATCTACTAAACATTTCTTATCTTTTAGCAATCTGGTCATTCCATTTTCTTCTATTCTAGACTATATTAGTAATATTGAAGATCATACTAAAATGAATTTGAGTGTTTCTAATGCTCTGAAAAGGAAATTAACTTAAATGATGACTTTCATCACTACATTTCACTTGAATAGAATAATACAAGTATATCTAAATATATGTAAAACATCTAGTCTATATTAATACTATTAAAATCTCATAGTGAATGATACTTAATATGATCTATTTATTTGATTATGATCTAATTTATTTGTGCTAACATGTTGATATTCAAAAATGTGTATATATTTAATTGACTTAACTGAGCATATAATATGTGGACAAAATGATACATTAAATAGTATGAAATTTATAATTGAGAAGAATCAATTTATCTAATAGAATTTCTATCATGTGTTTCACAACTCAAGGATTTAGGACAAATCTAGACACATTCGTGCCTTATGGATATAGTATATTTCAAACTCATAAAAATTACATACACACGTAATAGAACTCATATATTCCTCTTTTTTATATCTTCTAGCTATTATGATAATCATACCTTAACAATTCTAATTGATTATTACTAAGCCATAATAAATTATATATTACACTAGATACACATGATCTTAACATTTTATATTTAGATTTTCTAAAAATCATGACTAAAAGATGAAATTAAACTATCTTTCACATTAGTTTTAGATTTAGATCATGTGACTAGTCTTGGTTTATCCAAATATTGGCTTCTTAAGCTTACATTCCAATTAAAAGTTCCAATTCAACCTTCTATAGGTCAAAATCAAGCTACTATTCAAACCTTCATATTTTGGAGGAAGAAGAAGAAGAGAGAAAGAAAAATGAACATCTAATTAGCCTTTCTATAAGATTTTACCAAGGGAAAAAGGAAGAGAATAAAAAATAATCCATAGATCTAAGCTTACCTAGATGGATCTACAAATATTTCTACTACTCTTCTTGATTCTTCACAATCCTCTTCAAGATATCCGTAGTAATCTCTTATACATGTGTTTGTGTTCTATTTCGGGGATTTTGTTGGATGGTAAATTAAAATACAAATACAACTAAATTTTCATCTAATTATGATAAGTACATCAATAGTTATGGTATTCTTTATAACTTGTTTTACTGGACAGAGGCAATACTTATTTTCATTAGTTCTGCACAAGTGTCAATCTGAGCCATCATCAAATTGCATGGCCATCAGTCTGTGTGAACATTGGTCTGGCCATCAATTTGCATGACCATTGATCAACATAACAATTAGTCTGTCCATCAGTCTTTAGGGCTAATGGTCTGGTCATATGTCTACTTAGATAGTGGTCTACATAGATTGATGCAAGTGCAAACCCATGATAGTTCTACACATTATATCAACAATGCTATAAATTTCTAATTCTAACTCAAATTTCATCCATTATTTATGCATTGTATTAAAATTATATTATCTACAATTGTAAAATTAAATTTGATAAATTTTTAGATGATAATTTCTTTATAGATTATTTTTAAAATTAACGTTAATGCTCTTCTCACATGCATGTATAGGTTATATTCATTATCAACTAAATCCCATATCTCAAAATATGAATAATACATACTTTTGATTTGAAAATGACCAAATTTAAGTGAAATGAAATATAAATCAATATATAATAAAGCAAGTTGTTTCAATTAATAGTATAGTTGTATTTAAACATAAGATTATCAATAAATCTTGATATAGGTTGTACATTTCTAGAATATATCAGCATATCATATTCTACTTTTGGGAACAATGGCATTTCTATCCAACAATAAATTGTAATCTGTCAAAATACATGTAATTTTAGTTGACTAAATCTAAACTCAATAATATGTCTCCAACAATTTGTGTCATAAACAAACGAATTGGAATCTTTACCTAAATTCTATAGTGACTTGGAATAGTCATATTCAAATAAAATATTCCATGTACTCTCATAATCTTTCTTACATTATTAGAAAATTGTTGCAAGTTTGATGCCTCTTTGTCTTGCATATCCAGATGTTGGGATTTATTATTCCTTGTTTTTCACAAAAGAATAAGGAATCATTTGGGGTCTTTATAAATCCAAATTGATCAAACATGTCAAATTTATCATGCTTTATTCTTATATTTCTTTAATTGAACTTTATATGTGGAAGTACAATGATTTTAGGATGTCAAATAGTTGTTTGAATTTATTGTTATTTGAAACAACCAATTTACCATCTTAAACAATAGATCTTATAGATCTTTTCTGAGAGGATACCAAATTTTAAAATAGTTTCTCTCCCAACAAAATTATTAAGGTATTTACTTTTGGTCTAGGGGTCCTTCCAAACCATAATTTTGTCCCATTTACCAATATCAAAAATAAAATGAGAAAGAATGTCATATTATTCGAAGGATATTACTAAACAACCAAGACATGTTATAAGATTCTTCATAGAATTCATTAAATATGTTTCACTGATCCTCTTCACCCATAGTGAGTCCTTATTGATAGAAATATCCCAAACATTTATGATATTCCATGCATGTAACATATCTTTGTTTTTTTTCTCAAATTGAACTTTCCTTGATTCCTAGATAAAGTATTATTCTCCCATTTTATAAAATGTAACAATCTCTTATTATCCAAACATCTGAAGATAAATTCCATACATAACTTTATGATATTCTTAAGGATAGATCTATGTATAGGGAAGGAGAAAGTTAAATAATGGTGCATCATACAATGAGTATATTTGTTGATTCCCAATGTGTTGACATAGGAAGAAGATTTGTTTTCCTACAATCTATTTTGCCATTGACCATATCAATAAGGCTAGAGAAATAGTTTTAGAAAGTTTACCTATAATAAAGGAACACCAAGGTATTTTTAAGGAAAAGAACCTTCTCTAACACCTGATACATCAATCAAAAGAATCATGTAAGCCACGTTGATGTAAGAATATAATTCTTAATATGATTAGTGAGGAAAACTAGATTCCACTTAAGAAAAGTCTCTAAAATATGCTTGAGGTTTGATGCATGATGAGAACCAACTCTTGAAAAACCCATATTATTGTTCGTAAATACGAGATGAGAAACATAAAGATCTTTGGACACACAAAGAGGAATGATAGACACCTATTTAGTACTTGATTTCTTCATTTCTAGTAGCACCCTACATGATAATGAAAAAAGTAAAAGGCTACGAGATCCCCTTGTCTAATGCCACTACAAGGTTTAAACATGTCTAAAGGTTGTCTGTTAATCACAATCTAATAAAAAATGGGATTGAGATTTCATCTATACTTTAGATCTATTTAGTGGGAAAACCCATTTAGCGTAAAACAAAATATAGATACTTCAAGTAGATTATATAATAAGATTTGTAAATTGTCACTTGGAGATACATGTTATTACCAAATTTGGTTTTTTAAAATCATTCAACACTTCATTACAAAAAAAAATGTCATCTTGCATACCTCTGCCTTTCGAAAAATCCCATTGATAAGAACCAAATTTATGGGGGCAATATAATTTGTAGAATATTAGACATGATTTTGGGGATATCTCTAAACACACATTGCACAAGGATATTGATATATAGTTTTAAAATTTCATTAGTATAAAGCCATTTCATAATAAGGGAAATGAAAGTCCCATTAGGCCTCTTACAACAATTTTTCATGTGAGTTGTGTAACCTTATCATAATTATATCCACATATCACATGGTTGTATCTAAAAAAAAAATTTTTGTTGTTTCACTAATTGTTACTAATGAAATTACAAGATGAGTGTCCTTACACATACTGACCGCACATGTAACACAATCTAGTATCAGAATGACATGGGTCACGTACTATGAATTGTCTATTATATAGTGACATGGTGGTATTGTTAATATTATTGATCATGTACTTCCTTCTCTAATTGGTGGTACATGTTCTCCTCTACCTCTACTAGGTAAGAAGGCCATCAATATTCTCATCCTAAAAGTAGTTTGATTGCATAAGTTCAATAAAATGTTAGGCTAGTGATAACACTCAATTTTACGTACTTTCTGTATATATTTTACACCACTTTTAGTATATCTTTTATTAGCTTTTCACATATTTTTTCTATATTTTTTACTAAAGCCTCACTTACATGGTGTTAGGTATATTCACAATCTAGATCGCAGATCAAGACCACGACAGTGGCCCACTTATACCTCAACCGCGATCGTAGTTCCAGAGCTCTCTAGAGATCGCGATCATCAGGTGTCAAGGAAGGATCACAACTAGTTTATAGACCACGGTCATTGCTCAACCGCAACCTCATGGATGGTCGTGATCAGAACATGCACCTCAAAGATAGACTAGTGGTCGCGGTGTGGATACAGACCATGATCAAGACAGACCATGATCAAGACAGACCATGATCAAGACAGGCTACGATCAAGAAGGACCGCGGTCAGCTTGGAAACCATGGTCACTGACTAGCTCTTGCAAACCGCGACCAAGCGGAAAGACCTCAACCTCGACCACCTGAATACAACCCACAAGCAAACCTTGACTGCAGTTATCACCAGGTCATGAACAAGCTCAGCCGTGGTGAAGGATGAATAAAGCACAAACCACAACCGCGGTCTCACCCTCACTCAACCATGAACATGACCGTAGTCCAAGCTTAAGTTGATGGAATGTGCCTATAAATAGCACACCCACCTGTCTTGTCAGATCATCAGATCATAGATCAATCCTGAGGACCATGAACTGTAGTTGTGTTCTAGATTCATCCCAGACCATCCCATCCATCAGTCATGGATATCTAAAGGTAGAAGCTGAGGAGAGAGAAGATTCAAGACCCCTTCTTCGAGAGAAGAAGACCGTCTATACCATCTATGTGATAAATCTCCGGATTTGAAGAAGTATTGTGTCATATCATGTCTCTTCTTTTCTAGATCTATCATTTCATCTTGTTGTACTTCCCTTATCTTTTCGTGGGCATCTCATGGATCTATCTTTCTTTAACGCCATTATGTTGTCCACAAGTATGAGCGACTAAATACCTTAACTTCAGTTCGGAGTAGCCACCAAGGCCCTCCCAACATGTATATTGTCTCATTATGTTGAATATATGTAATCTTATCAAGATTATTTCCATGTGATGCGATGATTTTGAGTCGCATTTAGAGACATATTTTACTTGTGTTTTATGCATTTATTAGTCATTTTGGTGGTTAATATTGCATAATTCATTTACTTTGGTCTATGATCATTCTCTATGTCAAATCTCCCTTATTTTAGTATTTTGAGCATAAATTATCACAAGAATATGTTTCGTTTCGGCTTATTTGGTTTCATGTTGAAATTTCAGGAAAAATAAGTATCTGCTGCTGTTGATACCATCGACCGGACCACAGGCATCCAGCAACAAGGAGAAGTAAAGTCTCGATACTATCGACAGGAGAGTCGATGGTATCGAGATAACATCAGGTTGCTTCAGAAAAGAGAGTCGATACTATCGACACAAATGTGGATACCATCGACTAGTGGAGCCACAGTGACGGTAAAAGGACAAAATTGACACCTATGAATGTCGATACCATCGACCCACGTCGATGGTATCGAGGTGGCATCAGTTGCGACAAAGAAAAGAAAAGAAATCCATCTGATACAGTGCAGGGTTGATACCATCCATTCGCGTCGATGGTATCAACACCGTTAGATACATGTTTGCTTCAGATTGATCTAAATCTGATGACTGTGGTAATTTGGCGACCTAATTCAGAGAATATACCTAATAATGGCGGCCAAGAGTAATGAATCATGTCATTAGCCACTGCACACGTCCCGACAAGGTGTGGAGAGAAGAACAGAGCCCAGAAGCATGCCCCAGCCGATCCGGACGCCGAAGAAGATGATTTCCACCACCGAAAGGTGGGAGAACGCGTATTCTACGCCAAGGAGTGCTTGGATCTTCTCCGTTCTGGGGTTTCACCACTCAATCATGTTTTTCTCCATGTTTCCCTTTTTCTACTCCACGTTTTGCTCTGAGATGAATATGCGAGGCTAATCCCCTTTGTCTTTAGGACTGGGAGTAGCCCGGGAATTCATTGTATGACAATTTTATCATAGTATTCATATTTTATCTCTTAAATCCATGGTATAATTTCATTTTCTCAATTATATTGTTATGCTTGATCACCATAATAATAATCTAATGCCCTTAATTACTTTGAAAGAAGAATTAATGGTTGAAAAGAGAAGAAATTCACGTTAATTGACAAATCCCTTGAACAAGGTGGTGTAAGGTTAATGGTGGATACCGAGAGATCGATTTTAATGCACCTAGTTTAGGGTATAGGTTACTACGACGGTGGAACCGACCTAGACATAGGTAGTGAATTGTACCACGACAGTGGGCAATTCTGATTTCAGGCCACTACCCGGATAGAGAGATAAATTTGAATGACCGAATAGAATTTAATACAATGAAAACCTGCGGTGAAACCACAATCCTAAAGAACTCATCTTGAATTGATTAAACTAAACATTTGATCGATTTCTTTGTTTTGTTTTATTTTCATTTTCTTTTAATTTTAACAACAACTTCCAACTCTTTAATTGGTCTAGCTGATTGCGAGTAGTTAGTAGTAGTCTCTGATAATTCATGTGTCCCTGAGTTCACCTCGGGCCTCACAAAGGCCTATATTACATTGACACGTACACTTGCATTTCTACGCACGTAAAAGCGTGTCAAGTTTTTGGCGCCTTTGCCGTGATACGACAAATTTTCAGAACTACGAGTGCTGCAAGCGGCCACTCTAGGCCACTTTTTATTTTTTTTATTAGTTTGAAATCATTTCAAAAATTCATAGTCTATTTTCAAAATTTTTGTACTCGTCAAGCACTGTACTGAACTTAGATTTTTATTTTTGCAGGTATTGTGCATGGTGCAGACGCGTAGCACCGACTACACGCGGCACGCACTAGAGGTTACATTGTTGGGACCAGAAGATGAGGAGGGGTACAATCAAGATCACTTAGAAGAAATAGATTCAGAATCCAAACAAGAAGAAATGGCAGAGGAACAAACAATATGGGAGAAGATCAAGGCTTCTTCTTCATCTGCTTCAAAGGGGCCGATCAAGAAGCAGGCGATCAATATTCCGACATACAAGATTGATCCTCGTTAATCAACTTGGTGAAGTCGAATGCATTCCATGTGCTCAAGAATGAAGACCCAGTCACGCATATAAGTCAATTTGTGGAGAATTGTGACATGATAAAAATTGACAGATTTCCACAAGAGACTCTTTACTTGAAGTTGTTCCTGAGTTCTCTAGTAGGGAATGCATGAGAGTGGTTGCACAATCTGGACGATGAATATGTGGAATCCTGGAACCATATGGTGGAGGTTTTCTTTGAAAGGTTCTTCCCGCCCGAGAAGACCAACGATCTAATCAGAAAAATTCACAACTTCACTCAGAAGGCAGGAGAGACCTACTCGGAGACGTGGGAACGCTTTCAAATTATGTTAAGGAGGTGCCCACACCATGGTCTGGATAAGAAAAAACAGGTTAAAATCTTCTATTTTTCTCTTAATGAGCATGATAGAAGTAACCTTGATTCAGCAGGTTCAGGGTTTTTCTTAAATAACACAGATACAAGGTGCTGGGAGATACTGAAAAATATGGAAAAGAAGCAGTCTTGGGGCGATAGGGATGCACCAGAATAAGTCAAAGTTGCAGGTGAGTCCAGGGCCATCAGGGAGCTGAATGACAAGCTAGATCTTCTAGCCAATAAATTGCTTGCCAAAGAAGATGCATCATTTGATGAGGAAGCCCATGTCAAATTTATGCAACAACAGGGCTATAGGAATAATGATTATGCTTGGAGGAGGGACAAGAAGTTCTCATGGAAGGATCCAAAAAACTTCCTACAAGATCCTGATGTAAATCCACAACCAAGAGCCGAAGATAAAAGCACTGAGTTACTTAGTTAAATGGTGCAACAAAATTAGGAGATGATGAGCATGTTTAGTAAGCAGTTGCAGTCTCAGGGTGATATTTTGACCAAGTTTGGACAAACACTACAAAGTCATGGAGCACAAATGAGGGCACTGGAGACGACCATGACCCAAATTTCTAATGAAGTGGCAGCCATAAAGCATGCCAATCAACAACGACAGGCAAAAAATGCAGAAGTTGTTCAAGCACATCATCAAGTAAAATATATGTATGTAATTAATGAGGTAGAACCCCCAGTGGTAGAGGCCTAGGATAAAGGTAAAATGATGTTCGATACGGAGGCTATACCAGCAATACCATATCCTCACGATCATTATGGACTACTAGGCGGATATTGTCCATTAAGAAAAGCCCGCCAAGAGCCCATGATGGTCGCACCCACACCTAGGCAAGAAGAGCAGGTGAAGGCCATGCGTAAAGGTGAAAATGTATCCACCGTGAGAGAGGAGCCACAACAAGTTGCACCTGTTGAAAATGATCTACCAGAGTCTACGCCAGGGGGTGACATTGAAGCAAGCTTGGGGGAAATTGCCCCGAAAAGCCCGGATAACTCAAGGTCGAAGAAGGAGCATCAACATTACATGAATTTCTTGGAGATGTTCAGAAAATTCCATGTCAATATTCCATTAGTGGAGATGATAGAGAAGATTCCCGCCTATGGGAGGTTTATCAAAGAAATTATCAACAAGAAGAGGCAGATTAAAGACATAGATATTTGCCGAGTGAATGAAATGGTGAGCTCAATTATTCATGGGAATTTACCACTGAAGAGGAAAGACCCAGGAAGCTTCTATATTCCATGTTTTATAGGTGATCAACATTTTCCACGAGCATAGTGTGATTCGGGCGCTAGCATTAATCTTATGCCACTGTCCACATTTCAAAAGCTTGGGTTGAAGGAGAAAAAGAAATCATCTGCAACTATTGAGTTGGCAGATGGGTCCATTGTGAAGCCATACGGAGTGTGCGAGGATGTGCTAGTCAAGGTGGACAAGTTCATCTTTCTGGTGGATTTTGTCGTCTTGGACATGCCACAGCTTAAAGGTTGTGAGATGCTATTGGGTAGGACATTTCAAGCAACAGTTGATGTTGTTACTGCCATTGGGAGAGGTACATTGACATTGGGGATTGGCCAAGATTGAGTTTAGTTCAAACTACCACACGATCCCCTAGGCACACTCTCCAAAGTTTTACGTTGACGATGAGCTTCAAGTCATCTAGCCTAAGAAGTTAAATAAAGGCGCTTGTTGGGAGGCAACCCAGCCATCGGTACTTTAGTTTAGTTTTGTTTACATTTGTAGTTTGATTTGTTTTGACTTTGTTTTTAGTGTAAAAAAGATACCGTGATCGTTTGCTCATTGTGCAGGATTGAGGCCGAGTCGATACCATCGACCCTTGTGTTGATGGTATCGACCATGGTACAGGTTGGCGACTACAGAAATCATACTGCGTCGATACCATCGACGGCCTCGTCGATGGGATCGACATACCAATAGGCAGATCGCAAGCAGAGGTCGATAGTATCGACATGGGTGTTGATACTCGCGAGATCTCTAGAGATATTCATAAGAAATCGTCTCAGTAAAGTCGATACCATCGACGGACCTATCGATGGCATCAACACATTCACATACAGAAGGCGGCGGCCGACCTAACAAGGGAGTTTCCCTAATCAGAGAGTCGATACTATAAACTTTCATCGATAATATTGACGCCCCACATCACCGATCCGCGAGAGGAGATCAATGGTGATCGCTGCAACTAGAAAGTCGATCTGTGGGATGGGTCGATACCATCGACACCTGTCGATAGTATCAACACGTCAGCGATCCGGGCCTCGCAGATCCAGCCATCGATGATCGTCGATACCAGCGGCAGTATGGATTGTGATACGCATGTCGATACCATCGACCCGCGTCGATGGTATCGACGGGCACACAGCAGCTCCGGCGTCAGCTATATATGAGGAGGATTGTCGTCATATGACATTACAACCCCAGAGCAATTCTTCTCCACTTGCGCCGAGCGTCCTCCAGAGCAATCTGAGCCCGGAGACGAGCACCCAAGAGCAAGTTCTTCATCGAGCAGAGATTTCCTTCTCCGATCTTCACCCAGCTCTTTCTCTACTCCTCCTTCTTCCGCAACCATGGTGCATGTTGTTGGTGCATCTTCTTCGCGCGCCAATCTGATGGACATCTCGGAGCTCGTTCCTCCACCGACTGCATCGATCTCATGCCCGCAGATTGTCCATCCATCTACAGAGGTCAAGAAGATCTATGAGGAGATCATGAAGAGGAAAATTGAGCCGACCCGCTATGTTGAGCGGGAGACGATCCACAACTTGGGGTTCAACGCTAATCTCGCCTACGTCTTGAAAGGGCAGGCGAGACACACGATCAGGACGCCCGACGAGATGGAGTACCATGCCGATGGCCAGCCGTTCTTCGGTGACTGGACGACATATAAGGAGTTGGTGGCTGAATTCATGGCGTCGCTGGACGTCTGTGTTGTGCCAAACGACATCATTGCCACGAACGGCGAGTGGATCAAGGGTCGGGTGTCTTTCCGGCTGTACAACAATACTACAATCTTACACTCCGTCAGTTCAATGAGATTTACAACTGGAATCATTCACGAAGTGACTACTGGCGGTCGGACAACCGGACCGACTACGACGCGATCTTCGTCGAGCTTGTGACGGTACCACTGGGCAAATCGGTGAGCTACCACAACGCAATGGTAGAACACTTCGAGCATCCGTTCATGCAGATTCTTCATCGGATGCTGTGTTCTACCCTGTTTGCTAGGGGTGATTTGTCTCTTAGCAAATTCTAGGAGACATACCTGTTCTTCTTGTACAAACTACTCAACTCCCAATAATGCAACTGGGGAGCCTTCTTTCTGTAGTGGGTTTTGGCTGTAAAGCGGAGTACGCGGAAGGCTCCAATTCACTTTGGAGGACTCATCACTCCGCTGGCACACTACCTTGGGCTGAACTTCGGAACCTTGACTCCGCTCTCCAATAGAAGCAAGGTCAATTTGCAACATCTTCACCGATCAAACCTCATCTTGCTTCAGGA
This sequence comes from Alisma plantago-aquatica, assembly GCA_963693085.1. Lineage (NCBI taxonomy): Eukaryota > Viridiplantae > Streptophyta > Magnoliopsida > Alismatales > Alismataceae > Alisma > Alisma plantago-aquatica. The sequence goes on from OY856411.1 coordinate 254,367,025, forward strand.
TGGTTTACCTTATGCTCATTGCCATGTAAACCACGCATATGAAGAATGTTCGGTTCCCAATCCTGTCTTCAATATCGAAGGTGCTCAACATTTTTGATGGCCCATCATAGCCATTGCTGACTCTGATGAAGACAGCGGCAACGACGTCGACAACAATAATTGCGACGAGGCTGAAGAGGAAGAGGAGACCTACACTCCTCTTCGGGCACGAGTGGCACCTAGGAAGCGTCCTCGCATGCAGCCGGGTGCATCTTCATCTTCACAGCCTACACCACCACCACCGCCCTCGCAGCCAAGCGAGGATGTCTATTCTATGTAGGGAATGTATGCTATGCTGCAGGACATACAGCAGACGCAGTAGCATCACACTACGGTGTATACCGGTATTCAGGAGACTACGAACCGGTTACTTGACAATTAGAGGACAATCTTCGAGAATGAGCACCTCCTTCTTGGCAACCAACAACAGATTCATGACAGGTTGCATAGGATGGAGATGCATCAGCAACCCTTCTATGATCACTACTGGAGCCAGAACTACTTTGGGGGGTATCCACAACCTCCACCCATGCCCCAGTATGATCCTAGCTTTCAGGGAGAGTACCCATCCTGGGACCCTACGGCTCCACAGTACCCGCCTCTGCCAAAAGTGTAAATCGGTATCTCTGTTCCAACCTTTAAGATTGTTTTTGACTATGAGGCCATAGTCGAATTCAATCTTAGGGGGGGAGTTGGAACAACTCTATCTTTTATTTTTTCAGTTTTTAGTTTTATTTTGTTTGTTCTTGTCATTTATTTCTTACAATCTTAGTTTGTTTGTAGGATCCACGTTCTATCTAGTGTAATTGTGGATGTCTTAAGTCATGTGTCATCTCATTTGCTTGTACATGGATTAAGGGAAAATTAAAATTTTTTTGAGTGTTCGCAAGCTTGAGTGTTGTTCAACTTTGAGCACATAACTTAAGAAAATGATTGGTTTTGTCAACTTTAAAACATAAAATCACAACTTTACATTCCTAATGATTCATGAAAAGTGGACGAAATTGGTTGTTTGAGCCTAAACTGACCAAATGATAATGAGACTCTAATTTGAAGCAAGAGAGAGAAACCTCTTAACTACTACACATGTCAGTAAGGATGGACACATAATAATTTTCAAAGGTTCAGTCAATTAGTCTTGTGATCTTTCCACCTCATTGTTTTTCACAATCCACCATAAGAATTGGAAGTACTTTACAGTTTTAATCTTTTTGATTGCATCTCATGTAGATAGGTTTTGCACTGCAACCACTTTCACATGTTTTACATGAAAAAAAAATAGAATAGTGATACATGCACATTATCCTTAGGTGCATGTCATTTAGTTGCATTCATAATTTTTATGCATAGAGTACATCATGTAACTTATTTCTTCTCTAGGGGTGATTAGTTGTTCCATACCTTCATAAATGCTTCAAATATTTGAGCTATGCAGAAAAAGTGAGCCCAACAACTAATTCATTGTCAATTACGGATATAAGGGCTTAAGAAAAAAAGAGTGAAAAAAAATGAAAAAAATGAAAAAGAAAAAGAAAGTTATTAAGAATCAAGTAGAATAAGAGGGAGAAAGGAACATAGTCTCACTTGCATTTTTAGATGAGTAAGTACATGATGAAGCTCAGTTAGATATCCATCTCATTTTGAGACGGGATGTTAGTGCATGCATCATTCCACCCAATCTTAGGCATTAGGGCATGTTCATGTGCAAATGTATCATTTAGGGCATTCTTGTTTTATGCATGTTGAAAACGTATACTGCTTCCATTTCTACCGTTAGCCACCCATTCCATCCACCCGTTGCTCGAATTTGTAGGCCACCGTGATTTTCTCCTCATTTGTGAATATCAGGAGAGTTGCTTCCATGTAGATGGTAGTTAGGGCGAGCAACGTAGTATAGGAGATTACAAGATGCACCGAGTCTGGACCGACAAATTTTATTATGTTAACTGCCTTATGTGATAGTGTTCATCAGTTTTGAGGTAGATATCTTTTATGGATGATTACTGTCTCCTTTAGGGTAATTATTATTTTGTGGTTAGTGAGGGTCGGAATGTGAATGTCCCGTGGGGATCATATGGTAATGTTTGTTGTGATGATATGTTCTTTAGTTGACTCTGGCAATTCTACTCTAAAGTTTTGTTACTCGAGGGCGAGCAATGTTCAAGCTTATGGGAGTTTGATGTGATGATTTTGAGTCGCATTTAGAGACATATTTTACTTGTGTTTTATGCATTTATTAGTCATTTTGGTGGTTAATATTGCATAATTCATTTACTTTGTTCTATGATCATTCTCTATGTCAAATCTCCCTTATTTCAGTATTTTGAGCATAAATTATCACAAGAATATGTTTTATTTCGGCTTATTTGGTTTCATGTTGAAATTTCAGCAAAAATAAGTATTTGCTGCTGTCGATACCATCGATAGTGGTCGATACCATCGACCGGACCACAGGCAGCCAGCAGCAAGGAGCAATAAAATCTTGATACTATCGATAGGAGAGTCGATGGTATCGAGATAACTTCAGGTTGCTTCAGAAAAGAGAGTTGATACTAACAACATTCCTCGTAGTGACAGTCTTCATCATGATGACCATCTTCATGTCACTCTTATCGCTCTTCTTCTTGTTCTTCATACTGATGCCCATCCTCATAACGACCATGTCTATCATCATCCGTTTCTGGTGGAGGTGGGTTGTGTGCATTTCTTTTGTTCCGCTCATCTCCTAAGAGAGTAACGTCCATGCAAGGCGGCATGGCAAAAGGGCGTAAAGCCGAACGAGTTGCTTCTTCCAGGGTGCCTGAATAGACCGTACAGTCAAGCTAGAAAACTGAACTGGTCCAAACAAACTATTCTACACAAACTTAGGTTAGAAAACTTAAAGGAACTATGTTGTCAAGCTTATTGCTAAGCTTGAGGCACATGAGTATAGTAAGCAGACTCAGGTTCTTAACAATGCCATTTTTCCCTTGTCCCTGGAAACAGCTCCAAAATGTTGACCGGCCTAAATCGCACATTCAAAAGGAGTGGATTTAGAGTAGTCAGACTTTTAAAGAGATAACCCGACTCTTAGGCCCCCACAATGATAAATGGGGTCTGATGTAGTTATCAGGGTCGAACACAGGGACAAGGTTGGGAGTGTTAAGCACGCATAATCTAGCACTCATATACTCCAACCAAAGAGGGAATGTAAATGGTGTTTCCTAAGGAACAGTGGCACGCAAACTAAAGTAGTTCAAAGGAAACAAGAACAACAAGAACAAAAGAAATGAAAGAAATAAGATGAAACAAGTATATGGGAGGAAACCTAGGTTGGGGTTCACCTCTAAAGCATCTCACCAACATGCAACATCATCTCTCTCTCTCTCGCATACTCTTACCAAGATTACAAGCAACCATCCAAAGTATCCATTCCACTCTCTCTCAAGATGAGGAAGGATTTTAGTCTAAGCGTAGCCTCTCTCTCGAGATGACCACACGTAAACTTTGCAACATAACATATGGTTTTAAAGCCTTGGCATTCCAACACTCTCATGCATTCATACTACTCCATGACATGTGATAAAAGTGATATTACTCTATCGAGATATCAACCATCAAACATCACAAGATGGTATCTAAGCATACAAGTGAAGCATTAAAACAGGGTCCATGGTGACACGCTTTTTACGTGCGTAGAAATGCAAGTGTACGCGTCAATGTAATATAGGCCTTTGTGAGGCTCGAGTCAAACTCAGGGACACATGAATTATCGGAGACTACTACTAACTACTCGCAATCAGCTAAACCAATTAAAGAGTTGGAAGTTGTTGTTAAAATTAAAACAAAATGAAAATATGACAACACAAAGAAATCGATCAAATGTTTAGTTTAATCAATTCAAGATGAGATCTTTAGGATTGCGGTTTCACCGCGGGTTTTCATTGTATTAAATTCTATTCGGTCATTCAAATTTATCTCTCTATCCGGGTAGTGGCCTAAAATCACAATTGCCCACTGTCGTGGTATAATTCACTACCTATGTCTAGGTTGGTTCCACCGTCGTAGTAACTTATACCCTAAACTAGGTGCATTAAAATCGATCTCTCAGTATCCACCCTTAACCTTACACCACCTTGTTCAAGGTATTTGTCAATTAACATGAATTTTGTCTCTTTTCAACTGTTAATTCTTCTTTCAAAGTAATTAAGGGCATTAGATTATTATTATGGTGATCAAGCATAACAATATAATTGAGAAAATGAAATTATACCACAGATTTAAGAGATAAAATATTAATTACTATGATAAAATTGTCAAACAATGAATTCCCGGGCTACTCCCGATCCTAAAGACAAAGGGGATTAGCCCCGCATGTTCATCTCAGAGCAAAATGTGGAGTAGAAAAAGGGAAACATGGAGAATAACGTGATTGAGTGGTGAAACCCCTGAACAGAGAAGATCCAAGCGTTCCTTGGCGTAGAATATGCGTTCTCTCGCCTTTTGGTGGTGGAAATCATCTTCTTCGGCGTCCGGATCGGCTGGGGCGTGCTTCTGCGCTCCGTTCTTCTCTCCACACCTTCTCGGGATGTGTGCAGCAGCTAATGATGTGATTCATTTCTCTTGGCCGCCGTCATTAGGTATATTCTCCGAATTAGGTCGCCAAATTACCACAACCGTCAGATTTAGATCAATCTGAAGCAAACATGTATCTAACGCTGTCGATACCATCGACGCGAGTCGATGGTATCGACCCTGCATTGTATGAGTTGGATTTCTTTTATTTTCTTTGTCACAACTGATGCCACCTCGATACCATCGACGCGGGTCGATGGTATCGACATTCATAGGCGTCGGTTTTGTCCTTTTACCGTCGTTGTAGCTCCACTAGTCGATGGCAGACAAATAAGAATAACTATTCAACACAAGGTAGTAACCAAACTTGTCAAGGAGTAGGACCAAATCAAGGGTTGAGTCAAGGCCAAGGTCAAGGATAGGGTCAGGCGAAAGATTACAACCAACCTGACTTGGTGACTCAATTATTCGATTTTGCCAAGAGACAGGCTACCGTAAATGATCATCTAGCACAAAGTTCCCTAGCCAACTTGGGATTCATGACTACAATGCAAGTCCAAATGGTAGATATGCAAACGCATCAGTTCCAGATAGACCAACAGCTCACACAGTTGGCTGAGCTAGTAAAGAACCCCTTAGGAAAGATGCCATCAAACACCGAGACTAAAAAAATGGCAATCCTCCAATAAGGGAGAACTTTATCAATTCTGGAATAGGAAATGACAAAGAAGAAGAAATAGTCGAAGAACCAAAATAGGAGAAGGAAGTTTCTTGTGAGAAGTTTGTTGACAAGGAGGGGCCACTACTACAGAAACAACATTCAATGTCACTTTTCTAGGCGTCGGTTATTTACAAAAACCGCCGCCTATAACCTTCCATGTCGGATATTTAGTAAATCCGACGTCTATATTCGAAGACCAGCCAGACACAAGTACTTCTTTGTATTCAGCGTCGGCTAGGTAAACAAACTGACGCCTAAAATAGCCCGCGAAATCCAAATTTCGAGTGAAAAGAAAAAGTGTCACACACATCGTCGGTTTTTTAGACACAAACCGACGTCTATGTATGATGAGAATTTGCACGAAAAGTGTCACATACAGTGTTGGTTACCCTTTGATAAATGACGTTGATAAAGGTTCCCGCCAAATAATTTTAGGGCAAATATTGTTCAATTGGACGTCGGTTTTTACGATCAACCGACGCTGAAGATGTTTAGGTGTCAGTTTTGTTGACAACCGAAGCCTTTCATGAACTTAATACCATGACGATCACCCGACTCTTCCCCTTTCTTTTGTTTCATTGTGAGAATTTCTCCCCCACTATTGCTGCCGCCCGACTGCAACTCCCACCCTCTGCTGCTGCTTCTTGTGCGCCGCTGCGGCTCCACCGCTGCTCCCTGCTCCTTCTGCGCCGCCGTCTCTAGTCCTAGTCGTCGCATCCTGCGGCTACCTGCCTGCCCTGCGTCGGTGGTCCTAGAGGTCGCAGCGCCTGCCCTGCACTGACGGTCCTTTGCTCGACCTCACCTCACCGCTGACCTGTTGACCTCACCTCGTTGCCGACCTATCGACCTCACCTCGCCTCGACCTCGCCCTTCTCGCTTGCCCAGGTACCTGCCGACCTACCCAGGTGGCACCCAGGCACCTAGCCTAGTTAGGCCTCTGGGATGCCTGGGCGATGCTTGGGCTGTGCCAAGGCACAATGCTGCTGTGTATTTTTTTAAAATTAAGTTATTTACTGATTTGTTTTTACTTATGTATAGATTTGTATTTATTTATGTATTATTTCAGGAATTAATTGATCATCTACTGCTTCCCGCCTTCTCCCTCCCTATCGCCTACTCACCTGCCTGCTTGCCTGCCTACTCGCCTACCCTCTGTCTCGCCCAAACAGAGGTAAACCCTGTTTTATTACACTGCTTGATCTTTAATCACTTAGACTTAATCAACATTGTTACTTGTATGATCCTAGTGATTAAAAGCACTCTTTCCTGGTCCCTTCTGTAATTAATATTCCCTTGAGATGAGTGTTAATTGATCTCGTTTTCTTACTTTCCTTGTAATGCCATCTTTTATGTGCTATGACCTAGTCACCTTTAGAGTATTAAAGTGATGCAACTTGTACACTTGTTAAATTTGAATCTATAAATCCTATGAATTGATATCACCCCAAAAAATCAGTAGTCACTATTATGTCTTGTACACTCTAGAATCAAGATCTAATACTCTTATGCTATTTTAACACCGTGAGACATTTTTTGCTCATTCTAGTGGATTATTATGACCTATGATGACCTAACATGAAACCATGCTATTAATGATATGATTTACATATCTATTATTGTGTTTGTTGGCCTAGAAACCTGTCAAAGATTTACTGATGAGGAGTAAATCTTGGATTGTCCCCGGTTTGGGACTATCCTTGAACACCTAATCTCACTTAGGATGTAAATGTATAATGTGTATTGGGTTTTCGAGAAAATTTCGGTAGCATTTCCCCATTTGTTCTATAAGTACATATGTACTTAGAGAACAATGGGGAAATGCTGCCGAAATTTTCTTGAAAACCCAATACACATTATACACTTACTAGTGAGACTAGGTGTTCAAGGATGGGATAGGTGGTACACATTTATTATATATCAGAATGACATCACATGTGTTTGTTGTCCTATAAAGTGAACAATCATTGTTCTTTATATTACTTGTACATTGGTATAAATTAGAATGAACAATCACTAAATTATATATTGTTTGTATGGAGTATAAATTAGAATGAAAAATCTTATGCTATTTTAATACCATGAGACATTTTTTGATCATTCTAGTGGATTATTATGACCTATGATTACCTAACATGAAACCATGCTCTTAATGATATGATTTACATATCTTTTATTGTGTTTGTTGGCCTAGAAACATGTCCAAGATTTACTCATTAGGAGTAAAACTTGGATAGTCCCCGGTTTGGGACTGTTCTTGAACACCTAATCTCACTTAAGATGTAAATGTATAATGTGTATTGGGTTTTCAAGAAAATTTCGGTAGCATTTCCCCGTTTGTTCTGTAAGTACATATGTACTTAGAGAACATCGGGGAAATGCTGCTGAAATTTTCTCGAAAACCCAATACACATTATACACTTACTAGTGAGATTAGGTGTTCAAGGATGGGATAGGTGGTACACATTTATTATATATCAGAATGACATCACATGTGTATGTTGGACTAGAAAGTGAACACTCATTGTTCTTTATATTACTTGTACATTGGTATAAATTAGAATGAACAATCACTAAATTATATATTGTTTGTATGGAGTATAAATTAGAATGAACAATCTTATTTTCCTATACATTGATAAAAGATCACAATTGTAGAGGCATGTATGTTTATATTTTTTTATTGAAGATAAATGTTTTCTTTTTTAATATCAATATCATTTTCAGATTTGATGTTTCATTTTCTTCTAGTTAATACAAATGCTAAATGTTTGCCTTTTAAATGACATTTTCAGATGGCTGACCATGATGAGCATGATGTCCATGATGAGCATGAAGTCCATAATGAACATGTTGTCCATGATGAGCATGGTGAGGATACCAATGTAAGTTCTAAAAACATATCTCATATTTCTATAAAATTCATTATCTTCTAGTTATGTCATATATCCCATATTTCTATATTGGGCTAATTCAGTGTGTTTATTTTTGTCAAATTTTAGGTTGATGATGCACGTGTACCCACTGAAGCACTGTAGGAACTTGATGCGCATCACCAAAAAGTTAACAAGAAAAGGGGCATCACTCTGTTGAACAAGTTAATAGCGCTAAGTGGCAGTGGATCCAAATTGGTTGTGGAGTTTGATAATGGAGGAAATGTAATTGGAGTGAACCGCAATAATTTTGTAAATTATCATGGGGTTGTCACTCGAAGCCATTGTGGTTTTAAGTATGATAATTGGCATAAAGTTCCTCAGTCAAAGAAATACTTGATATGGAAGAATTTATGCGTGAGTTATTATTATTTGCAATTCTATTTTGTAGATTACAAATTCTATTATTTGCAATTTTATTTTTGGATACTAGTTAATAACAATTCTATTTTACAAAATTTGTTTGCATTGGATGAGAAGTTGCATCGTAAAAGCATGATGCAACACGCTGGAAAGATGCTTAGGAACTATAGGAAAAATCTCAACAGAGAATACATAAAAGATGGTGATAAGAAGAAGTCAGCCCTTGAACAGTGGAACTTCTTGGACAAAGAAGATTGGGACAATTTTGATGCTTCAAGAAAATCTAAAGAATTCAAGGTATTAGGCGTCACTCCCAATTTAATTAATATACGTTGTATTCTCCTTTCAAGATTAACATTTAGTGCTACTAACCAAATCATTAATGTGCATACTAACTAGGCCCTCAGTGAGGCACAAAAAGCAAGGCGTGCACTGAATGTGCATGACCACACTATGGGTCCAAAGGGCTATGCAAGCGTTCGCCAAAGATGACAGGCGGAGTCTGCTACTACTCAGGAGTCCTCTACTATAGGTAGCACACCTCTTCCTTGCCATGATGTTTGGATAGTTGGGAGGAAAAATAAGAAGGGATAAATAAGGAAGCCCGCAACTGCTGAGGCGGCTGCAAAAATGGTAAAATACAGCTCTTAGAGAAATCATTTGAATATTGATTATTTTTGGTGTTAACTTACCAATTTCTATTGATGGTGATTAGCGGGAGCTGCACGAGCATAAAAAACAAGGCACGCTCATCCCTCAAGGCACAAGGGATGAATTGACAGTTTCTCTGGGTAACCCAGAGCATCCTGGACGTGTTAGGGGTGCAGGCGTTGGTGTGGGCATCAAAGCATTCTTTGGACCATCCCAGCGCAAACCCAGAGCGGGACTTTCACAAGAAGAGGTAACCTATTCTTTTTTTAGAATGTTACTACAAAAGGAAATTCAATAATAAGAAGCTAATGTTTCTTTTATCCATGTATGGGAGAATAATAGAGTCGAGGATATAGTTGGTAAGAAGGTCAATGATATAGTTGTTGAGAAGGTCAAAGAAGAAATAGTGCGGTGGCAGGCATCTCAGGCTTCCAATCAGCCTACGACGACCTACTCTTCTCCTGATGTATAGACTGAGAGTAATCCTGTAGACCCACCACCGCCTAACACGTCTATTGTAAGTATCGTTTATGACATTGTAGCTAGTCTTTTCAATATGATATGTTTTCAAGATGATATGTATATATGTATAATATTATTTACGTAAATTTGTAGGCATTGAAGCCATGCCGCATAAAAATGCAAGACTATGTTGTTGCAGAGGCGCAGGCTTACCCATCCATTCCTAGGGCAACGTTTCACGAGACTCCAATGCCACAGGGCTACGTTCGTGTGAGCCCGATACATGTATTACCCGATTGGAGGGAAGCTACATTGCCATATCCCCACCTGGATTTTGATACACTTGCAGAGGCAGAAGGTGGGGTGATATTGTGGCCCAAAGCTGATGTCGTCTACACTACTGAAATTCTAAGATAATTTTACATTACTTTAGATTATTAATGTGTATATATGAGGTCAACTGATCTGAAATTATATATACAGGTTAAAAAGAAGACACACAGAGTACCTAGGCCTCCAGCTCCACTTCCTGCATTACCAAGTTGGGTTCCAACTGACCTAACATACCTGTTAGGTCCTGCTTGTAGGGGAATGGCATGTTGGTTACGGGCACATAATATACATTACCCTATAATTGTTTCTTTAGAAGAAGATTATGCAGGTCAATCATACGAAAGCTCTTTATTTATACAAGATATTATTGAGTTGTTTATGTATGATTGGTTAAATACATCAATGATAGAGACATGGATAAGGTGAGATCTTGTTTATACATCCATATATCCTGTGTAAGATCTGGTGATCTAGTTTCTTATATATTAATGCATACGTAATACATGTTTTGCAGCTACTTAGTCGAAGATCAATGCAAACAATTTGCATTTGATCATGTGGGATTTTTTATTCCATCATTGATTAGTATGGTAGCTAAAGACCCTGATAGTGTTCAACAATATTGTATTGATGCTTTTACAATTTTCGGTCAGCAAAAGAAGACGATAATAATAGCTCCATTCAATGTCAGGTAAGTTTACTTTATTTATAATTTGGACTTAAGAAAATTACATTTTTATTGTGGATTTTGAGTTATTAATTTTTAACTTTTTTACCTCTAGCGGTAGGCATTGGGAGTTACTAGTTATTGTGCCTGGGACGTTCACTGTTTATTATCTAGATCCTGCGAGGAGTACATTGAATACTAAAATTGGACACGTAATGAGAATGCCATTATTCTGGTGAGAAATATTTCATTTTTATATCAGTTAACATCTATTATTACTATTTAATTATGCAATGTACTGTGTTACATTAACATGTAGGGGTTTAGATGAGTTCAAAAAGGTTGGAGAAACAGTCCCAAGGAGAAAGAACCAGCCAATAATTTGGGAGAACGTAAAAGTAAGTTCCCGACTCCAATGTATATATTATTGATGTGAACTGTGCTTAGTTGTATTTTTTAATATTTTGTATGTTTCAATTTATAGTGTGCTACATAAGACAACGGCTGGGCATGCACATACTATGTGATGCAATTTATGCATATGATTATCAAACATGCTGCATTGGACATCAATACCATACATGAGGTATTATATATAGTCTCATTAGTTAGTATGAAATATATCAATCTTATTTTTATATTATTACTTATATATATACATCATTCTCTTTGCAGGTGTTTAAAACTGACCACACTATAGGTAAACGCTTAAAAAATGTACGTCCTCCATATACACTGGAAGTATTAAATGAAGTAAGAGAAGAATGGGAAAAAGCCATACAAGTAGTGGCGATTGTAAAATATAATTGGGATGTTGATAGCGATGTTGAATGATATTTTTTAAATGAATATTTCTGAATGTTTATACATGTCTGAATGTTTCTACATGTTTTGAATGTTTCTACATGTGTGAATGTGAGAAATGAATTGATGTCTGAATGTATCTACTTGTGTGAAAAAATATATGTTGATTTTGCAGGTTTGTGGCCTGTTTGTAGGCTGATATCAATAGATGTCGTAAACCTACAGTTCAGAAAACTGAACTGCAGGTTCTCATCCTGCTGACCAGCCATAGTAGGCCTACAAACTAATAAGAAAAAAAAAACATAGGCGTCAGTTATTTACAGAACACTGTCATCAAAGGCCTACTGCGTCAGTTATTGGATAAAACCGTCGCCTAATGTGACCACGGCCGTGGTGGAAATGGCGTCGCTTATTCGTATACAACTGATGACTATAGGCTTTATAGCAGTGGTTTTTTAGTTGATAACCGACGCAGAAATTGTCCTAGATGGCGCCCTTTTTCGTGGCGCGAACCCTTTTGGCGTCGTCTTACTATATACAACTGATGCCTATAGGTTATATAGGCATCGGGTATAAAACCAACGTCGAAGAGTTTGACCTTTAGAGGTGCCCACATAGGTGTCGCTTGAAAACCGTCGCTAAAAGGGGTTAAACAACCGATGCCAAAGGCGTGTTCTGTAGTAGTGGACCAACTGAAGGAAGATGTGAGAAAAGTGGAAAAGCAAGGGATCCTGATACTGTAGAAGAAATATTTATGAGGATAAGCCCATATGCACCGAGAATCCCATTTCCATACAAGCTCATCAAGGCCCACCTAAAGAAGAGATATGAAAAGTTCATGGAAGCTATGAAGAAACTCCATATAGATGTCCCATTTCTGGTCAAGCTCACAAACATATCCCTACCTGGGTGAAGCCTACGCTCAACTCATGTTTTGCTCAAAATTATCCTTAGCTCTTTATGCTTATCACATAACCTATCAAACATACTCCCTTGACCAGGGTTTCAACCTATTGTCAGCATTGTTGATGCACTTTGGGTGTAAGTTATACCCTACTTTCCTAAGCCCATAGAGTTTCTATAGGTTCTCCTCTAACCTCATCCATGAAGGAGTTATCCTTCGCTCTAATAGGCATGACCCTCTCCAGGGTTGGGTCGCCAAAGGTACTAAGTCATCCAACCTCTTATGGCATCCCAAAGGCATGTCCAACCAATCACTCGGTCAACCATGACATCTAACTCATCATGTCATCTCTCTTTCTAACCTTCACTTAGGGTTAGGGTTAACGTCATCCTTAAAGGATGTGTTAGGTCTCTACTTTTCATGGAGGTCTCTACCTCTAAGACTAACTCTCTCCACTCATCCTCCTGACAAGGAGGTCTAGCCTCAAGTCTCTCATGAGGGCATGAAAACTTATGTCATATGACCTAAGCATGTATCTATTCTTTAGTTTGCGCTTAATCTATTAAGCTTATGTCCATGACATCTTATTTACATGCTTTTCATTAATTTGGTGGAGGATTCCTTAGACCTTATTAACCTTACCTCATACCTCAAGAGGGTGACAAGAAGAGAGAGAAAGCCCTAATCCTTAAGGTCCTTAACAGAATTTGAGTTGAGAAGGGATGAACAAGATGAGAGAGTTATAAAGGTATCTTATTTTGAGTCATATCCTAAGACATCGCCTAGGCAATCACACAATCTGGGAGTCCTTGTATTCCGACTAGCGGTGCAGAGGAAAATATTGCCAGCCCTCAGACATGATCCTTTTCTAGACACCTCAGTCTTTCAGACAATCCTCTAATAACTCCATCGGTTCTATGGAATTTGTAAAATTTAATAATTATCAAAGATTAAATTAGGAACCTAAGCTCTGATACCAATCGTAATGACCCTGCCTCCCGGTAACCCCCAATTAAGGGAGACCGAAAGGTCAGAGTCGTTATCCAATAACTTGGATCAAAGGTTTGACAAATAATCAATAATAATTATGAAATTCTACTAACTAAATTGAAATCTGGTAGAAAATTAAAACTTTGCATACCTTTTAAAACTTTGGGAATCTATCTATCCAAGCTTGATTATACTCTATCTAATACTCCTTGCACTTTATGTTTTATTTTCACAATGTGTCACTTTACTATTTGTTCATTTCAGGGTTGTACCTAAAACAACGACAAAGAAAATGTCAGTCAGCATATCAAAATATACTGGTATGTGGGGACAACCAAAAGTTTGCACATATGGATAACAATCTAATTATCACAATCAAGTTAATTAACAAGCCAATTTAGACTTTTCAGTATGACATTCTCCACCGCTTTTGCCCTAACCCTGGCATACCCACCTTAGGGTTTCTTTTGCCAATAACTTAAGGCCACCTTCTCAATCCCAAGCTTGGTGCCTGGGGGTCACCACTCATGGTGCCTACTAGTCATGCAATATCATAGGCCACCTTCTCATTCCCGAGCTTGGTGCTTGGGTCACCACTCATGGTGCCCATTGGTCTACCCATCTGGGCCTGACCTTTGGCATCATCCATCAGGGTGGCATGTAGGTGCGAGAATACATACTTCTATTATTAATGTGATAATCATAGTGACTTTATGATTTTTCAAGTAAGAACATTCATCTTTTTAGATTGCATTTAATGCAAGGAAACATTCAGAAAATCCTCGGGAAACTAAGGCAGTTATTCATTATTAACCACATACCTGTACATGTAGATTTGAGACAGAGTAGTCCAATCAATCCAATAAAGCAACTATAAGATTCCTGAAATTACATCTAATTTCCTTTTTAACAAAATCTATCCAAACCATCTTGCTACTTATGGTTTCTAACCCATATTAGGGTATACTTTTCAATTAGGGTTTTACTTCCCTTTACTCTTTATAAACCCTAATTTTCTGATCTATCCTTCACGAAAGTTATTAAGGTCACCTTTTACAAACACATATTCTTAATTCCAAATTAATGCACAATTAACCATGAATTAAGTCGATTAAGCCTCTTTTTTATTAAAGCTACCATTTTCATCCTCCTTAATCTATGACAAAGTCATTATATTCGTTTATCATCACTTCATAATTCATTATGGTCTAAATCACATACGAATGCTATTTATCATTAATCCTACCTTTTATCCACTTGGAACCCCTAATTTCCACATTAAGGGTATCTATCCATGATTAGGAACTTTTATATTCAAAATATCTTAGAACCATCATTCAACAACATATTATCATGTTTTTCGAATTAAATATGATCTTACCCTCTTTTACCCTAAATTAGGGTTATTAACAGCTTAATCATTCTCATATGAAGTAAAAACTCTAATTCATGCAAGAAGTAGCTAGATTTGGTTCCAGTTCATCATTAACTATTCATCAGGTTGCAATTACACAATTTCATCAATTAAGCAGTATGACTTAACCAATATGTTCAATTAGGGTTTCTTAATAAGCACTTTTCATTAGATTAATAGACTTTTGCAATTAGGAATAGATTCAGGTTCTCAAACCAATTTTAATGTGTTCCTCTTATTTTTCTAAGAAATTTTGATATTTTACTTTTATTCATCCGAGCTTCCTAGTAGAATTTATGATTTTTGCAAGTAAAGTCCTTTTTATTAATTTATTTGCTAATTTCCAAAAAAACAAGGATGGCTGGATCCATGGTCCGTTGGACCACTCAAGATCCAACGACCATGGATACGCGCATCAAGTTGTAATTAGAAGAACCTCAAAGATAAAAGTTCCCTTACCTTTCTTCACAAAAGTCGGGGGCAAGGTGGTCTTTTTGTCCTTTATTCTTCTTCTACCTTGTGCTTCTCTATTTGCAACCCAACGATGCCCGGCGGTCAACTTCTAGGTTGACTCTGGGGTTTCGACCATCTTTAAGCGAGTCGATCATCCTGGGAGCTTCGCCTCCCTTCACCAAACTCAACCACAGCCACAATTCTTGTCCTTGCTGTGCCAGCCCCGCCTCCAACCCGCCGGACTCCGGCGAGGAAAACTGGATGGATGAGATGGAAGGTCAAGGCGAATATTTGAATTCGCTATACCGAGTCATTTCTCTCCACTCTCCAAAGGTTGTGGGTCAATGAACTAGCGTGTTGGTGCCCTCATGGATCCTCCCCTATAAATAGGGACGGGGCAAGTCCCTACTGTTTTGGGAACTTTCCCAATCGGCGACCATACCCCCAACAAGTAGGGTTGGTTCTCACCGGATTTCCCTCCTGAGTCCAATGGAGTCATTAACAATCTTGCTCCTTTAGTGGTTTGTGAGGAATCCAAGAGGGAAACTCCCTCTGTTAACCATAGAATCACCGTCCCAATGGGACATAGGCGAAGAGTGTCCAACGTTGGATCAAGATCCAACGAACTTCATTGCTCGAGCTCAAACACAAAGGAAAATACTTTTTCCTAATTCAGAATAAATCCAAATTTTAGTAATTTCTTAGGAAATTCGTATCTCCCAAACCCTTGCTCATTTTTAGGTAAAATTTTAAGGGAAGGTTTTTCTTGGCATTATCTAGATTTGTACGAAATTTGGTTAACAAATAGCAATGGATGAGAAGTCTGCCTTATCTCCCAATTTATCTCATTAATTAATCCAAATTAATTGTTATTTATTTTCCTTTTACACTATCTTTTCCTTTGGGTCCCTTGGACCTCAAGAAATCCTAAAGGCACAGATTCCCATATTGGAGGAAATCTATTTGCCTTTATCTTCTTTTAATTGTCCATTACTCATATTTCCCTTATTCTTCTCATTAAATTATTCCTTTTTGCGGATTCCTCATTATCTCTCTTATTATTTTTCTCATTGGCATTCCTTTTATCATTAGGAATCCTTTGGATATGAAAATCCACCAAGGATAACTCAATTGTACCTCTTTTCACTTATTTTCCACATTTTATCATTATTTTCAATTTCTTTTTTAATAAAGAAATATCTAATTGATCTTTACCTTTCTTATTCCATCCTCTATGCAACTTTGGATTCCTTGGAACCCAAGGAACCCAAGAGGCACGAAATCCCTCTTTGGATTTTCCTTGTTGAGGTTTCAACATATTTCTTTCCTCTATTTTCTTATTTATTCAATAATAGAGTTTCTTTTGTCCTTTCTTTGTTATTGGGCCCAATAGCCAATAAAGGCCACAAATAAATCAATAAGGCTATTTTAAACAAAATTCATGCATTCAATCAAAAGACATCATTATTTATTCATTTATCTTTATTATGTGAAATTATATTTCTCACCAAATGGTCCCAAAATTTGGGGTTGTAACAGAAGAGGAGGAGGCAACGGAGGAGAACCTTGATGATATGATTGATGAGGTTGACCCAGAGATCACAACCCGTCAAAAGTTGGGAAAGGGTGCTACAATCCCATCTTCATCATGGATGCCTCCATAGACCATGCCAACACACCACTCTACCACCTCATTGTGGGAGAGACTAAAACAATAGTCATAAGTAAGGTTGTAGTTGATGATAGAAGAGGAGGATCACCCATGGTGATAACTCGAGAATCGGGTACCTCTAAATCTTGACAAGAGCTCGGGGTCAAGATGCTACCATTTTCTGGAAAATGATGATGACACTGTTGAGGAGGAAATGGATACTGAGCCAGAGGATACTTTGGCATACTTGGAGGAAGATAGACTGAAAGGGTTTGGCAAGGCTCCTGAAGGAATATTGTATAGAAGTGAAATCACCTCCTTACTAAAAATTTGAACAATAGAACCTCCAGTCCAAACACACCTTTAAGGTATCTTGGAGTGGGTGTAAAATTTTCAAATCTTTATTAATTGTATTCAAAACAACCAAAGTATAGCAGCGAAATAAAAACATGACTATATTCAATTATAAAACAAGGGAACATCTTATACTTACATCATAACGATCCATGTAGAGGGAAATCTAAACCACCTCGAGATTGTCTCCAAGCTATAACTTCTCCATCTAAGTCCAAGTCAACATGCCTTGTCATTGAAGTTCTCCACCTAGGTTTGGAAGCATACCCCAGCAAGAAGAGAAACAATAGAAGACAACATGAAAGGTTGGTATGTGCATACTAAGAAGCAAATTGAGCAATTTATAAAGAATAAGGGACATCAAAATAGAAGGCTTCCCATGCAAGAGATAAGGACTACCCAATCGGGCATAAAATAAAAGAACCATCACCATCATAAAAGGAGATACTTGCCATAATCAAAACAATAAAGATTGTGCCACATAAGCACATATCAAGATTTTGGCACATAACCCATCATCAACCTGTATGCATGCGAGATAAGAATAGCCCTAGAACAATATAAATGCAAATGTGGACAAGTCTCATAAACTCAAACCTAATAGAGAAAGGATTACTACCAATCTCCCAAATATATAAAACATGGGCCAAGAATCACACATCTTTCCCTGGGTATGAGGTTTCTTTCCATCCCAAAAGAGTAGGAAATATCACATTTGCTCGGTGGGAAATAACACATCTTCCATAAATAAAAACCAATGCAATTACACTACTCTAGTGCTACTGAATCACATAGCATGTTTAATGTAGAGGCAAGTAGAAAGTATAGTCAGATTATGCAAACTAGTCACCACATAAGTGACTAACATATACATCCACCTCATAAGTGGGCAAAAGACATCACATGTCATCATATAGAGTTCCAACATGAACAAAGTATAATAAAGATTCCAAGTGAATTTCCAAGATCACAAGATCAACACCAAGTAGGGTAGTTCACATGAACCATGATTTACAAAAGAAAAGACGTATGTGTAGGCTATTGTCCATAGGACCAAGAGAAAGAATAATATAAGTGAACTTCTCAACATGGAGTAATAGGGGATACAACATACCTCAACTTTAGACCCACACGTCTAAAGTCACTTCTAGGTCCAAGCCTAGGCATCCAAAGAACCTATTAAGCACATATGTGGGATTAGGGTTAGATTTACATTGATTTCATAAACCCTAAAAATCACTTTTTTCTTTTTATGTGATTTAGGTCATCAGAACCATACCATATTTTATTGTATGTTATTAGGAGTCCAAAACATATTTTATTATATTTTTCTGACATATAAATCATTAGTTATGAATTTTACAAGTTAATTCATCATTAATTAGATCCATTAAAAACACATGTTATTAATCTTTACATTCAGTTATCAAAATATATACCATCAGTTAGATCTTATTTTTCTAATTCCAATGATTATTTTTCCATGGTTTTCTGATTATCCATTCACTAGTTATTAATTTTTAGAAATCGGCCAATCAGGAAATTCCAAAGAAAAGTAGAAGAGAGGGACAGAGAGAGATGAAATGGACCGTTCATGGGTGCCTAAGTGGCTCGCACCCATCTTCATTGAGGCATGAGAAATCAAGAGAGGAAAGAAGACAGACAAAGCATGAAATGACCTTTTTATCCCTTTCTAAAAAACAAAACAAAAGACGAAGAATGAATGGCATAAGAGGGAAAATGTGACGGGGAATCATCCCCTTCACAACCTCCCACCATAGCCAAAGCTTCGAGTAGCAGGCTAAGCCCCAAAAACCATGATCAACTGCAGATGTGTTCCTTAGCCAAAAATAGCATCATCAATGGTTTCATGAAGCCGCCACAAACTCGGTAGGCCAAAAACAACTGTGAGATCATCCACTGGAGCGCACCCAGACCACCCCGGGGTCACAAATAGGAGAAAAAAAATAAAAAAGGGAGAAAATAGTGAGCGACAACAACTTACCCAATTGAAGGTGCCAACACCTTCAAGAAGATACACCAAAGTCAGAATGACGACTGTCTGAGCTTGTACAGAACTTGGAGACGTCAGCGAGACCGAACTCCCAAGCAAGAGTGGCCGGAGAAGGGGAAGAGCTCTTGGGGTCCAGGAAGCCAATCCAAATGGAGGAAAATGTCCCTGGGATACATGTGAAGGTCGAGGACCAAGTTCTCGGCGCTCCGATGGCACATGAATACATGGGAGAGGTGAATAGCGCAAGAACATAGGTTTGTGGAGCACCAGTGTCGACTGGGAGAATGAGGCGATGAAACCTCGATATATATATGATCAAACCACTCATAAAAGGATCAAGATTGCGGTGGGAAAGACAAAAGGAAATGAGAAGGCAAGGAGAGAAAGTAAACTCAGATCAAAACCCTCGGCGACTATACACACAAAAAGGTAGTCCGACCCAAGGTAGTAGACGAGCTCCCTACCCTTGGATTAGAATCCAATGGTCGAGATAGAAAGCACATAAGCGAAATCTGAGTATCAAAGAATCATAGAGTGAATGTGACAAAAATTGATTTTATTTAATAAAGGGACATTGCATTATTATTCCTTTTCTCTTTCCTCTTTCATTAATGGCATTAGGATTATCCAAATTTGATGAAACTTGACCCTCAAGTCATATTTAATGTGTAAGATATGAATTTGCAATCAATTTTATATATTGGAGTTGTTTGTATATTTATTTAATTTTTTGAAGGTTCTATACACTTTCTCTCTCTTGATTTCACCTTTAAGAAAACTTTCTCCAAATTGGATGAAAATTCACCCAAAGGCTATATTTATTATGTAGATTATGAATTTAAGATTATTTTCCACATTTAAAGTCATTTACCTATGTGCTTGGTTTGATATGACTATATCATGACTAATGAGATTTTGACATCAGCCAACACACAATCTAGTCTTTAGTGTTATTGATGTCTATGGTTATTTCCACAATAACAACCGACTAGGGACTAAACAAGAATGTATACTCTTAACATTTGTATGATCTCATTGTTTAGGTCCTTAACCTAAAAGCATACATCATTGAGTAAAACAATTCTTTAGTCATTTATCATGTTACACTATCATCTCAGAAACAGTTAAAACATATAGATCAGAAATTGCCTTTATTATTATTCAAATCATTTACAAAGTATCCCATTACAATAATCTCATGACTTGCTCTATGGGCATACATACCAACATACTCCCACTTGCACTTAGAGCCAGTCACCTAGGAACCTCAGTCCTTGTGACCTAGCATGACCATCATGCTTCTGTTGAGAAAGGGCCTTAGTAAGTGGATCAACTATGTTGTCCTTAGTTGTTACTTTGCTAATCTTCACATCTCTACATTGTACGATCTCTCATATGAGATGGAAGCGCCACAGTATGTGCTTGGATCGCAGATGTGATCTGGGCTCCTAAGCTTGAGAAATAGCTCCATTATTGTCACAATAAAGCTCAATTGCATCACAGCTACTAGGAACTACACCAAGCTCAGAGATGAACTTCATGATCCACACAGCCTCCTTTGCTGCATGTGAAGCAGTAATATACTCGGCCTCTTTAGTAAAATCGGCAATTATTTCTTTCTTGGAACTCTTCTAGCTCACAGCTCCATTATTCGGGAAAAATACAAATCCTGATTGTGATCTGTAATCATCTTTGTCAGTTTGGAAGCTTGCATCAGTGTAACCCTTTACAACCAGTTCTTCCTCGCCACCGTATACAAGAAACTGATCCTTAGTCCTTCACAAGTACTTGAGGATGTTCTTTACAGCTGTCTAGTGAGCATCCCCAGGATCTGACTCGTACCTGCTCATCATGTTGAGGGCATATGAGACATCTGGGTGTGTGCACAACATAGTGTACATGATGGATCTGATGGTTGATGCATATGGGATCCCATTCATACTCTCCCTCTCTTCACAAGATTGGGGACATTGAGCTCTAGAGATGGTGACTCCATGTAGCATGGGGATGTTGCCTCTCTTTGAGTTCTCCATGCTGAACCGCTTCAACACTTTGTCAATGTACGTTCTTTGACTTAGTCCAAGAAGCCTTTTATATCTATATAGATCTTAATTCCTAGAATGTAGGATGCTTCTCCTTAGTCCTTCTTTGAGAAAGTATTTCTAAGCCAAGACTTTACCTTCTCTAAGGCTGAGACATCATTCCCCATTAACAGTATGTCATCCACATACAATATGAGGAATGTGGTCGTGCTCCCACTAACCTTCCTATACACACAAGGTTCATCTTCATTTTGAGCAAATCCAAACACTTTGAATTCCTCATCAAATCAAAGATTCCAACTCCGAGATGCTTGTTTCAATCCATTGATTGACCTTTGCATCTTACAAACTTTATTGGCATTCTTTGGATCTATTAAACCTTCAGGTTGTGTCATGTACACATCCTCATTTATATTCCCATTAAGGAATGCAGTTTTAACATCCATTTGCCAAATTTCATAGTCATAGTAAGACACAATAGCAAGCATAATCCTAATGGACTTAATCATGGCAACTGGAGAAAAGGTTTCATCATAGTCAACACCTTGAACTTGTCAAAAACCCTTTGCAACCAATCTGCCTTTATAAGTTTGCACATTTTCATCCATGTCGGTCTTCTTCTTGAAGACCCACTTGCACCCTATGGGTTTTACCCCTTCAGGTGGTTCCACCAAAGTCCATACTTTGTTGCAGTATATGGATTCCATCTCATATTTCATTACCTCAAGCCATTTCTCAGAATTTGGTCCCTCCATAGCCTCCAGATCGGTAGTTGGATCATAATCTATGATCAACTCACTGCCTTCCTGAGTCACAAGGTATCCAAACCTCTCAGGTTCAAGGCATGTCCTATTATATCTACGAGGTCCTTGTGATACTTGAGGAGACTGAGATTCCACAACACTTTGTGAATCTCTATGTTCCTCTTGTACATCTAGTCATTCAATGTTTTCATGTTGGGCTTGAACCTCTTCAAGCTCTATTTTCCTCCCACTGTTTCCTCTAAAAATAAATTCCTTTTCTAGGAACACATCTATCCTAGCAACAAACACTTTGTTGTCAGTAGAATGTTATAAACAGTATCCCCTCGTTTCCTTGGGGTATCCAACAAAATAACATTTATCAGACATGGGTCCAAGTTTATCAGGAAACATTTTCCTAACGTAAGCCTCACAACCCCAAATCTTCATAAAAGACAAATTGGGATGCTTCCCGTGCCATATCTCATATGGTGTCTTTTAAACCGATTTTGATGGTACTCAGTTAAGTGTAAACGCGGCAATTTCAAGAGCATGACGCCAGAAGGAAACCAGATGATCAAAAAAACTCATCATTGATCACAACATATGCAGTAAAGTGTGATTCCTTCTTTCAGACACACCATTATGTTGTGGTGTTCCAGGAGGAGTCCATTGTGATACGATACCATGGGCTCGCAGAAGGTCCTCAAACTCCTGGATCAAGTATTCTCCACCTCAATCAGATCAAAGTGCTTTAATACATTTACCAAGGTAGTTATGTACTTCATTCATGAAATCCTTGAACCTTTCAAGGGTTTCTGACTTATATTTCATTAGGTACACATAGCCATACCTACTGAAGTCGTCAGTGAAGGTAATGAAGTATTGATAGCCATTTCTAGCATTAGTTCTAAAAGGCCCACATACATCAATATATATGAGTCCTACTAGATCACTAGCTCTCTCACGTTTACCTAAAAAGGGAGTCTTGGTCATCTTGCCCAACAAACAAGATTCACATGTCTCTATTGATTCATAATCAAAAGAGTCTAGATAACCATATTTATGGAGTCTAGAGATGTCCTTCTCATTTATGTGCCCTAGATGACAATGCCAAAGATATGTTTTGTTTGAGTTGTTGAGTTTTTGCCTGTTGGTGTTTACGTTGTATACACTTATCTCTAGATCTATCAAGTATAGGCCACAAGACATTGGGGCACTACCATAAAAGATCCCATCTTTAGAAATGGAACACTTTCCATTCTTAATAAGAAATTCAAAACCATCCTTGTCCAAACAAGAGATGGAAATGATATTCCTATTTATGGCAAGTACATAATAGCAGTTCTTTAACTCTATTATTAGACCACTAGGTAGAGTTAACTCATAGGTTCCTACGGCACTGGAGGCAACTCTTGCCCCATTGGCAACACGTAGTTCAACCTTGCCTATCCCCAAAGGCCTACTTCTTTTAAGATCCTTCACATTTGAACAAATGTGAGATCCACATCCGGTATTAAGTACCCATGACAAAGAAGTAGTAAAGTTAATCTCTATCATGTATACACCAAAAGTATAGATCTCTATCTCTCGCTTCTTCTTCCATCATTCCTTCCATCCTCTCCATGTTTTGAGCACAGAAGATTCTGACATTGGTTTGGCGAGAGAATCCTTCTCTCCCTCACCTTTGTCCTTAGACTTTGTTCCATTGATCTCCATCAATGAACTATCATTCTTCTTAAGTGAACATAGAGTGGATTCAAAGGCCACCGGTATTTCTGGATTGTGCAGAACACTTCTCACAATCCCCAACCAGTTATGAAATTTATTCTCAATTAATTTGCCCATTTTAAAAGATGATTCTTTTGCCATTCTACACGAGAAACTTGCATTTTTCAAAACTCCTTTTGATTTGTTTCGATTTGAATAAAATTTGACAGTAGTTAATTAGGCCTTTATTTAATTACCGCTCCCACTATTTTGATTCAAATTGACAGCCCTCACCATCAATTCGGAAGATTGCAACGTACAATCTTCTAATGGGTCAAGATCCTAAAATCCTCTGAGTCATGGACCATCTAGGGTTGTCACCCACAACTTAGATCCTCCAGGTAGGCAACTTTTGGCAATTTCATCACGTGTAACTCTTGAAAGAGGTCATGTGCAACTCCTTGCCATGATCACCTCCATGCCTCAAGGTGCTAGATCCTATCTAGGTCACCTTGTTAAGTCCGACCCAAAGCCAATACAATGAATATGCACCATGCTAGGGCAGACCCACATATCCATCTTTCACGCTTCCATGAGATAGACATTGTACCACGCTAGGGCATGCCCACACTTGGCCGATCAAGCTTTTCACGTGTGTCACATTTGGAAGGCATCTAAAACTTTATATTTTAATGAGGGATTTGAGTTTTATAGGATACATATCGAATCACCACAATATAGTAAGTATCATATATATGATATATCCTACAGAAAACATGTGAAATGATAAAAGCAATGATTATGGCCATCCTGATGTGATTCCTCGAGCCAAGAGGAATCACGGTTATCTAGGTCCACATCACATGCAACCTGTACAAGATGAATTCTGCATTTTGCCTTTCTGGGTTTGATCAACTCATCTCCATGATTCATCTGCTTGCCATCTGGTCGGTTGGTTGGGTGCCACCAATCGATCGATTGGCGCCACCATCCGATCGGTTCACTGGTCATCGTGCATCTCCTCAGGCCGCTACCCGCTCATCTCGCTCCTCGAACTGGTTCTCAAAAGTACGTTGTTCTTTGACATAATAGGAAATAAAAATCTATCCTATTTTACATTTGAAAAAAAAAACCCCGAGTTACATTCGGGGGGGAGAAAAGGTAGGAAAGAAATCTTGAGTAATCTCGAGTTACATCAGGAATAGGAGATAGGGAATCGGTGAGCAGACCGAGATGCAAGCAACCGCATTCAACCAAGCACACATACATAGGGTTTATTGGCCATAAACATGATGTACATCCATGACAAAACTCATTTAAGGGTGAAGCGTATCGAGTGCATTCATATTACATATCATATATGTATATTGGGATTTGTGGATTTAGGATTGGACATGCATAAAGCCAATTTTATTTGCATCGTATGTAATAAATAAAGGCGACAAACCAAAATCAATCATATCGATAATACTAAAGAATAGAGCAGTTGACTTGGCTCTAATACCACTCTTGGGTTTTAGGGGAGACAGAGAAGGCAGCGGAAATAAAAATTTTCTTCTCCCAAACCCAAAATAAAGGAATCACGTCAACGTCTATACAATAGGAAGGATGGTTTGTAGAGGTGTACCTTGTCCCGAGGCTTACTCGGCGACGTTACCTCGCGGCTAGCGTGGTCTTCACCTCTAGTCTTGGACGGTGTCTGTGCAGCTCCTAGTCTCACCGGGACTGTCGGGATTGACAGTTGTCCTCCGAGCGGCAGAACTCTCCCGCCTCTACCGTCGTCCACACAGACTGCCTAGAACTCTGATCTCCTTGTCCCACAAGGAATCGGAAGGAGTTGTACCCTCCTGTAAGCGTACTAGTCACTAACACACTCTCCTGCATCCAATTTTCTTTCTACAGTCGTCTTTCCCTTACTGTGCCTCCCTTATCAAGTAGCACTTGCTCGGGCTCTCTCGGTTACCAAAACCAGAGATAACGACAACTTTGTAAAGCAACTTGTGTTCTGAGTTGTACTTTGAGAAGCCCCCAATACCCCTATATATAGGAGGGTCATGGGATAGGGTTCTCTACCCCAGGCAATGCGGGAATAAATAAGAGTAGAAGGGTTCCAGATTTTCCACAAAACAACCAACTGCACCAACTGAACCGATCATTTCAACCCTGAAACGATTGTTTGGTGACCTCAACCGATCGGTTCACACCTGAAACGATCATTTGGGACACCTGAGTTGATCGGTTCATCACATGAGTTGATCGGTTCGTGGTCCTGGTCCAACTCAAATTGACTTTCATATTTGTCTCTGATTAATCAAATATTAATCCTTGTCCAAATCAAAATTTTATAAGTGAAACAAATTGTATTTGCAAAATCAAATTTGCAAATGATCTCCATTGGTTACATGAGCCGACCGATTCAACAATTAAGCAAATCGTCTCATTGCACATGAGCCAATCGTCTCACCAGTTGAGCAGATCGGTTCACCAACCTGAGCCGATCAGTTCATCACATGAGCTGATCGGTTGAAAGTGTAGACTGTGCAAATTCAATAAATTGCAGTTTCAATCGATCTGATACTCTAATCAATTGGTCCAACACCTTGAACATTATGATTTTGAGCTATCAATCAACTGAGTGTTTAATTGAACTACTAAACTCCTTTAGTAATCAATATAAACATCATTTGTGGAAAAACTCCTCTTCCACATTTAATCCTATGTGTGACCCTACAGGTCCATTTCACGTTGGCAGTGAAATTCCATAACACTTATGACTTCACAAGCAAAGAGCGGTGCCTAGTCGCACATCAGTGCTACCCAAGTGACATATAAAGTTGGAGAACAACTTTCAATCCTTCAATCTGTGAATGGTGTTATAACGAATGTATAATTCCTTTGTCACTAATGTCCTGAATGAACTCAAGGCATGGTACAGTCATCCTTTCAATGTTTATCCATTTTCTAGATCTTAGAGTAGACTGGGTGAGATGTGTGTGACATCAATATCAGATATTGATTCACACATGCATGTGCATGCCTTTCTAAATCGTACTCATTAAGTGGCCATGGACATTAAACTCCCTTAGGAGGGACAAATCCCATCTCTATCACTCACCCCTCAAAAGCCCCATGTGTCAAAGTCAATCAATTATCACCTGTATAACAACCCATGTTTCAGGATTGTTTTTGTTGATGTCAAAGTGTACCCAACGACATGTGTTGAGTGTAGTGATTTCAGGTCGAAGAATCACATTCACCACCATCACTTTGAAGCTGACTGTGACTACCAAATCATGGTTCCATGTGTCACTCTCATGGTGGGTCTGTTTGGTACACTTGTTCTCTAATAAGTACCTGTGTGCTAGGTTTGATATCACTATATCATGACTAATGAGATTTTGTCATCAACCAACACACAATCTAGTCTTTAGTGTTATTGATGTCTATGGTTATTTCCACAATAACAACAGACTAGGGACTAAACAAGAATGTATACTCTTAAGATTTGTATGATCTCATTATTTAGGTCCTTAACCTAAAAGCATACGTCATTCGGTAAAACAATTCTTTAGACATATATCATGTTACACTATCATCTCACAAATAGTTAAAATGTATAGATCAAAAATTTCTTTTATTATTATTCAAATCATTTACAAAGTATCCCATTACAATCATCTCATGACTTGCTCTATGGGCATACATACCAACAGACTCCCACTTGCACTTAGAGTGAGTCACCTAGGAACCTCAGTCCTTGTGACCTAGCATGACCATCATGGTTTTGCTGAGAAAGGGCATTAGTTAGTGGATCAGCTATGTTGTCTTCAGTTGATACTTTGAAAATCTTCACATCTCCACATTTTACGATCTCTCGTATGAGATGGAAGCATCACAGTATGTGCTTGGATTGTTGATGTGATATGAGCTCCTAAGCTTGAGGAATAGCTCCATTATTGTCACAATAAAGCTCAATTGCATCACAGCTATTGGGAACTACACCGTGTTCAGAGATGAACTTCCTGATCCACACAGCCTCCTTTGCTGCATGTGAAGCAGCAATATACTAAGCCTCTGTAGTAGAATCCACAATTGTTTCTTGCATGGAACTCTTCCAGCTCATTGCTCCATTATTCAGGAAAAATACAAATCCTGATTGTGATCAGTAATCATCTTTTTTGGTTTGGAAGCTTGCATCGGTGTAACCCTTTACAACCAGTTCTTCCTCACCACCATACACAAGAAATTGATCCTTAGTCCTTCGCAAGTACTTGAGGATGTTCTTTACGGCTGTCTAGTGAGCATCCCCGGGATCTGACTGGTACCTGCTCATCATGTTGAGGGCATATGAGACATTTGGGTGTGTGCACAACATAGCGTACATGATGGATCCGATGGCTGATGCATATGGGATCCCATTCATACGCTCCCTCTCTTCACAAGATTGGGGACATTGAGCTCTAGAGACGGTGACTCGATGTAGCATGGGAATGTTGCCTCTCTTTGAGTTCTCCATGCTGAACCGCTTCAGCACTTTATCAAAGTATGTGCTTTGACTTAGTCCGAGAAGCCTTTTAGATCTATATAGATCTTAATTCCTAGAATGTAGGATGCTTCTCCTAAGTCCTTCATTGGGAAAGTATTCCTAAGCCAAGTCTTTACCTTCTCTAAGGATGAGACATCATTCCCCATTAATAGTATGTCATCCACATACAATATGAGGAATGTGGTCGTGCTCCCACTGACCTTCCTGTACACACAAGGTTCATCTTCATTTTGAGTAAATCCAAACTCTTTAACTTCCTCATCAAATCAAAGATTCCAACTCGGAGATGCTTGTTTCAATCCATTGATTGACCTTTACAACTTACAAACTTTATTTTCATTCTTTGGATCTACAAAACCTTCAGGTTGTGTCATGTACACATCCTCATTTATATTCCCATTAACGAATGTGGTTTTAACATCCATTTGCCAAATCTCATAGTCATAGTAAGACGCAATAGCAAGCATAATCCTGATGGACTTAATCATGGCAACTCGAGAAAAGGTTTCGTCATAGTCAACACCTTGAACTTGTCAAAAATCCTTTGCAACCAATCTTCCTTTATAAGTTTGCACATTGTCATCCATGTCGGTCTTCTTCTTGAAGACCCACTTTCACCCTATGGGTTTTACCCCTTCAGGTGGTTCCACTAAAGTCCATACTTTGTTGGAGTACATGGATTCCATCTCAGATTTCATGGCCTCAAGCCATGTCTCAAAATTTGCTCCCTCCATAGCCTCCAGATAGGTAGTTGGATCATCATCTATGATCAACTCACTGCCTTCCTGAGTCACAAGGTATCCAAACCTCTCAGGTTCAAGGCATGTCCTATTAGATCTATGAGGTCCTTGTGATACTTGAGGAGACTGAGATTCCACAACACTTTGTGAATCTCTATGTTCCTCTTGTACATCTAGTGGTTCAATGTTTTCATGTTGGGCTTGAACCTCTTCAAGCACTAATTTCCTCCCACTGTTTCCTCTAGAAATAAATTCCTTTTCTAGGAACACAGCTGTCCTAGCAACAAACACTTTGTTGTCAGTAGGGTGGTATAAATAGTATCCCCTTGTTTCCTTTGGGTATCCAACAAAATAACATTTATCAGACTTGGGTCCAAGTTTATCAGGAAACATTTTCCAAACATAAGCCTCACAACCCCAAATCTTCATAATAGACAAATCATGATGCTTCCCGTGCCATAACTCATATGGTGTCTTTTGAACCGATTTAGATGGTACTTAGTTAAGTGTAAACGTGGCGATTTCAAGAGCATGACCCCAGAAGGAAACCAGAAGATCAGCAAAACTCATCATTGATCACACCATATCCAGTAAAGTGTGATTCCTTCTTTCAGACACACCATTATGCTGTGGTGTTCCAGGAGGAGTCCATTGTGATACGCTACCATGGGCCCACAGAAGGTCCTCAAACTCCTAGATCAAGTATTCTCCACCTCTATCAGATCGAAGTGTTTTAATACTTTTACCAAGTTAGTTTTTTATTTCATTCATGAAATCCTTGAACCTTTCAAGGATTTCTGACTTATGTTTCATTAGGTACACATAGCCATAACTACTGAAGTCATCAGTGAAGGTAATGCAGTATTGATACCCATTTCTAGCATTAGTTCTAAAAGGCCCACATACATCAATATGTATGAGTCCTAATAGATCACTACCTCTCTGACCTTTACCTTAAAAGGGAGTCTTGGTCATCTTTCCCAACAAACAAGATTCACATGTCTCTATTGATTCATAATCAAAAGACTCTAGATAACCATCTTTATGGAGTCTAGAGATGCACTTCTCATTTATGTGCCCTAGACGACAATGCCAAAGAGATGTTTTGTTTGAGTTGTTGAGTTTTTGCCTTTTGGTGTTTACATTGTATACACTTATCTCTAGATCTATCAAATTGTTAGAATGTATGCCCTGACAGCCAATCATGGGATGATTGGTGGGATACATTAAGATTGATTTGATAAACATCAAAGGCAAGCTTCCAATTCTTTCTAGATCAGTCATTTGAGATAGTGATAGAACAAATTGAATGTCTAGAGAATGACAATACTCAATGACGTATGCTTTCAGGTTAAGGACCTAAACGATGAGATCATACATATGCTAAGAGTTTGTACATTCTTGTTATGTCCCTAGTCAGATGTCATTGTGGAAGGTAGATATACAACAATGACACACAAGACTAGATTGTGGTGTTGGTTGATGACAGAATCTAATTAGTCATGATATAGAGATATCAAACCAAACACATAGGTACTTGTTAGAGAACAAGTGTACCGGACAGACCCACCGTGAGTTTGACAAATGGAACCATGAAATGGTAGTCATAGTCAGTACTCACATTGATGGTGGTGAGTGTGATTCTTTAACCTGAAATCACTACACTCAACACATGTCATTGGGCACACTTTGACATCATCAAACGCAGTCCTGAAACATTGGTAGTTATAAAGGTGATGATTGGGTGGCTGTGACACATGGGGCTTTTGAGGGGTGAGTGATAGATATGGGATTTGTCCCTCCTGAGGGAGTTTGATATGCATGGCCACTTGATGAGTAGGATTGAGAAAGGCGTGCACGCATGTGTGAATCAGTATGTGATATTGATGTCATACATATCTCTTCCAATCTACTCTGAGATCAAGAAAGTGAATGAACGTTGACAGGATGACTGTTCCATGCCTCGAGTTCATTCAGGATATCAGTGACAAAGGAATTATACATTCACTGTAACACCATTCACGGATTGTAGGATTGAATGTTGTTCTCCAACTTTCTATTTCACTTGGGTAGCACTGATGTGTGACTAGGCACTACTCTTTTCTTGTGAAGTCATAAGTGTTATGGACTTTCACTGCCAACGTGAAATGGACCTGTAGGGTCACACACATAGGATTTAACCTGGAAAAGGAGTTTTGTCCACAAATAATGTTTATATTGATTACTAAAGGAGTTTAGTAGTTCAATTAAACACTCAATCAATTGATAGCTCAGTATCATAATGTTCAAGGTGTTGGACTGATTGATTAGAGTATCAGATTGATTGAAACTGCAATTGACTAATTCTGCACAATCTGCACTCCCAACCGATCAGCTCATGTGATGAATCGATCGGCTCAGCTTGGTGCACCGATCGACTCAGGTGGTGATTCGATCGTCTCATGGACATGGTGAAATGATTGGTTCAAGTGTTGAAACGATCGGTTCAACTGGTCCAACCGAGCAAGTTGGGAAAGTAGGATTGGTAAGAAATTTCTTTTCGTTTCACTTGCCCAATTTGATTAGAACAAGGATTGGTATTTGGTACCAATTAGAAACAAAAGAAGAAAAATCAATCGGGAACTGATCAGTACCATGAACCGACTGGTTCAGAAGTGAACTTACTATTTCATGGGTCCCAACTGATCGGTTGAGGTGTCAACCGACCGACTCATATCCCCAACCGACCATTTCAGTAATGAAATGATCGATTCACATTACACATTTGGTTGTTTTTAGTGGAAAATCTCAAACCCTTCTACTCCTGCTTTAGTCCCGCATTTCCTGGGATAGAGAACCCTATCCCATGACCCTCCTATATATATAGGGGTATTGGGGGCTTCTCAAAGAACAACTCAGTGCAACCAGTTGCTCTGTAAAGTTGTCGTTCTCTCTGGTTTTCGCAACTGAGAGAGCCCGAGCAAGTGCTACCCGATAAGGGAGGCACACCAAGGGAAAGACAACTGCAAA
Source organism: Alisma plantago-aquatica (assembly GCA_963693085.1). Taxonomy (NCBI): domain Eukaryota; kingdom Viridiplantae; phylum Streptophyta; class Magnoliopsida; order Alismatales; family Alismataceae; genus Alisma; species Alisma plantago-aquatica. The sequence continues at coordinate 254,399,116 of OY856411.1, forward strand.
AAGCGACTGGTGGCAGGAGAGTGTGTCAGTGACTAGTACGCTAATAGGAGGGTGTAACTCCTTCCAATTCCTTGTGGGACAAGGAGATTGGAGTTCCAGGTGGTCCGTGTGGACTACTTCAGAGGCGGGAGATTTCTGCCGCTCGGAGGACAGCTGCCAATCCCGATAGTCCCAGTGAGACCAGGAGTCATCAGTCCTGGTGCGACCAGGAGCTGCACATACACCGTCCAAGACCAGAGGTGAAGACCGCGCAAGCCGTGAGGTATTGTCGCCGAGCAAGCCTTGGGACAAGGTATGATTCCACAAACCATCCTTTCCTATTGTATAGACGTTGATGCGTTTCCTTGTTCTGGGTTTGGGGAGGAGATTTTTTTTGTTTATGCTGCCTTCTCTGCCTCCCATAAAACCCACCAGTGGTATCAGAGCCACGTCAACTGCTCTATACTTTAGGGATTATCGATATGATCGATTTTGGTTTTTCGCCTTTATTTATTGCATACAATGTGAATAAAATTGGCTTTATGCATGTCCAATCCTAAATCCACAAATCCCAATTTACATATATGATATGTATTATGAATGCACTTGATACGCATCTCCCTTAAACGAGTTTTGTGGTGGATGTATAGCATGGTTATGGCCAATAAACCCTATCTGTGTATGGTTGTATGTGGTTGTTTGCATCTCGGTCTGCGCACTGATTCCCTTTCTCCTATTCCTGATGTAACTCAAAATAATTCGAAATTTCTTTCCTACCTTTGCCCCCCTCGAATGTAACTTGAGGTTTCTCTTTTTACAATGTAAAATAGGATAGAATTTTTATTTCCTGTTATGTCAAAGAACGGAGGACATCCTGACGACAACTGAGATGATCGGTTCAAGGTGTGAACCGATCGGTTGACGTTCGAGACGATCGGTTCAAGGAGTGAGTCGATCGGTTGATGACCGGTTCGAGGAGCGAGACGAGTGGGTGGCGGCCATGATGAGATGCAAGATGACCAGACAAACTGATTGGTTGGAGGAGCCAACCGATCAGCTGGTGGCACCCAGCCGACCGGCCTGATGGTGAGTCGATCAGCCATGTGATGAGTTGATCAAACCCAGAAAGGCAAAGCATAGAGTTCATCATGTACAGTTTGCATGTGATGTAGACCTAGATGATCGTGATTCCTCTTGGCTCAAGGAATCACATTAGGATGGCCATAATCATCACTTTTATCATTTTGCATGTTTTTTGTGGGATATAGCATGTATATGATATGTACTATGTATTATGGTGATTGGATATGTATATGTATATAAAAACCAAATCCGTCATTAAATATTAAGTTTTAGATTCCTTCCAAATGTGACACATGTGAAAAGCTTGATCGACCAAGTGTGGGCACGCCCTAGCGTGGTGCACCGTCTATCTCGTGGAAGCATGAAGGATGGATATGTGGGTCTGCCCTAGCAGGGTGCATATTCATCATGTTGGCTTTGGGTCGGACTTAACGAGGTGACCTAGATAGGATCTAGCACCTTGAGGCATGGAGATGATCATGGTAAAGAGTGGCATATGACATCTTATCAAGAGTTACATATGATGCAATTGGCAAGAGTTGCCTACCTGAGAGATCTAAGTAGTGGGTGATAGCCCAAGCTGGTCCATGACTTAGAGGATTTCAGGATCTTGCCCACTAGAAGGTTGTACACTACAATCTTCTGAATTGATGGTGAGGGCTATCAATTTGAACTAAAATAGTGGGAGCGATAATTAATTAAAGGCCTAATTATATCGTCAACTTTTCAAATCAAACAAATAAGTTTTTGGACTAAAATTGCATATTTCCTTTTGTAGTACAAATGGCAACAAACAACAATCACTTTTCTTTGCGATCGGTCCTTGAAAAGGACAAGCTAAATGGGACAAACTTTTACGACTGGTATAGACATTGAGAATTGTTCTGACTCAAGAGCGAAATCTCTATGTCCTAGATACTCCAATTCCAGACAAACCTACTCCTAATGCACCAAAGGCAGAAAGGGATGCTTACAAGAAGCATTCTGATGATGCCATTGATGCAAAGTGCTTGATGTTGTGCTCTATAAACCACGAGTTGTAGAGACAACATGAGAACATGGGTGCCATTGAGATGATTTAGCATCTCAAGAATGTGTATGAAGATCAAGCACGACAAGAGAGATACGATGTCTCAAGGGCATTGTTCAAGTGTGTCATGACAGAAGGAGATCTAGTTGGTCCTCACACACTCAAGATGATTGGGTATGTGGAGAACCTGACAAGACTGGGATTTCCACTGAGCCAAGAGTTGGCTACTGATGTGATACCGCAATCATTGCTAGAAACCTACAGTCAGTTTGTGATGAACTACAACATGAACAACTTTGATAGGCCACTATCAGAGTTGTTGGGCATGTTGAGGATAGCCGAGACACAGATGAAGAAGGACAAGCCTAAGTATGTGATGGTGATCATGAGTAAGAAAGGCAAGTCCAAGTGCAAGGGCAAGGGCAAAGCTAAGAAAGGTTCTGATACTAGCCAGGAGCCCAAGTCGTCTTCAGCACTCAAGGCCAAGGGAGGCGTGCCCAAGAAAGGCAATTGCCACCATTGTCAAAAGCCAGGACATTGGAAAAGGAATTGTCCTCTCTATCTGGAAGAACAAAAGAAGAAGGAGGCGACAAACGTCTCTACTTAAAGGTGTCATGAAAGTGAACTTGTAACACTTTTGAGGTATATGATACCAAGATGGAAAGTGTAAAGCACTCAATAAATGGGGCAAGTGTTGCCACCATAGATAGAAGTACTTCAGTTTATTTTCAGCCTAAAAGGCATGTAATACAGTTATGAACTGCTATTTCATATTTTCCAATAGATAGAAACACTTTATTTTTGCATATTGTATGAAAATGATGGCAATAAATAAAGAGATGTTTCAATTTCTAAAGATATGATCTTTGTGGAAATGCCTTGTTTATCTTGTGGTATTTGATATGCATAAGATAAAATGATACCTAAAAGTTATAGATAACTCAAACAATCAAATTAGCATCAATCATGAGAAATTCATTTCTAGCTTCCATGTGATGGATAAATCTAGACTTTTTTCGTTAGAGAACCAGTAAGAGACATGAATATCTTGGACATGATTAATCAATCTTCAATAAAGGTAGTGGGAGAATGATTATCCTATTAGGTATGATACATGTGATGTATTTACATACCTATTGGAACAAATGCTAATACTTGAAATGGTGTTTAGAGAATTACCAATATGAATATCTTGAAGTGTTCAAGATTATCATAGATGAAGTACAAATTTGGTAAAGTGTTAATTCTTGATGAGATCAATGAATGAAATACTTGGACCAAATGTTTGAGATCCTTATGAGTGATTATGATAGTGTATCATAGTGAACTCATGATTAAGGCATGTTGATGTCTAAATCAAAAGGAATCATACTCTAAGGAGTTAGAGAATGGTTATCAAATAATTGAATTCTTCTTAATAAAAGAATACCCCACACTAACAAAGGACATTAAGAATCACAAGGAGTTGTAAGTTCTTATATCCTTGATGGATACACCTCATTTATATATGTGATGAGTTGTTCAAGTGATGAGTCAACTATCTAGATGAATATGAGGAACCGAATTTTGAGTTATGGTTTATGACCATTACATCCTAAATGACATCCATGTGAACCATAATGTATGACCTTGATGGTAGCACCCATTGGATGAAATCCATAAGTGCAAATGAATCTTAAGTGTTAAGACACATGGATAATATTTTGAGAAGGATGATGCTTGTTGATTACAACTTAATGACTAAGACATTCGGCATATGGATACTAAAACCACATTCCTATGAGGAATAAAACAAGGATGTGTACATGACACAACCTATAAGGTTTATGAATCCACTAATACAAATGAAGTCTATAAGTTACAATGGACTAATCAATGTGATTGATTGAGTACAAGCAACTCAGAATTGGATCTTTACTTTGATGATATAGTCAAAGGGTTTGACAGATATGTCAAAGATAAAGAAAGGATTTGTGATTTAGTGGGAGCGTATTCACATTCCACATGTTGATGTGAAATGGAAATGTTCTAGAATGGAAATCCAAAAGTGGAAATTATCTTTAAGGAAGATAGAGATGTTTCCTATGTGATAGGAATAGAGATCTATAGGGATAGTTCTCGAAAACCTCTTGACCTGAAAAGAGAAAGCATACATTGGCAATCTGTATTGAAGGGTTTAGTATGCAAATATTCAGTGGGAGAAAACTTGTCCATGTTACAAATGGAGTTTGTATCCCAAGGCCAAGTGTCCAATTCTTATGAAGAATGGGAACACTAAGAATAGATATGGATCTATCATGTATGTAACTATCCCATTATCTTGCATGTATCGACATGGCAAGAAAAAAATGCATTCATCATCTTGTATATAGGACATGGAAATATGATGTGCTCATCCTGATAACTCGTATGTGAGACATGACGAGTGGATGTATGTCTATTTCTAGTAAGGGTTATTGGAATACCATGAGAACTTGATAAGTACTTGAGAAGTACTAGTTCTATAGAGATAAGGAAGAGTTCAATATAAAGAGTTACATTGATGCGAACTTCCGAAAGGATAGAAAATTAATCACAAAATATACATAGGATATATAAAAGTGAAAGTTTGTTGATAATTGGAAGTGTTCCAATAAAACCATTTAAAAGGAAATACCGAGTATCTATGTATTGGAGAACAGCAGTGGATACTATATGGATCTGGAAGTTCATGAGATGAACTTATAGATATTTCGCTCATTGATGACAAGTATGGAATCCTTGATCATGCAATGTGGCTAAAGGTTAGAAAAGGAATACTAGATCGCATATTACGACAACTCCATCTCATACGTGTGACGTACAATGAAGAGATGAGAGACATGCATTTAAAACTGACTTTGGCAAGGTGTTTCCATTACTCACTATGTTCGTACTAGAGCACAGTAACATGTGGGACATGTTTGCAGATCACTATGAATATGATTCAAGGGTGATTGGCTCGCAGTGCAAGTGGGAGTCTATTGGAATGTATGCCCTGAGAGACAATCATGGGATGATTGGTGGGATACATTAAGATTGATTTGATAAACATCAAAGGCAAGCTTACAATTCTTTCTGGATCAGTCATTTGAGATAGTGATAGAACAAATTGAATGTCTAGAGAATGACAATACTCAATGACGTATGCTTTCAGGTTAAGGACCTGAACGATGAGATCATACGGATGTTAAGAGTTTGTACATTATTGTTATGTCCCTAGTCAGATGTCATTGTGGAAGGTAGATAGACAACAATGACACACAATACTAGATTGTGGTGTTGGTTGATGAAAGAATATCATTAGTCATGATATAGAGATATCAAACCAAACACATAGGTACTTGTTAGAGAACAAGTGTACCAGATAGACCCACCGTGAGTTTGACACATGGAACCATGACATGGTAGTCACAGTCAGTACTCACAGTGATGGTGGTGACTGTGATTCTTTGACCTGAAATCACTACACTCAACACATGACGTTGGGCACACTTTGACATCATCAAACGCAGTCCTGTAACATGGGTTGTTATAAAGGTGATGATTGGGTGGCTTTGAGACATGGGGCTTTTGAGGGGTGAGTGATAGATATGGGATTTGTCCCTCCTGAGGGAGTTTGATATCCATGGCCACTTGATGAGTAGGATTGAGAAAGGTGTGCACGCATGTGTGAATCAGTATGTGATATTGATGTCATAAATATCACTTCAAATCTACTCTGAGATCAAGAAAGTGAATGAACATTGACAGGATGATTGTTCCATGCCTCGAGTTCATTCTGGATATCAGTGACAAAGGAATTATACATTCACTGTAACACCATTCACGGATTGTAGGATTGAAAGTTGTTCTCCAACTTTCTATTTCACTTGGGTAGCACTGATGTTGACTAGGCACCGCTCTTTTCTTGTGAAGTCATAAGTGTTATGGACTTTCACTGCCAACGTGAAATGGACCTGCAGGGTCACACACATAGGGTTTAACCTGGAAAAGGAGTTTTGTCCACAAACAATGTTTAGATTGATTACTAAAGGAGTTTAGTAGTTCAATTAAACATTCAATCAATTGATAGCTCAATATCATAATGTTCAAGGTATTGGACTGATTGATTAGAGTATCAGATTGATTGAAACTGCAATAGACTAATTTTGCACAATTTGCACTCCCAACCGATCAGCTCATGTGATGAACCGATCGGCTCAGGTGGTGAGTCGATCGGCTCAGGTGGTGAGTCGATCGGCTCATGGATAGGGTGAAACGATTGGTTCAAGTGTTGAAATGATCGGTTCAACTGGTCCAACCGAGCAAGTTGGGAAAGTAGGATTGGTGAGAAATTTCTTTTCATTTCACTGCCCAATTTGATTGGAACAAGGATTAGTATTTTGTACCAATTAGAAATAAAAGAAGAAAAGTCAATCGGGAACTGATCTGGACTACGAACCGACCGATTCAGAAGTGAACCAACCATTTCATGGGTCCCAACCGATCGGTTGAGGTGTCAACTGACCGGCTCATATCCCCAACTGACCGTTTCAGTAATGAAACGATTGGTTCAGGTTATGGAGTTGGTTGTTTTTTGTGGAAAATCTTGAACCCTTCTACTCCTGCTTTAGTCCTGCATTGGCTGGGATAGAGAAACCTGTCCCATGACCCTCCTTTATATAGGGGTATTGGGGGCTTCTCAAAGAACAACTCAGTGCAACCAGTTGCTCTGTAAAGTTGTCGTTCTCTCTGGTTTTGGCAACCGAGAGAGCCCTAGCAAGTGCTACCCAATAAGGGAGGCACAACAAGGGAAACACAACTGCAGAAAGCGACTAGTGGTAGGTGAGTGTGTCAATGACTAGTACACTGACAGGAGGGTGCAAGTCCTTCCAATTCCTTGTGGGACAAGGTGATTGGAGTTCCAGGTGGTCCGTGTGGACTACTTTAGAGGCGGGAGATTTCTGCCGCTCGGAGGACAGTTGTAAATTCCGACAGTCCTGGTGAGACCAGGAGTCGTCAGTCCCGGTGCGACCAGGAGCTGCACAGACACCGTCCAAGACCGGATGTGAAGACCGCGCAAGTCGCAAGGCATTGTCGTCGAGCAAGCCTCGGGACAAGGTATGATTCCACAAACCATCCTTTCCTATTGTATAGATGTTGACGTGTTTCCTTGTTCTGGGTTTGGGGAGGAGATTTTTTTTGTTTCCGCTGCCTTCTCTACCTCTCATAAAACCCAACAGTATAGACCATAAGAAATTGGGGCACTTCCATAAAAGATCCCATCTTTAACACTTTCCATTCTTAATAAGAAATTCAAAACCATCCTTGTCCAAACAAGAGACAGAAATTATATTCCTATTTATGGCAGGTACATAATAGCAGTTCTTTAACTCTATTATTAAACCACTAGGTAGAGTTAACTCATAGGTTCCTATGGCACTGGCGGCAACTCTTTCCCATTGGAAACACGTAGTTCAACCTCACCTTTCCCCAAAGGCCTACTTCTTTTAAGATCCTTCACATTTCAACAAATGTGAGATCCACATCTGGTATCAAGTACCCATGAAAAAGAAGTAGTAAAGTTAATCTCTATAATGTATACACCAGAAGTAGATATCTCTATCTCTCACTTCTTCTTCCATCATTCCTTCCATCATCTCCATGTTTTGATCGCAGAAGATTCTGAAATTGGTTTGGCGAGAGAACCCTTCTCTCCCTCACCTTTGTCTTTAGACTTTGTTCCATTGATCTCCATCAATGAACTATCCTTCATCTTAAGTGCACATAGAGTGGATTCAAAGGCCACCGGTATTTATGGATTGTGTAGAACACTTCTCACAATCCCCAACCAGTTATGAAATTTATTCTCAATTAATTTGCCCATTTTAAAAGATGATTCTTTTGCCATTCTACAAAAGAAAATTGCATTTTTCAAAACTCCTTTTGATTTGATTTGATTTGAATAAAATTTGAAATTATTTAATTAGGCCTTTAATTAATTACCTCTCCCACTATTTGATTCAAATTGACAGCCCTCACCATCAATTCAGAAGATTGCAGCGTGCAATCTTCTAGTGGGTCAAGATCCTCAAATCCTCTGAATCATGGACCAGCTAGGGCTGTCATGCAAAACTTAGATCTTCCAGGTAGGCAACTTTTGGTAACTGCATCATGTACAACTCTTGAAAGATGTCATGCACAACTCCTTGCCATGATCACCTCCATGCCTCAAGGTGCTAGATCCTATCTAGGTCACCTTGTTAAGTCTGACCCAAAGCCAACCCAATGAATATGCATCCTGCTAGGGCAGACCCACATATCCATCCTTCACGCTTCCACGAGATAGATGGTGTTCCACGCTAGGGCATGCCCACAGTTGGTTGATCAAGCTTTTCACGTGTGTCACATTTGGAAGGCATCTAAAACTTTAATATTTAATGAGGGATTTGGTTTTTATAGTTACATATACATATCGAATCACCACAATATAGTAAGTATCATATATATGAAATATCCTACAAAAAACATGTGAAACGATAAAAAATAATGATTATGGCCATCCTAATGTGATTTCTCGAGCCAAGAGGAATCATGGTAATCTAGGTCCACATCACATGCAACCTGTACAAGATGAATTTTGTGCTTTGCCTTTCTGGGTTTGATCAACACATCTCCATGATTGATCTGCTTGCCATCAGGTCGGTTGGTTGGGTGTCACCAGCCGATCGACTGGTGCCTCCATCCAATTGGTTCACTGGTCGTTGTGCATCTCCTCAGGCCGCTACCCGCTCATCTCACTCCTCGAACTGGTCATCAAAAGTACGCTGTTCTTTGACATAACAGGAAATAAAAATCAATCATATTTTACATTTGAAAAAAGAAACCCCAAGTTACATTTGGGGGGGAGCAAAGGTAGGAAAGAAATCTCGAGTTATCTCGAGTTACATTAGGAATAAGAGATAGGGAATTGGTGTGCAGACCGAGATGCAAGCAACCACATTCAACCAAGCACACATACATTGGGTTTATTGGCCATAACCATGATGTACATCCATGAAAAAACTCATTTAAGGGTGATGTGTATCGAGTGCATTCATATTACATATCATATATGTATATTGGGATTTGTGGATTTAGGATTGGACATGCATAAAGCCAATTTTATTCGCATCGTATGCAATAAATAAAGGCGACAAACCAAAACCAATCATATCAATAATACTAAAGCATAGAGCAGTTGACGTGGCTCTGATACCACTGTTGGGTTTTAAGCGAGACAGAGAAGGCAGCAGAAACAAAAATTTTCTTCTCCCAAACCCAGAATAAAGGAATCGCGTCAACGTTTATACACTAGGAAGGATGCTTTGTAGAGGAGTACCTTGTCCCGAGGCTTGCTCGGCGACGTTACCTCGTGGCTAGTGCGGTCTTCACCTCTGGTCTTGGACGATGTCTGCGCAACTCCTGGTCTCACTGGGACTGTCAGGATTCATAGCTGTCCTTTGAGCGGCAGAAGTCTCCCGCCTCTGTAGTCGTCCACATGGACTGCCTGGAACTCCGATCTCCTTGTCCCACAAGGAATCGAAAGGAGTCATACTGTAACAACCCTGACCTGGGTTATACTTTAACCCTAGGTGTTGTGATTAATAAATGTGATTAAATGCTTAATCTCATCTTATGAAAAGTAATTAGGCCTCAAGAGGAACTTATGTTGCAATTCTAGTCCTTTTTGAAATTGTTGAAATCAATGTTTTGTTTGTTTTGGACTAATGTGCAAAATACCCAAGTTGAGGGGTTTAAGTGCAAATTGTGCATGATAATATGTTCCTCATGTGTTGAAGCATCATGAGAGTGAATATGATGCTGAGGTGTGGCTTATGGAAGCTTGAATACCAAGAAAGAGCTGATAAAGCAATGTATGTGCATGAAAACCCAGTTTTGGTGTAATGTCCAATTTATCCAAAACCTAGGGTGCAATATATAAATTACCACTTCAATTAGGTCCCTAATGTTTCTTGTCATCAAGTAGAGAAAAGAAAATGAGAGGGGCGCCTCATTTGAATTAAGTTGGAGGAGAGAAAATCTTGATATTAAAATAATCAAGATTTAATCCTAATTGAAACCCTAATTCGATTTAGGTCAAAAATGAATGTATTAATTAAAGGTCCTTCAACCAAAATTAAAATGGTTTAATTCATATGTGTGTGTATAAGCCTAAATCCTTGCAAAGGCACGAGCATATCCTAAGGAGGTGAAATTCCACTCACCATTATTATAAGAAAAAGAATTTCCACTCAAATATGGATATTCTTATAATAAGGGTTAATGTGCTTAATTTCTTTTCCCTTAATTCATGGATAATGGAAGAAAGTTCGGTGGGGATACAGATGCCCTTTCATGCAAGAAACCAAGGGGGAAGTGGTGGCAAGAATTTTGGAATTAAAAGACTTTTATAAAGTATCTTCTCTCTCATCAATTTTTTTTATAAAAGTACCTTTTCCAACCCACCCAAGGACTTTTTCAGATTTCCTTTCTTCCCCTTGGTTGCAAAACCGACCAAGAAGGCTAATGACAGCAGGGAGCACGTCCCCAACCTGTTGGTAAGCTCTTGACCTTCGTTCTCCTTGATTCCATGGTGGAAATCGAAAATAAATTATGGATTTCTTCCTATTTCGATCTCCTCTTCAATTCTAACCATTCCTTTTCACTCAAACCTTGAGGACGAGCCTTGGAATGGTGAAAGGAGTTGCATCCACAATTGTTTCCATGGACATGGAGCTTTGGATCTCAATTGAAGGCGGGTTTTATAACTTGAACCCTTTTTCATTGTTATTCAACCATTAATCTTGCAATTTCAATGATTCCTTCATTATCTTGTTTATTTGCTTGTTGAAAATGGTTATTTCATGAAATCCGAAGTTGTGAGAAGTTCAGGGATGAAGGTAGATGATGATTACATCATCTTGAATACTTTTTCCAAATAAATAATGGTTCATACGGTTTTGAGTTAATTGCTCATGCGGTTTCACCAAACCGTTTGAGAGCAAACAGTTTGAAACCGTTTGGGAGCAAACAGTTTCCAAACCATTTGAGTGAGTTGACCAAGGGTTGACCATTTGCGATTCATGTTCCTAATTATTTTGGTTAATGAATCACCAAATTTTATGGATTAATTCCCAATGAATCATGAGATGGAGGCTAATCAATTGGGAAAACCCTAATTGAAATTAGTGCTGAAATTCCAATGAGTTGATTTGAGATTTTGGGTTGATTAGCCCAAACGGTTTCAAAACCGTTTGGGAATCACCCAAATGGTTTCCAGACCATTTGTGGATAACCCAAGACCGTTTTGAGGTCTGGGGTTAAGTATAGTTGACCAATTGAAGGTCTAAAGGTACCAAATCACTTTGCAATTAAGTGCTAATTTGATGATGAACGCAATAGCTCAAACCCTAATGATTTTTCACTAGAATCCAAGGGTTGGATGAGCCAAACAGTCTCAAGACCATTTGGAGCTCATCCAAACGGTCTCAAGACCGTTTGGAGGTCACCCAAGACGGTTTGGAGGTCTAGGGGTGATTATGGTTAAGCAATTGATGATCCAATGATACTAAGTTAAAGTGTAATCAATTGTTGATTTGGTGATCAATCCAATGGTCAAAACCCTAATTGGTTGAGTTGTATTTTGATTATGTGATGGGAAAACGGCCCCAAGACCTTTTGGTGGTCATCCAAACGACCTCAAGACCGTTTGGGGTCAGGTCATGTTCAATTTGGATGATGATTCAATGGTTTCAAAGTAACTAATCTTGCATTGATTAGTGTTGAAGGATCATCGATTCCAAACCCTAATTCAATTGATTCAAACCCTAATCTAGGACTAATTGAGGGTCAAATCACTTGAAGGTTGACCTATTTAGCTCAATTGAAGTATGAGGATAGGTCCAATTGATGATTGGTTCCATGAATTCAATGATTGAAGGAATCAATATTGAGAACCCTAAACCGATTGGTGTTGTTGAGACCATCTTTGGTCCATGTGGTTTTGAGGAGGTTTGGACCAAACGGTCTCAAGACCGTTTGGGGCCAAATGGTCTCAAGACCGTTTGGGACCAAACGATCCCAAACTGTTTGTGCCCATGCGGTTTCAAAAGTCAAACTTGGGCAAACGGTCTTCACCTACTTGCTTGGGCAAATGGTCTCAAGCACCACCTTTACCAAAAGGTTTCAAACCGTTTCAACCTTGAAGGACCAAGACCGTTTGGGGCTCAAGTAGTCAAAGTTGATTGAGGACTCAATTGGTTAATCCACTTAGACACTTGTTGTAATTGAGGACTCAATTGATCAATTCAATTGGATACCTTATGTAATGGAGGTCCAAGGTGATTGGAATTCTTGAGAATAGAGATGATGAATGATTCATTGATCCAATGATGATTAGTAATGATGATCATTGAAGGTACAAAGGTTGAAAACCTAATAGTACCTAAGTGGTTAATGCCAATTAAGGGATGAACCCTAATTGCCTATAGGATCAATGACTTGGTACACTATGTCATTCATAGTTGCATATACTTGATTGAAGGGATGATATGACCTTATCAAGTTGAGATGATGTTAACATGAATTCATAACATGAATATAATTCATGTGGTGTTTAAGGGTATGATCCTTAAGTAGAGAGATCATGAAACCCTAATCTTGAATATATAGCCTAATTGACAAGGTTATTGAATTCCAACCCTAATTGAGGGCAATTCTAAGTGTAACCCTAATCCAGGGTGAGGATATAACCCTAATCTACGGTATTGATGTGTGAAACTCCAATTTAAGAAATGAGATGTAAAACCCTAATTGGGATGAATAGTGAATCTCTAATTATGAATAATTGAATGAAACCCTATTCTAGGGTTATGTTATGAGAAACCCTAAGTTAGAATGAGGTATATGTAACATTGATGTGGTGATGTGATATGAGCATCAAACTTAAGGTGATGTCATGTAATGGTATGTAAAACGCTAGTTGAGGGTGATTCCATGTGAAACCCTATTTGAGGGTGAATCCATGTGAAACCCTAGTTGAGGGTGATTCTATGAGAAACCCTGATTAAGAACTAACATCACATAATGTTCTGATGTTATGTTGTGATGAGAGGCCCTAAGAAGGGTGAAGGAATATGAGACTCTAATGTAAGCCATTATACATAAAGCCCTAATCCTGGAAAATATGACAATGGATCATAATTCTAATTCTAAATAAGGATGCAAGGAAATCCTAATGATGAGATAAAATAAATGACCTTATAAAGGTGAAACATTTCATGTGGTTGATTATATGTAACCTAATTGTAAACAATGTCTTTAGCATTAGATAAGCCCATATCATTAAAGATAGATGGACAATTCTAATGTGTGGCCTATGTATTATATGCTAAAGGTGAGAGTTTAGTAATGGAATGTATTTAGAGGGAAATACCTTAATACAAGATAAGTTGGTTAACTCAAGAGAGTCTGAAATGATGAGAAAGTGATACATCAAGATATGATAGTTATCACATTCAACACTTTAGGGTTTATATACCTGGATACACTCCAAATCCAATATATTTTGGTAAGAAACATATGAAGTGTGTTATGCAACTATTACAATGAAATGTAATGAGTTGTTGCACCTTGATGAGTGTTAATTAATGTACCTTGAGAATGGGGTTAAGCCCAAATAACGTGTATGATATAATCATACCATGATGAGGATGAGAAATGAACTCATACCTTGAATTGATGATCATTAATGCTATATGATGAAAGTAATGTTCTTGAATAATTAAATATGATATCTTTGAATGCCCCAGAGGTATGGATTAATGAATTAAGGGTTAGATAGATTATATAATCATGAAACCCTAATTAATGAGAAAAGGGGAACCCTAACCCTGACTTTGGTAAAGGGAATGATAAGCCCAATTTGATAGTAAACCCTAATTCCTGGAAAAAGGAATAATGGTGTTACTATTATATCACATGATGTGATGAAAATATTGTATGACTGTTATCATGCCTAATAACCATGCAGGTACGATGATATAATGAAGATAACTGGATTTGAGCTACGACATTTATATAATAAATGTTGATTGGCATTATGAGCCTTAATGTTGTTGTTGCTTAGTAAAAGTAACAATGTGTAAGGATTCTATGAGTCATATGAGCAAATTGTTGCCTAGAATGAGGTGACAAGATATTTCATGGCCTTGTGAGCCAGGTGTGATTCTTGTGTAACAAGTATCATGAATGCCTTTGTCAGATGACTTGAAGGTGATAGTTACCTGAAAAAAATGTATTAATGCTCAATGATGAGTTAAGGGTTTGAATACCCCAAACCATATGATTATGGTGATGAGAATGTGAAGGGATGAGAATTCCCAGTTTTGAAATGAGGGACTGAGTCCCCAAGGTCTTTGAAAGATTGATAAATATCTGATGAAAGTGGTACATGTCTCTTTATAGAATTGTTGTAATAAGTTATGTTTGAGAACTTGATTGATGCTAAAAGAATGGCATAATGTACTTAAATAATCAAGTATAATGATATCATGTAGAGCCCTGACCATAGATCCATCATTGTCAGAAGTTAAATGATGGTGAAACAGGTTTTCCTAAGGGTACTCCTGGAGAGCATACTTTTGAGTATGTGGGGGTTATGGGTGCAAATATCCTTATGCCCTAATGGAGGAATTGATGTGAGATAAACATTAAATCTATCAATCCTTCATTATATGTACCGGGATGGATGTATCACGAATCTCCTGATGATTGGGTTAGATGTCGTACACATCTCCCAATAATGTTAATGTCGGATCGATGGAGATAAACACGAAATCTCACAATCGCGAAGAGAGTGCAGCACACCACTGTAACTGTAATATCCCTGACCTGGGTTATGAATTAACCCTAGAGGTTTTGCCTAATATGGTTGAGTAGATTATAAATTCTATCTTGGGAAAAGTAATTAGGGCTTATGAGGAACTTATGTTTCAATTTTGGTCCTGTTTGGACAATGTTGAAGCAATGTTTGCTTATTTTGGACTAATGTGCAAATTACCCAAGTTGAGGGGTTTATGTGCAAATTGTGCATGATAATATGTTCCTATGATGTTGAGAAATCATAAGAATGCATATCATGTAGTGGTATGGTTTTCACAAGCTTGGGCACCAAGATTAAGCTTGTAAAGCAATCCTTGTGCATTAAAACCTAGTTTTGGTGTAGAGTGCAATTTACCCAAAACCTATGGTTCAATATGCAAATTACCACTTCAATAATGTCCCTAATGTTTCTTGGCATCATGTAGAGAAAATAAAATGAGAGTTAATTCTCATTTGAATTAAGATGGAGGAGAGAGAATCTTGATATGAAAATAATCAAGATTTAATCCTAAGTGAAACCCTAATCCAATTTAGGGCAAAAATGAATGTATTAATTAAAAGGCCTTCAAACAAAATGTTATTGGTTGATTTTGAATAAGTATGGAAGTTCTTTTGCCAAGATAAGGAACGAAAATATCTAAAGGAGGTGAAACTCCACTCACCTTATTATAAAGGAAAGTAATTTCCACTCACATATGGGATATCAATATAATAAGCATTAAGGTGCTTATTTTCTTTTCCCTTAATTCATGGATAATGGAAGTGAGTTTGGTGGGGATAGAGATTCCCTTGCATGCAATAAACCAAGGGGGAAGTGGTGACAACAATTTTGGAATTAAAAGACTTTTATAAAGTATATTCTCTCTCCTCAATTGTCTTATAAAAGTACCTTTTCTAAGCCAAATGAAAGGCTTTTACGACCCCACTTCTTCTCTTTTCTTGAAAAACCGACCAAGAAGGCTAAGGACATCAGGGAGCACGTCCGCAACCTGTTGATAAGCCTTTGATCTTCGTTCTTCATGATTTCATGGTGAAAATCATAAAATAATGTGTAATTCCTTCATTTCTTCACTCAATCTTCAATTCTAGCCGATCATTTCACTCCAAATCTTGAAGTTGAGCCTTGGAATAGTTGGAGAAGCTTAATCCACCATTAGAGCCTTGTAGCTTGGAGCTTGGAGATCAGATTTAAGGCGGGTTTTATAACTCAAACTCTTAATCATTGATATTGCATCAATTCTCTATACTTTGTTGATTGTTTTCTTTAAATTGCTACACTCTTGTTTCTTTGCTGCAATTTCCATCAAGAACAGTTTCTGTTCTTGGTTGTTCGAAGGAAGGGGATGATGACATCATCCTAGATGCTTATCCAAAGAAAAGTACCAAGCCAAACGGTTTTGATAGCTATTCCAAATCGTTTTAATTTGATTGGCTATGCGGTTTCAGCAAACCGTTTAAAGGCAAACGGTTTGAAACCGTTTGGGAGAAAACGGTTTGAAGACCGTATGAGATGGTTGACCAAGCGTTTACCGTTTGGTAATTTTGTTCCTAATTATGTAGGATAATTACCCACCAAATTTGAGGGGTTAACTCCAAAGGAGTCGTAGGTTTAAGGCCAATCAATTAGGAAAATCGAATTGAATTAAATGCTGATTTTCAACCTGATTAACTTGACCTGTTTGGGAAAACGGTTTCAAGACCGTTTGAGTAAGTTTAACAAGCATTGACCGTTTGGGATTCCTGTTCATAATTATGTTGGTTGATGACCCTCCAAATTTGAGGGATTAACTCCCAAGGAATCGTGCGTTGAAGGCTAATCAGATAGGGAAACCTAATTGGATTAGGTGCTGATTATCAATCTGATATAATTGAAATGTTTGGGCAAACAGTCTGAATACCGTTTAAGTGCGTTGACCAAGGGTTGACCGTTTGGGATTACTGTTCCTAATGATGTGGTATAATGACTCACCACATTTGAGGGATTAACTCCCACGGAATCGTGAGTTGAAGGCAATTCAATTGGGCAAACCCTAATTGAAAACAGTGCTGAAATTCCAATGAGTTAATTGGAGATTTTGGGGTGATTAGCCCAAACGGTTTCAAGACCATTTGGGGATCACCCAAACGGTCTCAAGACCGTTTGGGGGTCACCCCAAGACCGTTTGGAGGCCCTGGGTCAAGTATATTTGACCAATTGAAGGTCTAAAGGTACCAAATCATATTGCAATTAAGTGCTGATTTGTTGATCAACTCGATAGACCAAACCTTGATGAAATTTCACTAGAATCCAAAGTTTGGATGAGCCAAACGGTCTCAAGACCGTTTGGAGCTCATCCAAACGGTCTCAAGACCGTTTGGAGCTCATCCAAACGACCTCAAGACCGTTTGGGGTTAGGTCATACCCAATTTGGATGATGGTTCAAAAGTTTCAAAGTAAACAATCTTGTATTGATGAGTGTTGTTGAATCATTGATTCTAAACCCTAATCCAATTGAATCAAACCCTAATTGATGACTAAGTGAGGGTCAATTGAGGGTCAAATAATTTTAAGGTTGACCTACTAAACCCAATTGAAGTATGAGCATAGCTCCAATTGATGATTGGTTCCATGAATTCAATGGTTGAAGATCCAATGCAATCAATTGAAACATAATTAGTAGCTTGATTGACGATCAACTTCAAAGCTCTAATTGGTGTTTATAAACCCTAATTCCATTGAGATCAGACCCTAATTGAAGTTCCAATTAAGGGATGAGTTCATGACTCAATTGCTGATTGAGTTGATGATCCAATTGGTTGAGATTCCATAGATTGGAATTGAGTGTTGTTGAAGTCTTGATTGACTTTTTGGTCCATGCGGTTTTGAGAGGTTTGGTCCAAACGGTCTCAAGACCGTTTGGGACCAAACGGTATCAAGACCATTTGAGACCAAACGGTCTCAAACCGTTTGAGACTCATGTGGTTTCAAGTTCATGCGGTTTCAAATCTTTTTGCTTAAACGGTTTCAAACCGTTTGTGGTTCAATTTGGTTAATCCAATTGGATGCCTAATTCAATTGAAGGATCAATTGGTTAACCCAATTGAGTACCTAATGTATTTGAAGGAACAATGGGTTGATTCAATTGGGTACCCAATGATATTAAAGACTCAATTGACTAATCCAAATGGATACCCAGTGCAGTTGAAGGTTCTATTGATCAATCTATTTGGATACCTCAAGTTATTGAAGGTCCAATTGATCAAACATTTTTGTAAACCTAATGTGATTAGGTGGGAGATACCTTTAATGGTACTAATCATTAATGCATAACAAATGCATGGATCCAATATATGATGTAAACCCTAATTGAGGCTGATTCCATATATAATCCTATTAAGAGGTTGTCTACATGTGAAATCAGTAATTAGGATGAATAGTAAACCCTAATTCAATTGGATACCTTATGTAATGGAGGTCCAATGTGATTGAATCTTTGAGAATTAAGATGATGAATGTTCTATTGATCCAATAATGATTAGTAATGATAATCAATGAAGGTGCAAATGGTTGAAACCCTAATAGTACCTCAGTAATTAAGTGCCAATTAAGGGAAGAATCCCTAATTGCTTATAGGATCAATGACTTAGTACACTATGTTAATCATAGTTGTATATACTCGACTGAAGGGTTGATATGACCTAATCAAGATGAGAAGTTGATAGTATGAATTCATACATGAATATGATTCATGTGATGATTAAGGGTTATGATCCTTAAGCAAAGAGATCATGAAACCCTAAACATGAACATAAACCCTAATTGACAGGGTTATTGAACTCAAACCTTAATTGAAGGTGTATCCATGTAAAGCCCTAATTGAGGGTGATTCTACGAGAAACCCTAATGGGGATTGAGTAGTAAACCCTAATTATGGGCAACGTTTTATGAAACTCTAATGAAGGGTGATGCTATATGCAATCCCTATTTTAATGAAGGGAAATGGTATGTGAAACCATAATTCCCTAATAAGAGAATAGAATTCATGCTTGAACATGATTCAAGAGGTGAACTCATGTAGCATGACCGTGTTAGGTAGCACGACCGTGGTATTTTCACTTTGCACGATCGTGCAAGGTAGCACGGCCATGGTAGCTTCCCTTAGCACGGCCGTTTTTTGTTTCACGGCCGTGGTACTCTATGTTTGACTTAGAGTTTGTTTTGAATAGGACCTAACATGGTCTTTTTATTAATTCCTGACTTATATATGAATCCATAGTATTGGAAATAGTTGTATATTCCAAGTAAGTGACAATTGATCACTACTTTGCATGATGAATGTGATAAACTGGTGCATAAAGTATTAGGATGGGTAATACCCTAATACAAGCTAAGTATGTGAACTTAAGAAAGTTAATGGTGTTGAGGGAAGTGAGACATCAAGATATGATAGATATCATATCCAACACCCCAAATACTGGTATACCTTGTTGTGATATAAGTCTAATATGATTGGATGAATGATACATGAGATGTGTGATGGAAATCCTAATCCTGGTAAAGGATTAAGGGTAATACCCTTGAATTATTAATACATTGTTTTTGCATGATGTTGATAGATAATTTATGTGCTGCTATCATATGTGCTAACCATGCAGGTATCATGAGATGATGGGCATAGCCAGGTATGCGCTGTGATATGTTATTAATTTGAATTTGTTTATTGGGCCTTGTGTGCCATAATATATCTTGTTGTCTGATAAGAGGTAGCAAGAGAGTTAATAGGTATCAAGTATCATACTTACCTTGGTCAAATGACCTAAAGGTGTTAGTTACCTAAGGAAGTGGTAACAATGCTCAGGTGATGAGCTAAGGGTTTAAACACCCAGAATCACATGGTTAGGGTATTGAAATAGTGAAAGGATGAGAATTTCCAATGGTGAATTGAGGGATTAAGATCCCAACACTTTATGAAAAGAATATGGCTACGGGCCATGACTCCACAATGATAATACCAAGCTTTAGATATATGATCTAATCCTGAAGAGAGTTAAAGCAGTGGTAATGATTCTGTAGTTTGAATATATGTTATACATGTTCTTAATATTCCTTAAAGGATAAATGATATGTTGATTCTATCCAGTTATAGTTCCAATGCTTCTGATATAGAATAATGTTCTAATCTGTTAGACATTAAAATATCTGCTGCTATACAAATATGATTCTTCCATTCATATTTATCTTCTTAAGTTGCAATAACAATGTTACTGGCGGAGAGTTATAACTCTCGCTGGGGCAATTTTTATAATTGTCTCACCCCCGTGGGAACCACATTTTTAGGTGGATGCGGACTAGGAGATAGGAATCCTTCAATAGGTGAAGGACAACAATAGCAGCAACAGAGACAACAGTGAAGTCTCAGGTGGAGACACTGACTGTTATGCCTTGTATAGATGTAAATAGAGTCATATGTGTCGTCTCTGTACTCTCAGGTCCTCGGAGTAGTAGTTAGTGCTTTCGAGATTTTGGCTTAGAGCCTCCAGATTTTATACTACATGTGTTTAGCTTGACAGGACAGTTAATGCTTGTAATTCTCAAAAGGAGATGATACAGAATATGTACCTGTGAACAAGAATGTAATTATGTTACTTTGGTTCTATGTGAGAAAGTTTTCCTTCAATGGATATTTTGATAAAAAGGTTTTAATTTTTAGTGATTTTCGCTAATCCGCTGCTTGATAAACACTTCCGCATTAGTTAACCTTGTTTTCGTGAGACAGTCGTCACAGTAACTATGATAGCGATGTTGCCAGTATACTCTGGAAAGCTATATTTAGCAGAGACACGAGATGTCCTGCATGTGATCTCGCGCTGACCGAGATGTGGGAGGTCATGGGAATCCGACTCTTCCATTGACCTTGTATGGTATCAATTTTGACTTCGCAGTGGTCAGTTGGAGCATGAGCGGTATATCTCATCTCCTCAGGGCATAAGTGTGTTTGTAAAATGAAATCAATTGTATAACATGTTTTCTTAAGGATTGAATATAGAAATTCATTGGCTGATGTTACATTTCTGTTATATATTTGTAGTTCATTGATGTTGTTCATATATGTTGTATTCATTACAAGTATATGGATGAATTATGAGTCTACCATGAGTAGATGCAACGTTATCCTTGAAAAAGGAGATTACTTCACTTTGTTCATACAAGTGATTTACCTGCTGTTAATTATATATGTATAAATCCTTTTGCTTAGTTTATTTTAATAAACTGCTATAACAATGTTTTGACGAAGAGTTATATCTCCCGCTGGGAAAATTTACAATTGTCTCACCCCTGTGGGATCCAACTTTTTAGGTGGACGTGGACAACGAAGAAGAATCTCATTACAGGGAATAGACAACAGCAGTGACAACAAGGACATCAGTAATATCTCAGGTGGAGATACCGCCTGTCAAGTTAAGTAGTTAGAAAGTCCTATGTGTCGTCTCTGTACTCTCAGGTCCTCAGAGTTTTTAGTCAGTGTTTTATGAATCAATCTGAGGTTTTGGCTTGATGCCTCAAGATTTGTATACTATATGTATATAATGTTTATAAGACAGTTGATGATGTAATCTCTGAAAAGAGATGGTACAGGTTATGTACGTTTGAACCAGAATGTAAATGTTATGCAATGGTTCTTGTTGGAAAAGATTTCCTATGTGAGGATCTCTTTGTAAAAAGTTTTAATTTTCAGTGATTTTCAATAATCCGCTGCAAATAATTTGCTTCTGCATTAGTTAATCCTGTTTTCGTGAGACGGTCGCTACACATACCCTCCTGTCAGCGTACTGGTCACTGACACACTCTCCTACAACCAGTTGCCTTTCTGTAGTTGTATTTCCCTTGTTGTGCCTCCCTTATCGGGTAGCACTTGCTCGGGCTCTCTCAGTTACCAAAACCAGAGAGAACGACAACTTTGCAGAGCAACTAGTGTTCTGAGTTGTACTTTGAGAAGCCCCCAATACCCCTATATATAGGAGGGTCATGGGACATGGTTCTCTACCCCGAGAAATGTGAGACTAAACAGGAGTAGAAGAGTTCGAGATTTTCTACAAAACAACCAACTGCGCTAGCTGAACCGATCGTTTCAACCCTGAAACGATCGTTTGGTGACCTCAACCGATCGATTCACACCTGAACCGATCATTTGGGACACCTGAGTCGATCGGTTCATTACATGAGCCGATCGGTTCGTGGTCCTGGTCCAACTCAAATTGACTTTCATATTTGTCTTCAATTAATCAAATATTAATCCTTGTCCGAATCGAATTTGTATAAGTGAAACAAATTGTATTTGCAAAATTGACTTTCCAAATGATCACCGTTGGTCACGTGAGCGGACCGATTCAACAATTGAGTCGATCGTCTCATTGCACATGAGTCGATCGTCTCACTAGTTGATTTGATCGGTTCACCAACCTCAGTCGATCGGTTCATCACATGAGCCAATCAGTTGGAAGTGCAGACTGTGTAAATTCAGTCAATTGCAGTTTCAATCGATCTGATACTCTAATCAATTGGTCCAACTCCTTGAACACTATGATTTTGAGCTATCAATCAACTGAGTGTTTAATTGAACTACTAAACTCCTTTAGTAATCAATCTAAACATCATTTGTGGAAAAAGTCCTCTTCCAGGTTAAATCCTATGTGTGTGACCCTACAGGTCCATTTCACATTGGCAGTGAAAGTCCAGAACAGTTATGACTTCACAAGCAAAGAGCGGTGCCTAGTCGCACATCAATGCTACCCAAGTGAAATAGAAAGTTGGAGAACAACTTTCAATGCTACAATCCGTGAATGGTGTTACAGTGAATGTATAATTTCTTTGTCACTAATGTCCTGAATGAACTCAAGGCATGGTACAATCATCCTTTAAATGTTCATCCATTATATTGATCTCAGAGCAGACTGGGTGAGATGTGTGTGACGTCAATATCACATATTGATTCACACATGCATGCACATTCCTTTCTCAATGCTACTCATCAAGTGGCCATGAACATTAAACTCCCTTAGGAGGGAGAAATCTCATATCTATCACTCACCCCTCAAAAGCCCCATGCGTCAAAGTCACCCAATCATCACCTTTATAACAACCCATGTTTCAGGACTGCGTTTGTTGATGTCAAAGTGTACCCAACGATATGTGTTGAGTGTAGTGATTTTAGGTCGAAGAATCACATTCACCACCATCACTGTGAGAGTTGACTGTGACTACCAAATCATGGTTCCATGTGTCACTCTCACGGTGGGTCTGTCAGGTACACTTGTTCTCTAACAAGTACCTATGTGCTTGGTTTGATATCACTATATCCTGACTAATGATATTCTATCATCAACCAACACACAATCTAGTCTTTAGTGTTATTGATGTCTATGGTTATTTCCACAATAACAACTGACTAGGGACTAAACAAGAATGTATACTCTTAACATCTGTATGATCTCATCATTTAGGTCCTTAACCTAAAAGCATACGTCATTGAGTAAAACAATTCTTTAGACATCTACCATGTTACACTATCATCTCAGAAACAGTTAAAACATATAGATCGGAAATTGCCTTTATTATTATTCAAATCATTTACAATGTATCCCATTACAATCATCTCATGACTTGCTCTATGGGCATACATACCAACATTAGTATCCATGTCCGCAACCCCTCTTTCATTCCAGATAACTACATTATCCATATCGTGGTAGTAAAAACCCCTCTGTGTTCTCTCCCCTCTGCTTCCTCAGAAGCTCCTCGTCCTTCCGCCGCTACATAGGATGAAAATACTGATCCCATTTGCATCCCACTCTCCACCTGCATCTCCCACTGGCATCGCACCTCCCGTCTCACCAGGAAAGACAACATCTCTCTCCCCTACAGTACTGTCGCTATTAGTCCTTCCCGACACATTCTCTCTCCTTTGCCCAACAGAAGAGCTCCGTCTAATGGTGTTAGGGACGAAGTCCTCTAGGCCAGGCAAAGAAAGCCTCCACCACTGGCCTGTCTCATACACGACCTAGCGGCTCCTGGACCTAGGCCCATAGCTCGGCCCAACCTGAGAGGATCCCTGCCTATCCTCTAGGGATGACAATTTTACCCACTGACCCAGTCCTACCCAGACCCAAGCCCAACTAAACCCAATTTATTGTGAGGTAGTTGGGGCTTAATTTTAAATGGGGCAATGGGGATGGAGAGTTCTTATCCATTTATTTACCTAACTCCCCATTGAGACCCATGGGGACCCATTCGTTCGTTTAGCTAGTTTTCCAGCGTACATCGCTCGAACTTTGCTTAAGAGAGTTCTCTTCCTCCCTCCATCTGATGCGATCAGACTGTGCGGCGTGTTGTTCTCTGGGCTCCGTGACGCTGCCGATTTCACGTGCTTGGTTACCGGTGAAATAGCTTTTTCCGCCGGGTCACCTCCGTGAAGATGGTTCCTCTGCAAGGCACCGCCGTGAAGGAAATTACTCTCCGTCGCCGTGAACGAAGCGTCTACATTGCTCATCGCTTCCCAGAAGTCGAGTGGTACACTAAAAACCTACATCTTATCCTCTCTGCCTCAGTCGCAACCAACCAAACACGAAGAGGTAGCACTGCCAGGCTGCCATTACCTTTTGTCCCCGACACGTCCATCTCTTCCATCATCTCTAACTACGCTACCACTACATTCCAGACTCGAGGACACTCTCACAGTACACTGCTTCCATGGACACAAGTGTTGCACGGCTGGCATATGAACCTATAGAAGGGACCACAGTCAAGGAAATTATGTCTCGCACACATTGTGGTTTCCGAGTAAGCTGTCAGCTATTGCAGGTGGCTGCTCAGTGGTCGTCGTCCGATTGCATGTCGTCGGTGTGAAGGCACCTAAAAAAATCGAACAACGCCTAGAATCTACTGTAGATGCAGGTTTTCTGTAAGCATCCCCGTTACTTCACAACACCTACATGTGGACTTAATGTTTGGCATCTTCGACAAGTTAAAATCTGATATGCGAACCATTTGATCCTTCTTTTGTTGTCTGTCTCATATCCTCTTGCTTACTACATCGAGTGTATGACCCATCATCAAGACGTTTTTGTCACTTTGATAAGATCGTTGTATGTTTGCTGAAATGTCCGAATGACGTTCCTGTAGACGCAACGATTCTTTTGTATTCATTTTAGTTGCACCTTGGTCATTAAGATATTAAAGTTTTAATCCCACTTTTCGTTCTGTATTTTACGTAGATATTGTTGGATGTATTGAATATAAAAACATAAAATTTTGTTTGTAAAAACATGACGGCAAGTTGTAAGTAGTAATAAATTGTTACTTAAATTGACCACGGTGCAATCTATCCTCTAAGTATAGTGTGTGTCGATAAAAAATAATACATACATATAGTTAATCGGTCTAGTAGTCTGCAACATCATTGGGTAGTAATGGGGACCCATTTACAAATGGGTTGGGTATGGGGCGGGGGTTACTTCCTTCAGATCTATATGGGTTTATTTGGGTATGGGTCCTACGGTTAATGGGTTACGATGGGTTGGGTATAGGTTGGCAAAACCCACCCCATTGCCTCGATTCGCCCTGCCCTCTCACCCGAGTGAATTTCAAAATTCAAATCGGGCATTTCGGCGGGATCCCGCCTCCGTTCTCGTCGAATCTCCTGTTCTCCTACGTCATCCTCTGCGTCAGTGGCGCCGCCATTGTTCCCAAAACAAAATCAACTCTAAACGCTTCTGGGGGTAGATTGACTCGACGACCTGCATCGGTGATTATCCGCACACCTCCATCTGCCGGGTCCATGGCCGCGGGCGTGACCCTCACCTGGAAACGGTGACCCTCCGCATGTGCCACTAAGATCATCGGAATATCCTCTTTCAAGGTGGAGACCTGTATCACAAAGCCCTCCACCTCCGACGGTGACCTCCTCCAGCTGGAGATGTTCCTCAGCACACCAAAGGGGGCCACCAGGCCTCTCACCGAATCCGTGTCTATCCATGTTGAGTTGCATATAAGAACGAGCGAAATCAGGGATACTGTGCACGTAGCTCGCCGAAAGCCAACAACAATCCATGCCCAGTTGATCAGCGCCTTGCAAGTAGCAGCTCTATGCCACCCACCATGCTAGGAAGCTAGCCATTCAGCGGCTAAGCTGTGCTAGCTTAGTTGGTCACGCATGCGATGTTCCATGATCGATCAAGCCTAATCCTGGTCCGGATTGATGACTCACCCACGATTATTGATTTGGTCAATTCATTCGTAAGGTTAGAACGCAGCTGGATTAGCTATTATATTAATATTACGATAGAAAACATTCTAGAATGTGGTCAGCGACGTGTTAGATATGGGTGTGGATCATCTTGTTTTCTTGTTACTCAAGCAAGTGCTATTGCCCAGATTTTATTTTACATTCCCGCTACAAGTATTTCATTTCAAGCAAGTGTTAATGTCTATATTATATTATACTTTACCACTGCTGGCATTTCATTTTAGGAAATAATCTATATATTATTTTTTTCACAAAAATATCTACTCAAAATAGCATTCATCTCAACTTATTTTCCAAATTAACACATTTTTAAAAAGTGTCATATTAGTTGGCGTTTTACAACTTGTAAGCTGAAAAGCACCAGTTTTTGAAATCACTTTGCTCTCTCTCATTCGGGTAAGCCCAACTCCCGAACGTATTCGAACGATAGGGGCATCACCACCCCAACCCTACTGCCTGGACTTTCACAACCAAGTTATCACCCTCTACGACATCCCCGCCGCCGTCACACAGTTATCCTGTAGTGGACATTACTTTGTCGATATCCATGTTGGTGCAAAATCCTACCAAGATATCCAACACCACTGGACATATTGCAAACATTCCACCACCTACTGTCTATAAATGAATACTGACTCATTTACACACCATTTACTTCACTAGATTGCCTTTACCACAATAATCCCTGATTGACGCTATGTTTCTGAAATTTGACACACCTGCGGTTTCTTGCACCTTCGACAGGGTTACACTCAGTCTTTACTATACCCCCATCAACCTCTTTATGAGATAAGAACAAACAGATTACTCACACATAAACTCTCCAATCCCTAGAGACTTCTGAGTCCAGATCACTATACCCGCCTAATCACTACACCCTTACACCAAATCCACACTACAAACACCATGACCCATCTGGATGTTTACATAGGCAGCAAAACCACCAGGATCCTCATCCTCCCTAGATCATGGAGATACCTCAATTGGGATGTCTCTGAGGGAAACATACTTTTCTATATGAGATCAACCTCATTTCCCATAAATTTCTTCATCATCCGCAGAGGCCATGTCCAATCTAGTCAATAATGGAGAGAAAGGTTTGTTACCCTCAACCTCTACATGAGCTGGCACCTTATCATCTACCCCAAGAGAGACATGAAGATCGATATTTGGGTCACCAATATCAACAACTACATCTCCCACAACATCCACAGACTCCTCAGAGCCAACCATAACCACAACTATTATTCCTGCTCAGAAGACGTCATTGACAACACGTTAGAAGGCATTCAGATGCTCACGGCATAGAATGGCGAACATAACAACAAGACTGAGGTTTGATTATAGATGGACAATCTCGAGCACCACAACCTCCCTTCCCACACATAACAGAGAACACATACACAATAAGGACCTCATCCCACCCAAATTCATGTATGACCAAATCCAACCCTCTTCATACATTGAGGTCTCACACCTTCATTATCCCAAAAAACCTACCTCATATTTTGTAACTTTACAACATGGTGAGAATGTAACATCAGTTCTACAATCCTATATCCAAGAAAAACTAGTAGAAGATGACCCTAAGAACTCATGGATTAGGGTTACCCAAAAAAAACCTATATGACAAATAACATCAAATGTGGATGATGCCTCAAATTTGGTTATCATAGGCTATCTTGTTGATTACCCTTCATATGATTTACATGAACCAAAATTCTTGCCATATCTCCTACTCTTACCCTAACCCCTAACCCGATTGGCTCCCCCACTAACAATCGTTTCAACACCCTCTTTATGCCACCGTTTCTCACCATCACCTGTCATCCTTTCATCACAACCCTTCACCTCCCATCCCCTTAGACCAACCAACTTTCATGCAACATTGACCACCAAATATTGTGTGCAAATCCCTTCTACCCTCTTTGTTGTGCATCCCCTCTTGAAAATGGCCATGCCCTGGCCCCTCCATCATGCACCTCCCATCTGCACTTGTTTCCTTACCCGCATCCACACCTTCATATTTACCGCATACCATTAATGTGGCTCTTGTACCATTGAACAGGTTGTCCCCTCTACATCTGCCACATCCTCCACAACCATTCTCCACCTTCCCGCTCCTTCCATCTCTAATGGACAAAGATCCCATTGAATGCACCACTGACCTCCCTTTTCATAGCAATTAGTTTCTTAAATCCCTGACATCCTCCACCATCATGGTGGATATATGTAACTTTCCCAATCTTACCTACATTGAATGCCTTAAGATCACAAAAACTATGTCCTTCCTTCTCCCTGAATGCACCATTCTCAAACCTAAAATCTCCTTCCCTACCAAACTTCTCTATACCCTGCCTGAGAAATCCACCTTTGAATATATACTGGGATAGACTTTCACCTTTGCATGTGGCGATGGTTTTGCTCAAGGACACCATCTCTGTCACTGCTTTCCTAGCCTTCTATTTTGTCCTCCTAGGTACACTGAGGTACCGTTGAATGCTCTCTTTGTTTACCACTCTCCTTGTCCCTTTCCTATCGGTTCTTCATTGCATTTCGTTTTCCCAAAACCCTAGAAGTTGATTTCCTTATCGCGCGACAACTGTGACCATCTCCATGGGCACTTCTGTTCTCTTTACTTGAAGCTTTGGTTTATTCCCTTCTCCTACACTTATGAGCTAGAATTGTTGTTACGATTGAGTTTTGGGTGAAAACCTACTATGATCGTTGTGATCGCGGTCACAGTCGCAGATACCTTCACGATCACATTCACGGTACTGATTGTGTATGTGTTTGTGGTCGCAACCCCTTTTTCCTTATTCTATCTTCTCTTAAGTTGGTATGACATACTTCGTGGTCACGACACCCTCTGTGGTCGTGATGTGTCTTTTTCCATGATGATCACCTTCCGCGGTCGCGACTCTTTTCGCGGCCACGATACTATTTTTCCTTTCTTCCGCGATCACGACTCTTTTCGTGGCCGCGATACTATTTTTCCTTTGTGTCGCGGTCATAGAAACTTGGGTAATTATGCTCTTTCGAAGGACATTATCAAGTGCAAATATAATTAATATATATATATTAATATATACTACTACTAATAATAATAATAAAATAGTACAATCTTGCTGACAACAGTTTGAATGTGAAAAATTTCAGAATGTCGACCTCAACTAACTACACACTGATGAAGAAGGTGACTTCACTGAGGGGTGCAGAAGAAAACTTTGGGAAGATAACCACATCCTTGAAGGATCACCCCAAACTCTTACAATTAAAGAATCTTCAGTTGCAACTAATGAAGAAGAATTACAAGTACATCCTATCCTATGAAACGCCAGAGGAATTTGAAGAATATCAGGAGACGTCACATACATATACCTCTGAGTACCAACCATATGAAATAGAACTAAAGAAGATGGAGAAATGCAAATTCAAAGCCAATGATATAAAAGACAACAAAAAGAGAAAGTTGTCAGCTGTGGAAAAACCAAAGGGTTAGGAAAAAGAAGTTGTCCCTGAAGCGGTCAGAGAGAACAAACAAGAGGCCCTTAATAAGAAGACGTCAACATTTGTACCTAGAGATCAAGTGCACCAGTCACACTTTGACTATGATGTTGATGATGATTTTGATGTTGGTGATTATGATGATGATGTTGATGTTGATGAAGTTGTTGATGTCAATGATGATGATGATGATGATGATGATGATGATGATGATGATGATGATGATGATGATGATGATAATGATGATGATGATGATGATGATGACGACGACGAAGACGACGATGACGATGATGATGATGATGATGATGATGATGATGATGATGATGATGATGATGATGATGATGATGATGATGATGATGATGATGATGATGATGATGATGATGATGATGATGATGATGATGATGATGATGATGACGACGATGATGATGATGATGACGATGATGACAACGATGATGATGGTGATGGTGATGGTGATGATGATGATGATGATGATGATGATGATGATGATGATGATATTGATGATGATGATGATGATGATGATGATGATGATGATGATGACAATGATGATGGTGATGATGACACCATAAACAATCTCAACATTCAACATGTATATTACAAAACAATGACTATTACAACATGTATTACAATTACATATTGAAAGATGATTTGACAAGTCTATGAACATGTATGCTGACCATAATTATAGACAATAGGTAACCCGAACAACTTTCTCACCCCCTGTTC
Source organism: Alisma plantago-aquatica (assembly GCA_963693085.1). Lineage (NCBI taxonomy): Eukaryota > Viridiplantae > Streptophyta > Magnoliopsida > Alismatales > Alismataceae > Alisma > Alisma plantago-aquatica. The sequence continues at coordinate 254,429,665 of OY856411.1, forward strand.
TTTTTCTCCCATGCTATCTCTGAACCTAAAACATACGTGAAACAAATGAATCAACAAAAGTTGGTACGTGGTTGAAAAATACTATACTATGCTGGCATATTTAAAATACTTGAAAAAGAAGAAAGAAAAATGAAAGCATTATTTAAGGTAGAAAATTAGGTAAACCCAAGTTATTAACCATATTTCAATGGACATGTATTACTATGGTAGACTTAGCACAAACATATATTATTGGACCCTATCCCCGCATACCCTGCACCATTAGGGATCTCCCCGTATACCTTGTACCATTAGGGAGGTGCTAGTCAACATTAATAATTTCCCTCTCTAATAGGGAGATTAATGAACCATTAGTAACTACATTTCATTTTCTTTCATTAGTGTTGTTATTGTTCAAGGTAGAAATGACAATACATATAGATGTACATCCAACAAGATATTCAAATACATGCAAGCAATTACTCATTATTATCATCCAACAAAAACTAGTCTTCTACTTATATCCACGTACCTGAGTTTAGAGATTCATACTTATATTCTGGATCATCTACATCTCTAGTCATCACCTGATTAATAACAAATATTCATCATTAATACAAGGTTCACCGTTATTAATGATATTTTTATCCAATTTAGGATTTAGGTCAAATCTAGGTGTTACTAATCTAAAATGTGTCTCTTGTATTTTTATACTGATACAAATGTCATTATTAAGGTCTGGTATGAATTTCATAATTTTCTGATACTTTGCCTATTTTCTATAATTATTATGAGGATTAAACATGTAATTAGGCAATAATGAGAAAAGGGCTAAAATTTCTCAATAATATCAACAAAATAGTCCACATTTAGTTTCTATATGATATTAGGGTTCAAACTTATTTTTCTCAAATTTAACCTCAACCATTTTCTGATTATACCATTTAAATGAATCATTCTCATCTAAATTAAATATCTTCAACTTAAGCATCACAAAAGTCTCATATAGAAATTTTATAAGAAACATGGCATTTTTAGGTGATGTTTCCTCCGTGGTATAGAGCTCATATGTATTGGGTAGCTACACTAGTCTACACTGTGTTCTCACCATTTCACTAGGTTATAGGGCACTAGACTATCTATTGTGTGTGGGGCACTCAGTTTTGCTAATTTGGTTTTGTTTTCCAATTGGCTCGAGTTATAAAATTTCTATATCTGACTTTTGCGATCCTTAAGTAGAAGATATTTAATTTAGATGAGAATGATTCAGTTAAATGGTATAATTAGAAAATGGTTGAGGTTAAATCTGAGAAAAATAAGTATGAACCCTAATATCATCTAGAAACTAAATGTGGACTCCTTTGTTGATATTATTGAGAAATTTTAGGCCTTTTCTCATTATTGCCTAATTACATGTTTAATCCTCTTAATAATTATAGAAAATAGGCAAAGTATCAAAAAATTATGAAATTCATACCAGACCTTAATAATGACATCTGGATCAGTATAAAAATACGAGAGACACATTTTTTATCAGTAACACCTAGATTTGAAGTGAATCCTAAACTGGACCAAAATACCATTAATAACGGTGAACCTTGTATTAATGATGAATATTTGTTATTAATCAGGTGATGACCAGAGATGTAGATGATCCATAATATAAGTATGAATCTCTAAACTTAGGTACGTGGATATAAGTATAAGACTAGTTTTTGCTGGATGATAATTATGAGTAATTGCTTACAAGTATTTGAATATTTTGTTGGATGTACATCTATATGTATTGTCATTTCCGCCTTGAACATTAAGAACACTAAAGAAAGAAAATGAAATGTAGTTACTGATGGTTCATTAATCTCCCTATTAGAGAGGGAAAGTATTAATGTTGACTAACACCTCCCTAATGGTACAAGGTACACGGGGAGATCCCTAATGGTACAAGGTACGCGGGGATAGGGCCCAATAATATATGTTTGTACTAAGTCCACCATAGTAATATATGTCCATTGAAATATGGTTAATAACTTGGGATTACCTAATTTTCTACCTTAAATAATGCTTTCATTTTTCTTTCTACTTTTTCAAGTATTTTAAATATACCAGCATAGTATAGTATTTTTCAACCACGTACCAACTTTTGTTGATTCGTTTGTTTCACGTATGTTTTAGGTTTAGAGATAGCATGGGAGAAAAATAACAGGGGGTGAGCAAGTTGTTCAGGTTACCTATTGTCTAGTATTCTGGTTAGGATACATGTTCATAGACTTGTCAAATCATCTTTCAATATGTAATTGTAATACATGTTGTAATAAGTCATTTTTTTGTAATATACATGTTGAATGTTGAGATTGTTTATGGTGTATGTTATGGTTGTATGTTCATGTATGCGTATTATGCTTCCGCATCACTCTCCGAAATGATTGTCAAGTATTTTCGGAATTGTCCTCTCGAGCCTTCTAAGTCTCGAGGCGGCAGAATCTGTGGACGTTGCAATTTTACTCTTATTCGTTGCCACTGTCTGATCTATTTGGAGTTCCTTGTACTTTCTCATGGTTTCAACAAGGTTTTAGTCAATCACGAGTTTTTGACCAACATGGGACTTCCTATTTATTTTTATCACATGGACCTACTTCTATCTAGTCGCAAGGCCTCAACACAACCATGTTGAAATCACCTCCACCACCCTAGAATATTCCCTCCACTCAACCTCTCGCAACACCATTTCCTATGAGTTGACCAACACATGGATTTCCACATTCATAGTTGAGTCTAATTGCACCTTCTTTAGACATAGATCAACAATTCGGTAACCAAACCTTAGGTCGAGGTAGTTGACAACAACAATACTAAATCTACTGAATATTTTTATTTTCAAAGTAATAGTATATATTATTGCTTATAGTGTTATGATTTGGTCAAATATTTCCCATGTTTTGGTTGCATGATTATACTTGTTTATTGTAACATTTGCATACTTATTATTTTAGATATCTAGATTTACTCAATGAATCATGTGTATATTTTCTAAGCACATTTAAACTATATTTCTATATGTTGGATAGTTACTCTATCAATGTTGTTGTAATGTAGAAAAATCAAGTCATATGAATGTGTGAAATTTCTATCATGTAACTATATTCTAAAAAGTTACTACAATTTTATTTTATATTAGATCATTTTGTATTCACCATTTAGTGTAACACATTTGAAGCATAACCATTCACTTTTGTACGTATTCATTTAAGGAAATATTGTAGAAATATACTAGAATTTTTTTAATATATTGATATACAGTAAATTATATAGATCTATTTGTCAATAAGTCTTACATAAATAAGTTATTTTTTACAGCATACATCACTAGTACAGAAATGGGTTATAACGTCACTACATGTAGCGTCGGTTTTACCAAATAACCGACTTTATATGTCTAAAAAAAATGCGGGCACCACTTAAGACCTCTTAGGTCAGTTTTTTTAAATAAACCGACCTTGTAGTGTAACTCTATAGGGTCGGTTTTACAAATAACTGACCTTATATGTCTATAAAAAATGTGGGCACCACTTAAGACCTCTTGGGTCACTTTTCTTAAAATAACCGACCTTGTAGTGTATCTCTATAGGGTCGATTTTCCAAATAACTGACCTTATATGTCTATAAAAAACACGGGCACCACTTAAGACCTTTTGAGTCACTTTTTTTAAAATAACCGACCTTGTAGTACATCTCTATAGGGTCGGTTTTTCTAAAATAAGCGACCTTATAGACAATTTTTCTGGCGGCAAAAATTTGCTTGATTTTGGTTTCGCGCCTCGATCTATAGCGTCGGTCTTACCTTATAACCGACCCTAAAGGGCTCCTCGGTCGACAAATTCGTCGACCGAATAAGAGCTGAATTTCACGTATACAAGCACCTATAGGGTCGGTTTTTCTTTATAATCGACCTTACAGTCCTCCACAGTTCAACACCTCTAAGGTCGGTTATTCTTACAAAATTGACCTTAAAGGCCTTCTCGGTCGACAAATTTGTCGACCGATATCTATTCTGGATCTAGATAGTTCACGCATGTATAAGCGTCAGATTTGCACTTATAACCGACCTTAGAGCCTTCCTCGGTCAACCAATATTTCGACCAACTCACTCGGTCGACAAATTCGTCGACCGATAAGTACCTCTAAGGGCGGTTTTTCCTTAAAACCGACCCTAGAGGTACTTATGCGAAGGAAATCTGGCTCTTTCTCGATCAACAAGTTTGTCAACCGATATCTATTTTGGATCCATATAGTTCACGCATGTATAAGCACCTCTAGCGTCGGATTTGCACTTATAACCGACCTTATAGCATTTCTCGGTCGACAAATTTGTCGACCGATTAGGAGTCAGTTTTCAAGTGTATAAGAAACTTTTAGGGTTGGTATTTTCTTTATAACCGACCTTAGAAGTCCATTCGGTCGACAATATTGTCGACCGAGATAAACTAGGATCCAGTTTAGTATTTCACACATGAATAAGTACCTCTAGGGTCGGTTTTTTCCTAAAAACTGACCCTAGAGGTACTTAAGAGAATGAAATCTGGCTCAATCTCGGTCGACGAATTGTCGATCGAAAAAAAAATCAACCGTCGTAACGGCTAAAAAATCAACCGTCGTAAAGACTAAAAAAATCAACCGTTGTAACGGCTAGAATTTCAACCGTCGTAACGGCTATAAATATGACTGTTGGCCGACCAGGAGAACGGTCCAGAAAATGACCGTTTCGGGCGTCATTCGACAAATTGTCGACCGAAATTGACTCTGTTTTGCTATAAATAGCACCCAAAATGATCCATTTCTTCACACCTTCACATTCTCACTTCTCTAGCTCCTCTCTAGTGTATTCTTGTGAAAATCTTCAGCTTCTCTACATCCAATTCTTGCTTGCTATTTCTCCATTTCAAAGCAATGAAATGGCTTCATCATCTACGCGCGGAAAGAAGCAAGTTGTAGGTAGGAAAGGAAGGATCGTCTCTTCAACGTTGTCGTTCATCAACGACGTCCCTTTCATCGACGCAGCTGCAGGCGACCGCTACCTCAGGCTCTCATCAAAAACTCCTCTTCCATGATGGCCAGTCGACGTCATGGACTTCCAAAGCATTGTCGATTTAGAGGAACTTTTCGAGGTGCAACATTTGACTGATTTTCTAAATCCCTCCTTCCATTCCTACTCCTCCAAAGTAGTTAATGGATTCTATGCCAATTTATCCGAACATCCTGAACATGATTCCTTCTCCTCTATGGTTGGTGGGTATGGATTCCATTTTACTGAGGAGGGTATTCTTGATATGCTTGACATAGATATAGAAGAATATAAAAATTTTATTGATCTCACTAGAGGAAATCCACTCAAAAAACTCTCCCAAGATGACACTACAACTAGCCTTAGTGATGTCAAAAGAGCCATCTTTCAATCAAATACGACTTATCATGAAGATAGGGGTACCTATTATGCCATAAATTTAAAACCTGAAGATAGGATCATAAATCTCATTGTTGCCACCAATATCCATCCTAGAGCAAACAAATATGAAGTACCCACCTTTCATATGTACCTTATCTATGTCATTCTCAAAGGTATTCCCATAAACTTTATTTGTATCATCCTTAAGAATATGCTTGAGTTTTCTGGGCATCCACCTTATGCTGACTTTGTATGCCAAATCACTCAACATTTTCTTAAGAAGAATATTGAGGATGAATTAGGTTAAACATGGGATAGAAATCCCCAAAAGATAAGTAAAATTACGGTGGAAAAGATGGGAATCGACTTTGGCAACGAAAGGGCTAGGACTGAAGGGGAGACATCCACCCAAGACATACCTCCACCACCTCCTCCTACCTACCTACCCCATCATCCTATTACAAATACCTTGACATACATTGTTGGCTCCCAATATCACCTAAGTAAGCAATTGGATTATAATCACCATGGCATGACTTATTTAAACCAAAGGATGCAAGCTCTCTCTCCTAACCAACCTGATGAATATACCTATTCCCTTAATCCTAGCATGATAAATCCATACAATCCTTCCTACAACTACTATCAAATTCCACCTCCACCATCTCCTGATCTCGCACATACTCAGTTTTCCCCAATTCAACTTCAAAACATTGCTGCCAACTTTCGCTTTAATCGTGTTCCCACCTTCTTGGAGGCTTATGCCTTAACCATGATAGGTGCCTTGGAGTGGCAGACACTGGTCAAATATTATGGAGCTGAGCCCTTTCTTGGAAAACACCCATACATTGATGTAATTCTTCGGTCTTTCCAGTGAGATTATGAGATATCTTTGTAATGATGTAATGTATATCTTTTTATGCAGGAATTGAACAACAAAGGAAGTTTTGCATAATGGGAGAACATTAACAAAACTCAATGAATCTTGGAAAATAAAGCACAATTATGAACTATTATTCATGATTTAACCCATGTACCATTTGTAGATAGTAGATGATGTTCAACCATTAAAGCATTATGTACAAAGAATTTTTAATCCAATTTAACCTAAAAATTAGCACACAACACTAGAATGTAAAAGACATACGCATAAGATGTGATCTAGAGTTTTAACATAGTTCTAAAGGTTTTGAATCATGGGATGAATTATGATTTGTCTTGAACCATAAGTTATTCCTATTATTAGTCCCTTCATCTTGAATCTCTAATTAATCATAATATTTAACTTAATATTTCAATTATTTGCATGTGTCTCTTATCTCTAGGAAGTTTCATAATTATTTATGCAAGGTCAGGATTCATTATAGTATACTGCATAGTAAACATATTTAAAAGGTTTGAACAATTGAATCATCAAACTTCGAGTTTTTTTGGTCTAAATACTATTAATTATAGAAATAAAAAAACATTAGGAACTAAGAACATCATTACACCTTTAAATTATTATTTTTGGATCTACATATTTTTAAAGCAAGTATGTCATGTTTCATCTTATAAAGTGTATGTGCATTAAATTGTTATGAATAAAAGTGTTTTCCATGGCTTCATTTGGACATATACATGTTATTTAAGAATATTGTTATTTCAAATGATTGAAAAATAAATTATGGCTAAATTTGACAAAGCATCACTTGGTTAATCTCATACACACACACTTGGTACTTAATTTAAAACATTGAAATAGGGTTAATCTCGGTCGAAAATATTATCGACCGAGACAAATTCGGTCGACAATATTGTCGACCGAGGATGACTTTAGGGTCGGTTTTTTTCTTATAACCGACCCTAGAGCTCTTTCGGTCGAAAAATCGTCGACCGAAATTTTTTTTGAATGGAGTTTAGTACTTTTCAAAACGTTATAAAGCATTGGGATCTCAATCTTTTGTCTCATTGTTGGGAATTCACATCCCTCAATTACACCATCATCACATTTGCTGATTCTGGGTATTCAATCCCTTAGTTCATCACTAAACATGGTTATCACTTATCAGGTAACTATTACCTTCAGGTCATCTGACCAAGGTATTCAAGATATTTGATACACAATCATCTCAATTTCATATCAACCATATCAATTTCATATCAACATCACGCAATACAAAAATAACATCTCTATTCCCTCATTAGGGTTAGAGTTTCCCATCTTTATCAATTAGGGTTTCACATATCATCATCCCATATTGAAATTTCACATAACATTATCCCATATTAGGGTTTTTACACAACACCACCTTATATTAAGGTTTCACATAACATTTCCATATTAGGGTTTCACATAACATCATTCCATATAAGGGTTTCACATAACATTATCCCATATTAGGGTTTCATACGACATCACCATATATTAAAGTTTCACATAACATCATTATTAGGGTTGTGGAAGCACTTTAGAGCTCCTCGGTCGACGAATTTTTCGACCGAGATAGAGGTAGATTTCACGTGTAAAAGCACCTATAGGGTCGGTTTTTCCTTTATAACCGACTCTAAAACGCTCCCCGGTCGACAATTATTGTCGACCGACATGAATTTTCGATCCAGTTTTTCACGCATCTTCGGTCGACAAATTTGTCGACCGACACACATTCGGTCGACGAATTTGTCGACCGAATGAAGCCAGATTTCTTTCTTAGAAGCACCTCTAGGGTCGGTTTTTCTAATAACCGACCCTATAGGGGGTCTCGATCGACAATATTGTCGACCGACAATATCCAGTTTAGTTTTTCACACATGTATAAGAACCTTAGGGTCGGTTATACGAAAAAACCGACCCTAGAGGTGCTTGTATGAAGGAAATCTTGCTCCTTCTCAGTCGACAAATCATCGACCGAAACGAGCCAGATTTCTTCGTATTAGCACTTGTAGCGTCGGTTTTTCCTAATAACCGACCCTATAGGTCTTTTCGGTCGACAAATTCGTCGACCGAGTTTGCGTTTGATTGTTATTAAACAACCCGACACGGGCACCATTTATCTGTAGAGTCGGGTTTTGGTTGTTATCCGACGCTACAGTTTTTCGCTTCGTGCAAAAAGCCGAAATTTTAGTCTATCTACCTCCTGTGAAACCCTTTTCTCTTTTTAATCTCTCTCCCGCGGCGCCGCGAAACCCCTTTTCACTTTTTCATTCCGCCATTGCCGCGAACGCTTCTCAGTGAAGCTGTTTCCACCTCTCCACGCCACCAAGAGGATCGTGAAGCTCGTCGTCGCCGCGAAGAGGATCGTGAAGCTCGTCGTCGCCGCCTTCACTCTTCCTCCACGAAGCCCGTCGTTGCCGTGAAGCGTTTCGTTGCCGTGAAGCTCTTCGTTGCCGTGAAGCTCACCGTTGCTGCCTTCCACTCTTCCACGAAGGTCTTCGCCTCTCCGTGAAGTTCTTCTCTTCCTCCACGAAGCTCGCTGCCATTTCCAAGTAAGTTCGAGCTTCCTTCGTTCCTTGTTCCCCTTCATTCCCGCCCGCCGCCATTGCTTCTTCCAGGTCCATCTCGATCGACAATTAGTCGACAGAGAGCCCACCTACGCGCAGCGTCCAGGTCCACTCTCAGTCGACAATTTGTCGACCGAGAGTGGACCTAGACGCTGTGCGCAGGTGGGCTCTTGGTCGACTAATTGTCGACCGAGATGGACCTGGAACTTATTTATGTTTGAGATATAAATGTTTTAATGATATTTGTTGTAATGTTCACAAATAGTTCTGAATATTATATTGATTTCAATCTTTGGATTGTTGGAAACGGCCTTACTTTGCTAATTTGTACAAGTATTTTCCATTTTATATGATTTGATAACCAATAATAAAACATGCATGTCTTTTTTCATATGTAATCATTATATAAATTTTAGAAATTAATACTAGATTAGACATGTGTACTCCTAGATTGACACTTTAGGGTTGATGCATGATGTTTAACTTAATATATAAATATGAAAATAATGCATTTATATATTAACTTAGAAACCTGTTCAAAATTTACTCATTAGGAGTAAACTTTGGATAGTCCCCGATTTGGGACTGTTTTTGGATATTTTAATCTCTCTTAGGATGTACTATATAATGTATGTTTAGTTTTGTAGATTATTTCAGTAGGATTTCTCCATTTGTTCTCTGGGTACATATGTGAGTGGTTATTTGCCATTTACATCAGTGTACTTGGAGAACTTAGGAGAAATGTTGCTGAAATTTTTTTCAAAACTAAACATACATTATACAGTTACTAGTGAGATTAAATATTCAAAAATGGGATAGGTGATACACTTTAGTATATAAAATTAACTTTCTATCAATAAAAACTTACAGATTATTATAGAATCAATATTAAACTGTTAGTTTTATAATTAATTTTAATGTGATATAGAAAATGGATCAAAGTTGGATGTCTATCAAGAACCATTGCAATCCCGAGTTTTCCAAAGGTCTTGATGAATTTATCAGATTTGTTGAGGAACATAGGAAACTACCTACAGATAGGCTATATTGTCCATGTAGAAATTGTTGTAACAATTTGAAAGTTGATACTGGTGAGGAAATTAAGAATCATGTCATATGCAATGGGATCATACAAGGTTATAATGAATGGTATTGGCATGGAGAGAAATTGAATTATGGAGCAGAAAATGTCGATACTAATAGTTGTGGCATATAAGATATATATAATGATGATAATGTTAATGATGAACCGATTCAAGATGACTAGATTCAGGATGATATGATTGATGAGATTGTTGGTATGTATGCCCTGAGAGCCAATCATGTGATGATTGGTGGGATACATTAAGATTGATTTGATAAACATCAAAGGCGAGCTTCCAATTTATTCTGGTTCAGTCATATGAGATAGTGATAGAATAGATTGAATGTCTAAAGAATGACAGAACTCAATGATGTATGCTTTCAGGTTAAGGACCTGAACGATGAGATCATACAGATGCTAAGAGTTTGTACATTCTTGTTATGTCCCTAGTCGGATGTCATTGTGGAAGGTAGATAGACAACAATGACACACAAGACTAGATTGTGGTGTTGGTTGATGACAGAATCTCATTAGTCATGATATAGAGATATCAAACCAAACACATAGGTACTTGTTAGAGAACAAGGTACCAGACAGACCCACCATGAGTTTGACACATGGAACCATGAGATGGTAGTCACAGTCAGTACTCACAGTGATGGTGGTGAGTGTGATTCTTAGACCTAAAATCACTACACTCAACACATGTCGTTCAGCACACTTTGACATCATCAAACGCAGTCCTGAAACATGGGTTGTTATAAAGGTGATGATTGGGTGGCTTTGACACATGGGGCTTTTGAGGGGTGAGTGATAGATATGGGATTTGTCCCTCCTGAGGGAGTTTGATATCCATGGCCACTTGATGAGTAGGATTGAGAAAGGCGTGCACGCATGTGTGAATCAGTATATGATACTGATGTCATACATATCTCTTCCAGTCTACTCTGAGATCAAGGAAGTGAATGAACGTTGACAGGATGACTGTTCCATGCCTCAAGCTCATTCGGGATATCAGTGACAAAGGAATTATACATTCACTGTAACACCATTCACGGATTGTAGGATGAAAGTTGTTCTCCAACTTTCTACTTTCACTTGGGTAGCACTGATGTGTGACTAGGCACCGCTCTTTGCTTGTGAAGTCATAAGTGTTATGGACTTTCACTGCCAACGTGAAATGGACCTGTAGGGTCACACACATAGGATCTAACCTGGAAGAGGAGTTTTGTCCACAAAGCAATGTTTAGATTGATTACTAAAGGAGTTTAGTAGTTCAATTAAACACTCAATCAGTCGATGGCTCAATATCATATGGTTCAAGGTGTTGGACGCATTGATTGGAGTATCAGATTGATTGAAATCGCAATTGACTGATTTTGCCCAACTTGTGCTCCCAACCGATCGGTTCATGTGATGAACTGGTCGGCTGAGGTTGCTGAACCGGTCGACTGGAGTGTCCAGGCTGATCGGCTCATGCCCAGGTTGAAACGACCGGTTCAAGGGTTGAACCGATCGACTCAACTGGTGCAACGGATCAGTTGGGAAAAGTCATGTCGGCAAGAATTTTCCTTTTAGTTTCAAATTGCCCAATTCGATTGGGAATAATATTGGTATTCGATACCAATTGGGAAAGAAACAAGGAAAGTCTTTTTGAGCCAGATTAGGTCCATGAACCGATCGGTTCAGGGCACCAACCGATCGTCTGGAGTGCCCCAAACGGTCGGCTCAGGTCCAACCGATCGGCTCAATGGCCAAACCGATCGGTTCAGTTGTGAACCGATCATTTCAAGTTGCGAACCGGTTGCTTTTTGTGGAAACTTCTCAAACCCTTCTACTCTTGCTTTTAGTCCCGCATTGCCCGGGATGGAGAACCCTGTCCCATGACTCTCCTGTATATATAGGGGTATTGGGGGCTTCTCAAAGTACAACTCAGTGCAACCAGTTGCTCTGCAAGTTGTCGTTCTCTCTGGTTTTGGTAACCATGAGAGAGCCCGAGCAAGTGCTTCCCGCAAAAGGGAGGTGCAGCAAGGGAAGGACAACTGCAGTTGCAACAGGAGGCAGGAGAGCGTGTTGGCGACTAGTACGTCAACAAGAGGGTGCAACTCCTTCCACTTCCTTGTGGGACAAGGAGAGTGGAGTTCCAGGTGGTCCGTGTGGACTACTACAGAGGCGGGAGGACACTACCGCTTAGGAGGACAACTGTCATCCGACAGTCCGGTTCGAGTAGGAGTTGTCAGTCCCGGTGCGACCAGGAGCTGCACAGACGCAGTCGAAGTCCGGAGTTAAAGACCGCGCATTGCGCGAGGTATTGTCGCCGAGCAAGCCTCGGGACAAGGTATGATTCCGCAAACCATACTTTCCTATTATATAGACGTTGACGTGTTTCCTCGGTATGGGTTGGGGAGAAAATTTTTGTTTCCGCTGCCTTCTCTGTCTCCCCTAAAACCCAACAGTGGTATCAGAGCCACATCAGCTGTTCTATATTTTAGGAATATCGATATGATCGACTTTGGTTTGTCGCCTTTATTTATTGCATACGATGCGAATAATATCGGCTTTATGCATGTCCAATCCTAAATCCACAAATCCCTAATTACATATATGATATGTATTATTAATGCACTCGATACGCGTCGCCCTTAAACGAGTTTTGTGGTGGATGTGTGTAGCGTGATTATGGCCTATAAACCCCTATCTGTGTGTGGTTGTTTGTGGTTGCTTGCATCTCGGTCTGCGCACCGATCTTCCCTCTCTTATTCCCGATGTAACTCGAAATAATTCGAGATTCTTTCCTACCTTTGCTCCCCCCCGAATGTAACTCGGGGTTTCCTTTTTAAAGCAATGTAATAAATAGAATAGGATTTTATTTCCAGTTATGTCAAAGACCGGCGGACATCAAGACAACTGCTCAGACGATCGGTTCAAGGAGTGAACCGATCGGTTGACCTTCCAGACGGTCGGTTCAAGGAGTGAACCGATCGGTTGATGACCGGTTCGAGGAGCGAGACGAGCGGGTGGCGGACATGACGAGATGCACGACGACCAGGCAAACTGATCGGTTGGAGGAGCCAACCGATCGGCTGGTAGCACCTAGACGACCGGCTGGAGAGTACAGATCGTTCATGTGATGAGCTGATCTACTCGGATGGCAAGGCACAGAAGTTCATCTTGTACAGGTTGCATGTGATGTAGACCTAGATGACCGTGATTCCTCTTGGCTCGAGGAATCACATTAGGATGGCCATAATCATCGCTTTTTATCGTTTGTGCTTGTTTTCTGTGGGATATAGCATGTATATGATACGTACTATGTATTGTGGTGATTGGATATGTATATGTATATAAAACCAAATCCCTCATTAAAATATTAAGTTTTAGATGACTTCCAAATGCAACACACGTGAAAAACTTGTTCGACCAAGTGTGAGCACGCCCTAGCGTGGTGCACCGTCTACCTCGTGGAAGCATGAAGGATGAATGTGTGGGTCTGCCCTAGCAGGGTGCATGTTCATCGTGTTTGCTTTGGGTCAGACTTAACAAGGTGATCTAGATGGGATCTAGTACCTTGAGGCATGGAGATGATCATTGCAAAGAGTTGTAGATGACATCTTATCAAGAGTTGCATATGATGCAATTGGCAAGAGTTGCCTACCTGAGAGATCTATGTTGTGGGTGACAGCCCTAGCTGGTCCATGGCTTAGAGGATTTCAGGATCTTGCCCACTAGAAGATTGTACGCTGCAATCTTCCAAATTGATGGTGAGGGCTATTAATTTGAAGTAAAATAGTGGGAGCGATAATTAATTAAAGGCCTAATTATATCGTCAAATTTTCAAATCAATCAAATAAGTCAAAAATGAGTTTTGGACTAAAATTGCATATTTTCCTTTTGTAGTTCAAATGGCAACAAACAACAACAACTTTTCTTTGCGATCGGTCCTTGACAAGGACAAGATAAATGGGACAAACTTCCACGACTGGTATCGGACATTGAGAATTGTTCTCACTCAAGAGCGTAAGCTCTATGTCCTGGATACTCCAATTCCAGAGGAACCCGCTCCTAATGCACCAAGGACAGAAAGGGATGCTTACAAGAAGCATTCTGATGATGCCATTGATGCAAAGTGCTTGATGCTATGTTCAATGAACCATGAGTTGCAGAGGCAACATGAGAACATGGGTGTCATAGAGATGATTCTACATCTCAGGAACATGTATGAAGATCAGGCACGGCAAGAGAGGTACAATGTTTCTAGGGCATTGTTCAAGTGCGTCATGACAGAAGGAGATACAGTTGGTCCTCACACACTCAAGATGATTGGGTATGTGGAGAACCTGCAGAGACTGGGATTTCCACTGAGCCAAGAGTTGGCTACTGACGTGATACTGCGATCGTTGCCAGAATCTTACAATCAGTTTGTGATGAACTACAACATGAACAACTTTGATAGGCCAGTGTCAGAGTTGTTGGGCATGTTGAGGACAGCCGAGTTACAGATGAAGAAGGACAAACCTAAGTCAGTGATGGTGATCACGATCAAGAAAGGCAAGTCCAAGCGCAAGGGCAAGGGCAAAGCTAAGAAAGGTTCTGAAGCTAGCCAGGAGTCCAAGCCATCTTCAGCTCTCAAGGCCAAGGGAGGCGTGACCAAGAAAGGAAATTGCCACCATTGTCAAAAGCCAAGACATTGGAAAAGGAATTGTCCTCTCTACCTGGAAGAACAAAAGAAGAAGGAGGCGACTGAAGCCTCTACTTGAAGGTGTCATGTAAATAAACTTGTAACACTTTTTGAGATATATGATATCAAGATGTAAAGTGTAAAGCATTCTTACTTGGGGCAAGTGTTGCCTTTATAGATAGGAATACTTTAGTTTATTTTCAACCAATAAGGCATGTAATACAGTTATGAACTGCTATTTCATACTTGCCAATAGATAGAAACACTTTATTTTTGCATATTGTATGACAATGATGGCAATTAATAAAGATGTGTTTTCAATCTTAAAGATATGATCTTTTTGGCAATGCCTTATTTATCTTGTGATATTTGATATGCATAAGATAAGACGATACCTAAAAGTTATAGATAACTCAAACAATTTAATTAGCATTAATCATGAGAAATTCATTTCTACTTTCCATGTGATGGATAAAACTAGACTCTTTTGGTTAGAGAACCAGTAAGGGACATGAATATCTTGGACATGATTAATCAATCTTCACTAATGTAGTGGGAGAGTGATTATCCTATTAGGTATAATACATGTGATGTATTTACATACCTATTGGAATAAATGCTAATACTTCAAATGGTGTTTAGAGAAATACCAATATGAATATCTTGAGGTGTTCAAGATTATCATAAATGAAGTACAAATTTGGTAAAGTATTAATTCTTGATGAGATCAATGAATGAAATACTTGGACCAAATGTTTGAGATCCTTATGAGTGATTATGGTAGTGTATCATAGTGAACTCATGATTAAGGCATGGTGATGTCTGAATTAAGAAGGAATCATACTCTAAGGAGTTAGAGAATGATTATCAAATAACTGAATTCTTCTTAATAAATGAATACCCCACACTAATAAAAGAAATTAAGAATCACAAGGGTTGTGAGTTCTTATATCTTTAACAGATACACCTCAATTATCTATGTGATCAGTTGTTCATGTGATGAGTCAACTATCAAGACGAATATGAGGAACCGAATCTTGAGTTATGGTTTATGACCGTTACATCCTAAATGACATCCATGTGAACCATAAGGTATGACCTTGATGGTAGCACTCATTGGATCATATCCATAAGTGCAAATGAGTCTTAAGTGTTAAGACACATGGATAACATTTTAAGAAGGATGATGCTTGTTGATTGCAACCTAATGGCTAAGACATTTGGCATAAGGATACTAAAACCGCATTCCTATGAGGAATAAAACCAGGATGTGTAGGTGACACAACCTATAAGGTTTATGAATCCACTTATGCAAATGAAGTCTATAAGTTACAATGGACTAATTAATGTGATTGATTGAGTACAAGCAAATCAAAATTGGATCTTTATTTTGATAATATAGTCAAAAGGTTTGACTGATATGTCAAAGATTAAGAAGTGATCTGTGATTTAGTGGGAGCGTATTCACATTCCACATATTGATGTGAAATGGAATTGTTCTAGATTGGAAATCTAAATGTGGAAATTATCTTTAAGGAAGATAGAGATGTTTCCTATGTGATAGGAATAGAGATCTATAGGGATAGTTCTCGAAAATCTCTTGACCAGGAAAGAGAAAGCATACATTGGCAATCTGTATTGAAGTGTTCAGTATGCACAGATTCAGTGGGAGAAAACTTGTCCATGTTACATGGAGTTAGTATCCCAAGGCCAAGTGTCCAATTCTTATGAAGAATGGGAACACTAAGAATAGATATGGATCTATCATGTATGTAATCATCCCATTATCTTGCATGTATGACATGGCAAGAATAAAATGCATTCATCATCTTGTATGTAGGACATGGCAATATGATGTGCTCATCCTGATAACTCGTATGTGTGACATGACGAGTGGATGTCTGTCTATTTCCAGTAAGGGTTACTGGAATACCATGAGAACTTGATAAGTTCTTGTGAAGTACTAGTTCTATGGAGATAAGGAAGAGTTTGATGTAAAGAGTTACATTGATGCGAACTTCCGAAAGGACAGAAAATTAATCGCAAAATATACATAAGATGTATAAAAGAGAATGTTTGTTGATAATTGGAAGTGTTCCAATAAAACCATTTAAAAGGAAATGCCGAGTATCCGTGTGTTAGAGAACATCAGTGGATACTATATGGATCTAGAAGTTCATGAGATGAACTTATAGATATTCCGGTCATTGATGACAAGTTTGGAATCCTTGATCATGCAATGTGGCTAAAGGTTAGCAAATGAATACTAGATCGCATATTACGACAACTCCATCTCATACGTGTGACGTACAACGAAGAGATGAGAGACATGCAATTTATACAGACTTTGGCAAGGTGTTGCCATTACTCACTATGTTGGCACTACAGCATAGTAACATGTGGGACATGTTTGAAGATCACTATGAATATGATTCATGGGTGATTGGCTCGCAGTGCAAGTGGGAGTCTATTGGTATGTATGCCCTGAGAGCCAATCATGTGATGATTGGTGGGATACATTAAGATTGATTTGATAAACATCAAAGGCGAGCTTCCAATTTATTATGGTTCAGTCATATGAGATAGTGATAGAATAGAGTGAATGTCTAAAGAATGACATAACTCAATGACGTATGCTTTCAGGTTAAGGACCTGAACGATGAGATCATACGGATGCTAAGAGTTTGTACAGTCTTGTTATGTCCCTAGTCGGATGTCATTGTGGAAGGTAGATAGACAACAATGACACACAAGACTAGATTATGGTGTTGGTTGATGACAGAATCTCATTAGTCATGATATAGAGATATCAAACCAAACACATAGGTACTTGTTAGAGAACAAGGTACCGGACAGACCCACCGTGAGTTTGACACATGGAACCATGAGATGGTAGTCACAGTCAGTACTCACAGTGATGGCGGTGAGTGTGATTCTTAGACCTAAAATCACTACACTCAAGACATGTCGTTCGACACACTTTGACATCATCAAACGCAGTCCTGAAACATGGGTTGTTATAAAGGTGATGATTGGGTGGCTTTGACACATGGGGCTTTTGAGGGGTGAGTGATAGATATGGGATTTGTCCCTCCTGAGGGAGTTTGATATCCATGGCCACTTGATGAGTAGGATTGAGAAAGGCATGCACGCATGTGTGAATCAATATATGATATTGATGTCATACATATCTCTTCCAGTCTACTCTGAGATCAAGGAAGTGAATGAACGTTGATAGGATGACTGTTCCATGCCTCGAGTTCATTCGGGATATCAGTGAAAAAGGAATTATACATTCACTGTAACACCATTCACGGATTGTAGGATGAAAGTTGTTCTCCAACTTTCTACTTTCACTTGAGTAGCACTGATGTGTGACTAGGCACTGCTCTTTGCTTGTGAAGTCATAAGTGTTATGGACTTTCACTGCCAACGTGAAATGGACCTGCAGGGTCACACACATAGGATCTAACCTGGAAGAGGAGTTTTGTCCACAAAGCAATGTTTAGATTGATTACTAAAGGAGTTTAGTAGTTCAATTAAACACTCAATCAGTCGATAGCTCAATATCGTATGGTTCAAGGTGTTGGACGCATTGATTGGAGTATCGGATTGATTGAAATCGCAATTGACTGATTTTGCCCAACCTGTGCTCCCAACCGATCGGTTCATGTGATGAACCAGTCGGCTGAGGTTGCTGAACCGGTCGGCTGGAGTGTCCAGGCCGATCGGCTCATGCCCAGGTTGAAATGACCGGTTCAAGGGTTGAACCGATCGGCTCAACTGGTGCAACAGATCAGTTGGGAAAAGTCATGTCGGCAAGAATTTTCCTTTTAGTTTCAAATTGCCCAATTCGATTGGGAATAATATTGGTATTCGATACCAATTGGGAAAGAAACAAGGAAAGTCTTTTTGAGCCGGATTAGGACCATGAACCGATCAGTTCAGGGCACCAACCGATCGGTTGGAGTGCCCCAAACGGTCGGCTCAGGTCCAACCGATCGGCTCAATGGCCGAACCGATCGGTTCAGTTGTGAACCAATCATTTCAAGTTGCGAACCGGTTGCTTTTTGTGGAAAATTCTCGAACCCTTCTACTCCTGCTTTTAGTCCCGCATTGCCCGGGATGGAGAACCCTGTCCCATGACTCTCCTATATATATAGGGGTATTGTTGGCTTCTCAAAGTACAACTCAGTGCAACCAGTTGCTCTGCAAGTTGTCGTTCTCTCTGGTTTTGGTAACCGTGAGAGAGCCCGAGCAAGTGCTTCCCGCAAAAGGGAGGTGCAACAAGGGAAGGACAACTGCAGTTGCAACAGGAGGCAGGAGAGCGTGTTGGCGACTAGTACGTCAACAGGAGGGTGCGACTCCTTCCACTTCCTTGTGGGACAAGGAGAGTGGAGTTCCAGGTGGTCCGTGTGGACTACTACAGAGGCGGGAGGACACTACCGCTTAGGAGGACAACTGTCATCCGACAGTCCGGTTCGAGTAGGAGTTGTCAGTCCTGGTGCGACCAGGAGCTGCATAGACGCAGTCGAAGTCCGGAGTTGAAGACCGCGCATTGCGCGAGGTATTGTCGCCGAGCAAGCCTCGGGACAAGGTATGATTCCGCAAACCATTCTTTCCTATTATATAGACGTTGACGCGTTTCCTCGGTATGGGTTGGGGAGAAAAATTTTGTTTCCGCTGCCTTCTCTGTCTCCCCTAAAACCCAACAGAGATGCTACGTAGTTGTCGGGACAATGTCATTGATCCACCTTCTTTATTTGCAAACATTGTCCATGATGCGGAAAAATCATTATATAAGGGTTGTACTAAGTTCATGAGGTTGAGTGTTGTGATGCGATTATACACTCTTAAAGCTCAAAACCGGTGGAGCGATAAGAGTTTCACTTCACTGTTGTCTTTGTTAAAGGAAATTCTTCCTGAAGGCAACGAGCTTCCAATTTCAACATATCAAGCAATGAAAATAATGTGCCCAATGGGAATGGAGGTTAAGAAGATTCATGCATGTCCAAATGATTGTGTGTTATTTCAGAAGGACTATAGTAATTTGATAAATTGTCCAAAATGTGGTGCGTCAAGGTATAAGACTACAAATTCAGCTAAGGCTAAAAATGGCTCTCCTGCCAAGGTGATGTGGTATCTACCAATAATACCACGATTTCAACGCTTATTTGCTAATACAGAAGATGCAAAAAATTTGTCTTGGCATGGGGAGTTAAAGGTCAATGATGATGGCGTCCTACGACATGCATCTGATTCACCACAATGGAAGAAAATTGATTTATTATACCCTCAATTTGGTAAAGAACCAAGAAACCTAAGACTTGGACTCTGTACAGATGGAATTAATCCCTATGGTACATTAAGCAGCCAACATAGCATGTGGCCTGTTATGATTGTTATATACAATCTTCCTCCTTGGTTGTGTATGAAAAATAAGTATGTGATGTTGTGAACATTGATATCAGGGCCCAAGCAACCTGGAAATGATATTGATGTTTACCTTCAACCTCTAATTGATGACCTAATGAAACTATGGGAAGAAGGTATTATGACATATGATGCTTCACGTAAAGAGATCTTCAGTTTGCGTGCTATGTTATTTTGCACGATTAATGACTTTCCAGCTTATGGAAATTTGTCTGGATATAGCATAAAAGGATACAAAGCATGTCCTGTTTGTGAGGAAAATACTGATTCAATCAGACTGAAACATGGTGGTAAAATCATATATCTTTGTCATCGGAGATTTCTCCCACCAATGCATCCTTATCGAAGGCAACGCAAAACCTTTAATGGGTCAACTGAGGAACGAAGTGCTCGTAAACCTATACCAGGACATGTTTTATATGATAGGGTGAAACATATTGTTAATGAATTTGGAAAGAGTTCAAGTAGTCATACACTCGCATGTGACAAATCTCTATACAAGAAGAGGTCAATATTCTGGGATCTTCCCTATTGGAGATCTTTGGCAATTAGACACTGCATTGACGTCATGCATGTTGAAAAACATATTTGTGATAGCATCATCGGTACGCTATTGAACATACCAGGAAAGACTAAAGATTGCATCAAATCTAGAAAAGATTTAGAATTAATGGGTATTAGAAAAGAATTATCAGTGGAGATCAGGGGTTGCCACACATATTTGCCACCGGCTTGTTACACTTTGTCAAAGAAAGAGAAAAAGACTTTCCGTGAGTTCTTGTATAATATTAAGGTTCCATAATGATACTCTTCTAATATTCATAGATTGGTATCAATGAAGGATCTAAAACTGATAGGTCTCAAATCTCACGATTGTCACACCTTAATGCAACAAATTTTACCTGTGGCTATTCGATCTATATTGCCGAAGCATGTAAGGTTTGCAATCACAAGACTCTGTTTCTTCTTCAATGAAATATGCAACAAAGTGATACATCCTAATACTTTCGATAAATTACAAAAAGATGTAATTGTTACCATGTGTCCGTGTAACGACCGATTCGTGAAAACAAGATTAACTAATGCGGAAGTGTTCATCAAGCAGCGGATTAGAGAAAATCACTAAAAATTAAAACTTTTTGCAAAGAGATCCACACAAAGGAAATCTTTTTCTTCAAGAGCCAAAGTATAACACATTCACATTCTAGGTCAAAGGTACATATCATGCATCATCTCTTTCTGAGAATTACAAGCATCAACTGTCCTGTCAAGCTAAACACAAGCAATATAAAAATCTCGAGGCACTGAACCAAAATCTCGAAATCACTAACTACTACTACTCCAAGGACCTGAGAGTACAGAGACGATACATAGGACTCTATATACATCTGAACTTGACATAACAGTCAATGTCTCCACCTAAGACTTCACTGTTGTTCCTGTTGTTGCTGCTGTCCTTCACCTACTGAAGGGTTCCTGTCTCTTCATCCACGTCCACCTAAAAATGTGGTTCCCACGGGGGTGAGACAATTATAAAAATTGCCCCAGCGAGAGTTATAACTCTCCACCAATAACATTGTTATTGCAACTTAAGAAGATAAATATGAATGGAAGAATCATATTTGTATAACATCATATATTTTAATGTCTAACAGATTAGAATATTATTCTATATCAGAAGCATTGCAACTATAACTTGATAGAATCAACATGTCATTTATCCTTTAAGGAATATAAAGAACATGTATAACATCTATTCAAACTACAGAATCATTACCACTTCTTTAACTCTCTTCAGGATTTGATCATATATCTAAAGCCTGGTATTATCATTGTGGAGTCATGGCCCGTAGCCATATTCTTTTCATAAAGTGTTGGGATCTTAATCCCTCAATTCACCACTGGAAATTCTCATCCTTTCACAATTTCAATACCCTAATCATGTGATTCGGGGTGTTTAAACCCTTACCTCATCACTTGAGCATTGTTACCACTTCCTTAGGTAACTAACACCTTTAGGTCATTTGACCAAGGTAAGTATGATACTTGATGCCTATTAACTCTCTTGCTACCTCTTATCAGACAACAAGATATATTATTGCACACAAGGTGCAATAAACAAATTCAAATTAATAACATATCACAGCTCATACCTGGCTATGCCCATCATCTCATGATACCTGCATGGTTAGCACAAATGATAGCAGCACATCAATTATCTATCAACATCATGCAAAAACAATGTATTAATAATTCAAGGGTATTACCCTTAATCCTTTACCAGGATTAGGATTTCCATCACACATCTCATGTATCATTCATCCAATCATATTGGACTTATATCACAACAACATATACCAATATTTGGGGTGTTGGATATGATATCTATCATATCTTGATGTCTCACATCCCTCAACACCATTAACTTTCTTAAGTTCACATACTTAGCTTGTATTAGGGTATTGCCCATCCTAATACTTTATGCACCAGTTTATCACATTCATCATGTAAAGTAGTGATCAATTGTCACTTACTTGGAATATACAACTATTGCCAATACTATGGATTCATACATAAGTCAGGAATTAATAAAAAGACTATGTTAGGTCCTATTCAAAACAAACTCTAAGTCAAACATAGAGTACCACGACCGTGCAACCAAAAACGGTCGTGCTAAGGGAAGCCACCACGGCCGTGCTACCTTGCACGGTCGTGCAAAGTGAAAATACCACGGCCGTGCTACCTAACACGGTCGTGCTACAGGAGTTCACCTCTTGAATCATATTCAAGCATGAATTCTATTCTCTTATTAGGGAATTATGGTTTCACATACCATTTCCCTTAATTAGAATAGGGATTGCATATAGCACCACCCTTCATTAGGGTTTCATATTACATTACCCATAATTAGGATTTACTACTCAATCCCCATTAGGGTTTCTCATGAAATCACTCTCAATTAGGGTTTCACATGGATGCACCCTCAGTTAGGGTTTCACATGGATACTCCCTCAACTAGGGTTTCACATGGATGCACCCTCAACTATGGTTTTACATGGATACACCCTCAAGTAGGGTTTACTATTTATCCTAATTAGTGATTTCACATGTAGACAACCTCTTAATAGGATTATACATGGAATCAACCTCAATTAGGGTTTACATCATGTATTGGATCCATGCATTTGTTAAGCATTAAAGATTAGTACCATTAAAGGTATCTCCCACCTAATCATATTAGGTTTACAAAAATGTTTGATCAATTAGACCTTCAATAACTTGAGGTATCCAAATAGATTGATCAATGGAACCTTCAACTGCACTGGGTATCCATTTGGATTAGTCAATTGAGTCTTTAATATCATTGGGTACTCAATTGAATCAACCCATTGTTCCTTCATTACTTTAACTACTCAATTGGATTAACCAATTGATCCTTCAATTGCATTGGGCATCCAATTGAATTAACCAAATTGAATCACAAACGGTTTGAAACCGTTTAAGTAAAAAAGCTTTGAAACCACATGGACTTGAAACTGCATGGGTCTCAAATGGTTTGAGACTGTTTGGTATCAAACGGTCTTGAGACCGTTTGGTCCAAAATGGTCTTGAGACCGTTTGGTCCAAACCTCTCAAAACCGCATGGACCAAAGAGTCAATCAAGACTTCAACAACACTCAATTCCAATCTATGGAATCTCAACCAATTGGATCATCAACTCAATCATCAATTGAGTCATGAACTCATCCCTTAATTGGAACTTCAATTAGGGTCTGATCTCAATGGAATTAGGGTTTATAAACACCAATTAGAGCTTTGAAGTTGATCATCAATCAAGCTACTAATTATGTTTCAATTGATTGCATTGGATCTTCAACCATTAAATTCATGGAACCAATCATCAATTGGACCTATGCTCATACTTCAATTGAGTTTAGTAGGTCAACCTTAAACTGATTTGACCCTCAATTGACCCTCACTTGGTCATCAATTAGGGTTTGATTCAAATGGATTAGGGTTTAGAATCGATGATTCCACAACACTCATCAATGCAAGATTGTTTACTTTGAAACTTTTGAACCATCATCCAAATTGGGTATGACCTGAACCCAAACGGTCTTGAGGTCGTTTGGGTGACCTCCAAACGGTCTTGAGACCGTTTGCCCATCATATCACTCAAATCCAAGCCATCCAATTAAGGTTTGGATCATGGGATTGATCACCAAATCAGCATTGCATTGTATATCAGCTTGGTACCTTTAGACCTTCAAACACCTAACCATACTCAACCCTAGACCTCCAAACGGTCTTTGGTGACCACCAAACGGTCTTTAGACCGTTTGTATGAGATCCAAACGGTCTTGTGACCGTTTGTCTCATCCAACCTTTGGATTCTAATGAAATTTCATCAAGGTTTGGTCTATCGAGTTGATCAACAAATCAGCACTTAATTGCAATATGATTTGGTACCTTTAGACCTTCAATTGGTCAACTATACTTGACCCCAGACCTCCAAACGGTCTTGGGGTGACCCCCAAACGGTCTTGAGACCGTTTGGGTGATCCCCAAAGGGTCTTGAAACCGTTTGGGCTAATCAACCCAAAATCTCCAAAAACTCATTGGAATTTCAGCACTGTTTTCAATTAGGGTTTGCCCAATTGAATAGCCTTCCACTCACGATTCCTTGGGAGTTAATCCATAAAATTTTGTGAGTCATTAGAACACATCATTAGGAACAGTAATCCCAAACGGTAAACCCTTGGTCAACGCACTAAAACGGTCTTGAGACCGTGTTCCCAAAACGTTCAATTAAATCAGATTGATAATCAGCACTTAATCCAATTAGGTTTCCCTAATTGATTAGCCTTCAACCTACGATTCCTTTGGAGTTAACCCCTCAAATTTGGAGGGTCATCAACCAACATAATTATAAACAGGAATACCAAACGGTCAACGCTTGGTAAACTCACTCAAACGGTCTTGAAACCGTTTTCCCAAACAGGTCAAGTTAATCAGGTTGAAAATCAACATTTAATTCAATTTGATTTTCCTAATTGATTAGCCTTCAACCTACGATTCCTTTGGAGTTAACCCCTCAAATGTGGTGGGTCATTAGCCTACATAATTAGGAACAACATTCCCAAACGTTCAAGGCTTGGTCAACCATCTCAAATGGTCTTGAAACCGTTTGCTCCCAAACGGTTTCAAACCGTTTGCCTTTAAACGGTTTGCTGAAACCGCATAGCCAATCAAATTAAAACAATTTGGAATGGCTATCAAAACCATTTGGCTTGGTACTATTCTTTGGATAAGCATCTAGGATGATGTCATCATCCCCTTCCTTCGAACAATCAAGAACAGAAACCGTTCTTGATGGAAATTGCAGCAAAGAAACAAGAGTGTATCAAATTGAAGAAATCAATCAACAAAGCATAGAGAATTGATGCAATAGCAATGTTTAAGGGTTTAAGTTATAAAACCCGCCTCCAATTGAGCTCCAAAGCTCCAAGATCACGCCATTAATGGTGGATGAAGCTCTAGCAACTCCCCCTAGGCTCGTCCTCAAGCTTTTGATTGTAAGAGTTGGCTAGGGTTGAAGAGGAGATCAAAGTAAGAAGGAATCCATAATTTATTTTCGATTTCCACCATGAAATCAAGGAGAAATGGATCAAGAACCTTAGATATTGTGATTTAATATTTTTATTAACTATGAATAGATTGATCTCCACGAGCAAACGAAGGAAGGAAAGTTCATCCCAACTGGCTACATGGATGAATTAGCAGTTGCTCTTGGTACGAAGGAGCATCCTGGCTGTGTTAGGGGATTAGGAGCTGGCATAGGATTCAAGTCTTATTTTGGCCCTTCGCAATCTAAAAGAGGTCGTGTAGGAGGTTTTACACAAGAGGATCTTGAAGCATTAGTAGCGTAGAAAGTAAAAGAAATAATGTCTTCATTTCAGCCTACTCAACCTTCTCAACCTATTCATACTGCACGTCTCTCAAGTGATGAGGTACAAGCCCATGCTATAGTTTTAGAAGGTCATGGGATCACTCCCGATGAACCACCACAACAATCTGTAGTAAGTTTTTGTTCTATATATGTTGTGTTATTAGTATGATAAATATATGATAATATATATAGTTGTAACATGTATCTATTCTACTATTTCTTATATAACTTATATTATTTCAATCTAGGTTGGTATGAACTGTAAACTTGCAGTGGAGGTTCCAGAATATAATGTTGTGGCAGCGGGCAAAGTGTACAACCTTAGTGGTACATTGCATTGCCAACAAATTACTGATGACATCTGCCGTGTGTCCATCCATCTTGTGTATGACGGAATGGGGTACAAGCCACTACCCATACCTAATCCTGAATATAGTATAGTTGAAGAAGCTGAGGGTGCTATGGTGGGTTGGCCTAGACACTTGGTTATCAATGACAAGGTATACCTTATTTCTACCATATTTTTCATATTTGACTGCATATATGAACTCATGTAATATAAGTATGTAATTTAATTAACAGGTTTGTAAACCAAAAAGTAAAACTTCTGCTAGTCATCCTCCTATGCCCAAGCCATCTTTCATTCCCGAAACTACATTCGACGAATTGGGAAGCAAATCTAAATGTTTGTTTCGATACTTAGCCAACCATAGATCGGGATCACATATGATGGTCAAGTTAACAGAAGATACAGTTGGGAGGGACTTGGAGAATTTTATTTTTCTTGATGATATTATAGAGTTGTTCCGGTATGATTCGTTGAACACTTCGATAATAGAAGTATGGATAAGGTAAGGATCTATCAATATATATAGAAAATTCCAATACACATTTTTAGCTTATTTCTACATATGAAAATAATTACAAATGTTTAACAGCCATTTATATACCGAGGTCAGCAACTTTGATATAAAGAATATTGCATTCTTAGTTCCTTCGGTCACTAGTCAGGTGGAAACAAATATTGAGGATTTGAATGAGTACTTCTCTGATGCATTCAAATATTTTGCTAGTGAGGGGAAGGAAATTATCCTAATTCCTTTTAACGTCCAGTAAGTATTATTATTCAATATAATTTTAATAATGAATGAAACTATTTATTTTAATATTTGTTTTATTCTTACTCAAAGCTAGACATTGGGAATTACTGGTGATTGTCCCAAAATTGATGACTCTTTATTATCTTGACCCAATGGGTAAAACAACAAGGAGTCACAAACTGAAATTGTCAGCTATGGAGTAAGCATAAATTTAATCGATTGCTTCAACATGATATTTCTATTTAGAATTTCTATTTTACCAACTATCATTTAATTGATAGGGGTATAAAGACTTTTCATGAAGCTAGTGGACAAATACCCACAAAATTTAAGACATTGACTTTGAAAAATGTCAAGGTATCTACTTTGACAACTACTTACTCTTTATGTGTTAATTTTCAACTGTAATATGTCAACTCTTATACTCTTATCTCAATTGTTGTTTATAGTAGTTTACTAACATTAAATATAATTTGTTATTTGTAGTGTCCTATGCAAAATAATGACTGGGCTTGTGGCTACTATGTAATGAAATATATGCAAACTATTGTCAAATAAGCATCACATGACATTCAGACTATAAGTCAGGTAATAAAGAATAACATCATAAATTTACAAGTGATTGTAGTCATTTTTATAAAATATTAACATGTGCATTTTCTATTACAGATCTTTACAACTCAGCCTTACACACATGTGGACTTGAATGAATTCCGAGAAGAGTGGTCAAAGTGTTTTATAAGTGAAGTCGAAATAGCATTGGATTAAATATGTCGGCTCCATTTATGTATGTGGTTTGAGTACGTACTCTTTCATATTTTTACTTTTGTAATATATGTCATCTCAGACTTACACTCTATCATTTTTTAAATTATGATATTTATTATCATTTTTGTTATGAATGTGTGGTTTTGAATGGTGACGGTTGAGAATCAATGCTTCCCTCTCCCAGAATATATGAATCTTCTTGTTCTTCTTTTCTATATCAATTTCTGCAGAAATTTAAATAAAAATCATAACTTTTGGCGTCGGTTTTTTAAATAACCGACCCTAAAGATTGAATTCAGTGTACACTCTTCGGTCGAGAAAATTTTCGACCGAAATATAACTTCGAGCATCGGTTTTTGTAAAAAACCGAGTCTAAATGTCCTCTATAAGGTCAGATTTTTGAAATAACCGACCCTACAAATTGAATAAAACATTTCATTGTAAGACTCAGTCGACAAACTTCTCGACCGAATTACTATCAGTCGAGAGGTTTGTCGACCGAGTCTTACACTGAAATGTTTTATTCAATCTTTAGGGTCGGTTATTTCAAAAATCCGACCTTATAGAGAGTTCTCGGTCGAGACCGAAATATTTTCAGTCGACAATTTTCTCAACCGAGTGTTATCACTGAATGTTATTCAATCTTTAGGGTCGGTTTTTATGAAATAACTGACCTAACAGGCTCCTTTTTTCTCGCCTAGGTCATAATTTTTACAACCTTTTGCGTCAGTGTTTGCTCTGTAAGGTCGGTTTTATGTGGTTAAATAATCCGACGCTATAGACCAAATTCTGTAGCGACGACCACCTAGGTGTCGGTTAAAAAGTGACGCTGCAGGCTTTAAAAAACTGACGCTACAGACCATTCCTGTACTAGTACATACACTTCTACTAACATATCATGTATATACACAAAATCATTTGAACTAATTGTAAGAAATTGTTAGCATTTGTAATATGGTTTCATAATTAGGCCATAACAATCCAAAATCTATTGCATGTAATTCTTAACTGGTGGTATCAAGTCAGGTTAATTTCAAATGAGTTGCAAGCAATAAACACCAAAAAATTTAGTGTGTGCTTCAAAAATTGACGCTAATAATAGTGGCTCTTATAATGTTGCAAGGTAAATACCAATCGTTTTGGCATTTTCATTGTTTTACTCAGCTAGAAAGGCTATCCCTTGTGGCTTGTATGTTAAAGCACCAAGTTATCTAATGTTTTAGTCCCAATATTAGTATGATGAAAACTATAGTTGTGCTTTTTTCTAAAAGTGGTTTAGAAAATAACTTGGGGAGATTGCTATTTTGGTTAATAATTTTGTGATAGTGTGCCATTTGGGTTTTTTCCCTTTCATCACAATGCATACATAGTTGCATGCAGTCAAGTACTTGTCTTTGAAAGTTCTCTTGCCTGGCATTTTCTTAACAATTTCCCATACCATACTTTGACAGAACTACCAACTTTGCACCTGTGGTTAGCTTTTAGAATTTTTTTAGGAAGATTCTACCAGTGCATCATACATATTAGAATGTGATGAATAACATGGATTATTCCTTTTAATTTGTAGTAAACTAGGAAAAATGGCATTCTCCACAGAGAGTGTGGATTTCAATTTTTTACACAGACCAAAAGACCAATATGAAGGCCTATCTTAGTGATAATCCCTAGAACCTAATTAACACATGTTTGTTCTAACCCGACAATGAAATGATGTTCAATAATCCATGTTGTTTTTAGGCAATTACCTAATGCCATAAACTAGAAATAGAGAACGGTGTGTCGTGTTCTTCTCCAAATGAATTATTGTCTTGTTCAATCAAGTCTACTACACAAAGTTTATGGAATAAAGCATGGATGCATTATACATGAAGGGGTTGTAGTAAGAAGTGAAGAAGCTAGGAAAACTTAGTCAGATGATAAAGCCCAAGATGCCAAACCATGTATTACATGGGCACTAAGATGCATTCACAAATTACCACTCATAGCTATGCCATCTTTAGAGAAAATGGAATCCCTCACTTCCATGAGAGAAACAAAAGAGAAAAAGGTCATAGTTTCCTCAAAATATATTGATTGTCATGATGACTTATGAATCATATGGAATCATTCTAAGATAATATTAGTGTGTCATATATATGCTTTGAAAAAAAGGATGATTTATTCGTAAGTGCCACATGTGAAATATCTAGACCCTACGTAAGAAGATTTAGAGGTTTCCATTTCCATTCATTGGACATACTTTCAATAAATTGTGCCAATCCATTCAACATATTAAGTATATAAGTAAGGCACCAAGGGATGTCCTTGTCTTAAACCTCTAGATTCCTTAAATATATTGTATTTTTCACTATTACAAGAATATTGATTATGGATCATGTTAGAAAATTCAAAATCTAATTTAAGAATATAGTGGGAATTCAATCCTTTATTATTGCATCTAATATAAAGGATCAAGGCATATAATCATAAGCTTTTTCAATATCAATTTTGATTGCCATCTTTGAAGAAGCACTAGGTTTATGGATTCTATTAACAAAATTTATGCAAAAGGATTCTATTGTTAACAATATGTCTACCATGAATACAACTGCTTCGTGATTTTGATATCTGCTTCATCATATGTACAATACAAAAGGATCGATATCAATCAAGGCTCTATGGTCAAGGGTAACATTCATGACCAAGTTATTTTTCATGCAAGGCATTTTCCTGGCCACAGGGTTTGTAAACCTCAAGCAGTTACTTTTTTTGCACTCTGAATAGATTCCCCATACCCTAGTATTGTACATCCTTCCTTTTCATAAATAAGACAATACATATCCCTATCCTACTCAACCCAACCCCCAATACTCTCCATATCATTCACACTAACCACCAACATCCCATCCT
This sequence comes from Alisma plantago-aquatica, assembly GCA_963693085.1. Lineage (NCBI taxonomy): Eukaryota > Viridiplantae > Streptophyta > Magnoliopsida > Alismatales > Alismataceae > Alisma > Alisma plantago-aquatica. Next base: position 254,460,466 of record OY856411.1, read on the forward strand.
TTCTAATGGTCTTCAACAAACACGATGTTGATGCCCAATTTCTTTGTAAATATCCTCCTCCACCACCAACTCATATGGATCCTTTCTCTTTCTATGAGAAACATGCACATGCTCCTCATGTTTTACTTGTCCTCATAATTCACTATCTTCCAGTAACTGCCCTCCTAGAAACAACCTAACAATTGTTGAAAATTTGATTATGTGTTGATAGACAATGTGATAATGTGATGTATACAAGAGAGACTCCTCTCCTTTATATATGAGAGGTTGGAGATGATTCTAGAGACTTCTCAACCTGACTTGCCTCTATATGGTCCTACATACTTTGCCCATATATAATATGACTATTATTCTTATACTATCTCACAAGCTAGAGCATTGGAGAATCATATGTACATCTTGGACGATAGACATAAACAAGTCCTAGAGAAAATAATACTTACTAAAACATAATATCTCCTAACTTAGCATGACAGGTGCTTGCCCCCATACTTTGGCATCTTCAACATTTAAGATTCACATAAAATTGATAAACATTAGATCTTTGGAAGAGATTAATACACACCAATTTGTTTATCTTTGAGACATCTAGAGCTTTAACTAGTTTGAATCTTAAAACTTGGATGATGTTGAAGGAACAAGAAGAGATCATATGAGTTACAAAATAAGTATCTATTTATATTGAAATAGTTTGAATGATATGTGCCATAGGAAGATAGGTCGTAACGGGTGATCAACTTGCTCAATAGGAAATGAATGAACATCAACATGCTTGATGAGGACATAGCTGAACATTTTAATGGTTGAACAGACACAGACAAACATAAAAATGCTTGATCGGGAAAGGAGAAAATCAACATGTTTGATATGGCATGGGTAACTATCAATGTAGTTGACTAGGCATAGACAACTTCAACATGTTTGACTTGGCATGGACAAACAAGGAGGAAACATCACTGACGTAGACAAATGAATGATCTTCTACAAAAGACAATAGTTTTAGACTAAAAACTAACTTAATGTGCAAAAAATCCACGATGCTCCAATGCTGTAAGAAGTGTTTCCATTGTAAATCACTAAGACATGGCCAATAAAGAAACATATTCTCCAAATGTAGATCATCAATGAAATAGAATTGATATGAGAAGACAGATCAATGCTTCACAACTCAAAATCTGAATGGCATGGATTGTCGTTGGGCTTGAACTTGACAATGTGATGTGTAAAACAAGTGAAGTTCAAAAACTCCATAAATGAACAATTTTATTTCCTCTTTTTACTTTTCTAATCTCTAAACTAGGCCAAACAATATAGAATATCTTTCCTTAGATATGAGAAGAGGAGGGTTAGGACAATAGTTGTATTATAGATGGTCTAGGGTTGGAGCCCCTCGTAGTATGCATTGTGTCAAATAATAGATTAAATTACCTTTTCAGGTTGGGGATCTTTTGAGCTGTGACCCACAATATGGACATATGACACGAAGTGTTATCATGAATGTTGTGGGAATTGCATACCCTAATGATGACACAACGTGTTGGACAACAATCAACATGTTAATTGTTCAAATCAATTGTTAAAAATGTTTAACAAACTTAAAGCGACAACATAGTGTTGGCCAATGACATGTCATGTTGACGTAATACTACAATGTCAATGGAGTCACACATATTGTAACTATCATACACACCATGACACATGTTGGTTGGGTGGTTTTCTGTACTTTTGACTTGTAAATCTAGGAAAGGCAGATGTATAAATGATGAAAGATTTGTACCCTATCTCCATGGATGAATTTTGTAGGTAGTAATAGATCTTGAAGATCAAAGATTGAAGTACTTTGGTGATACAAATGCGAAGTAGATAGAAACAACTACTACATGGTGGAGATGAATTAACCACTAAAAATATCACCACTAGGTTGTTGATGTTGAAAAGAACTTCCACTTGTCAGTGCGTCTAGATTTTGATTGATGATGATTCAATAATGATAACAGTTGGATCAAGACTTCATGCTTGAGGAAGATGAAAGACAAATTTGAGGGGAATGGATCTAGACTGTGCCTACAAAAATGAAAGATATATTTGTTGGGAATGGTAGATGATGAAGAGAACTTGTCATATATGGATCTACAACGTAGATATTTGGAACTAAAACTTTAGATAAGATGACAACGTCCGTTTAGAGAGAGAAAAATGGATATAGAGTTAACTGTATAAATAGGGTGATGGAGATGTCCCTACAGGCAACTAGACAAAACGGTGGTTTTTGCAAGCATGTGGAGACTTGTTTCTTTCTCTCTAGGGTTAAAATTGTTGCTCTAATACTAGGTATTTGATTATGCGTTAATTATGTGGTAACATGATAGACAATGTGATAATGTGATGTATGCAAGAGAGTATCCTCTCCTATATTAGGTCCTACATGATTCTAGCCATATGGATAGGATGGACATGACTCTAGAGTCTTCCACACATGACTTAACTCTATATTGGTCTACATAATCTCATCCATATAAGATATGACTAATATTCTCAGAACAATAAAGCAACAGTCGACTCAGAAGACAAATGCCTCTAGGTGGTTTCAAGCAAAAGAAATATAGTTGGCATCTCTCTTCTTTTAGTGCAACCAGTCCATCCCACTCTAGCATCCCCATGGGACATGCATGCATGCTATTGCTTCACTTTTTCTCCTTCACCAAAGCTTGTGTCAATTAAACCACTGCACGGAATTTGAATAGGTTTATCATTGAATATGATGGATCAAGATACTAATTCGTGGCATTTGGTTTTTATAAATGGAGAACCGAATAATACAATATTAAATACTAGTGTGATAAAAAATCATTTTGAAATATGAATCATGAAATTACTACTTCTCTAGTTCATGTTCACATCCATTTCATTTATTGTAAGTCCTTGTATTGCATTTCCTTTTTTGAATATTGATGTTATCTGAACTATAAATCTTCTTAAGCATGAAAATGTAATTGACTTGTTCATGGGTCATGCATATTAAGATTGTTTTGACCTTGCTTTTTTCAATTTTTTTTGGATTTGCATGGGCCGAAGCCCACCCCCTCTCCAAACAGGTGCCAGAGCCCGAATGACCCAAGAGGTTGGTAAATACAGCTGACCCGAGTGGAATCGAACCAGCGACCCTTCATGAGGGGTGCACTGGCTTGACCGCCCGGGCTACGATGGCTGGGTAACTTTTTTGACCTTGTTTTTTTCATTTTAATAACTACATATTCTATATAGATTGGATAACACCAATACATCCATGACTTTTCTATATCAATCATCCTATCTTCCTTCTTACCAATACTCTGTGATACAACAAGCATAAGTCCTCCAAAATTTGACCATTAGGTATATACATTATATCTTACCTCGTTAAATATTTTATTTCTTTGTTTGTTTAGTTTTCTTGTATTTGTGAAATGGGTGGAAGAATACTTCCCTATAGATATTATAAGTGTTTCTAGACATGCTTTTTTGAAGGACCAAACACTATTTTTAGAGGATTTGTGTGTAATGCAGTCAATGTCTTGTCTTTAGGAAACAACTTGGTGTATGGTTGAACTAGATGTTATGTACGAATATATTATACACTTTTTTGTTTTTATAAGGGGTACAATACTAGTCCTTTCCATATAAACTTCAGTTCATTATAAATGAAATTATAAATATTTTACAATTCTTTTAAATAATAAATTTGTATTATTTTTCAAAGTCATATCTCTTACAAAGGGTAATGATGTTAGATGACTTAAATAATTTTTACATGTATATTTAGGAGATGAATTTTATTTATACTAGTGAAATATGTTCCCTAGACCAGAAATATGCTCATGGTATGTCTATTGGTCAGGGATAGCACCTGAACAACTAATATTGGTCACCAACCATTTACATAGGATATGCTAGTCAGAGATTTCCCTATCAACCAGATACTTGCTAGGGATTTGTTAGCACTGCCTAGTGGTTGGAACTATTGATTTAACATAAATTGCAATAATGTGTAGTTTGAGATATTGGAAACAGATCATTGCATGTAATCAAGTTCTTCTTTCTAGGAATAAGTGCTATCACATGAGTTTCATCATACATAGGAAATCCTTTCAATACAGAATGTAAAATTTTGATTACTTATTATTTAATGCTAATCGAATTGTATCTCATGAAATATGCATCGAAAAAACTAGGACCACTTTCAGTACGAAATAGTTTTAATTATTTTATCTATATGGGTGTCAAAGGCACAAATGTTTTTGAAATTTGATCTGTATCATGCTAGGCATATTCAATTGAAAACCAAAATTGAGACATGAATAATGAAAAAATAAGAGCTTTCAAATAAGTAGGGTCTACAATCCAGTTACCTTTATCATATCAAAATGATACTATAGTATTCTTGTACTTATGACTTTTCATAAAAGAATGGCAATGACAAGTATTATCTTCACTATTTTTGTGCTAATTTTGGTGACATTTTTGTCTGAATTTTCCTCTTAATCAGTTGTAGGGACTTCATAATTTTCCTATAGAGTAGAGTAACATTTATCTAGTCTTGCAGATTACTTCACAACAAGAGACTATTTGTGCTTGTTCAATCTCTGTAATTAAATTGTGCTTCTTATATTTATATTACTCACATTCTTTTGACACCATTTAGTAAGACATGGACAAACACAATCAATTGCCTATGTAAAATTTCTCCATGAACTCCAAATTTCATGAACCAATTTCCTAAATTGGTCATAATGAATCCAAGAAGTATCTGTCGTAAAAATATAATAAAACTACTAGTTTTTAGGTGTACTTATCAAAATTGTATTGTCATTGGAATTATTCTTGGTAGGTGTCTATTGTAGCATCTACAACAAGAAGCAATCCAATCATTCTTAGCAAGGAAATGATCTAACCTCTCTTGTAATAAGTTGTAGTATAGGAAGATCTAGGGAACTCTAGGTCATTTGGACCTAACTCTATTAGGATTTTCTAGAAAGAAGATGCCACACTATTTCAAAAATATGACCCACAATTTTCAGATGAATTTAATGTAGTTTATATTCTCCAAAAACAAGGAAAGGATTGTTTACTTATAAATTGATCCAATTATATGTTTTCAAAGTAATTTCTCAATAGAAGGATTTTGTATGTTCTACTATATTGAGGAAAACCTTGAAATTATGCAACAATGAATAAATTCTCTCTAACTCTCTAAGATGTAAACATGGAAAGTCCCTTTCATCCACATAACCCATATACTACTCAAGAAACTCCAAATTTCAACTCTATGTGAATGGTTGAACCCATGAAAGTCTATTGTACCATATCCTCAATCTTTAGATATATAAGGTTAAGGTATAGCAGAAAGTCTCATTTTATGTATAACACTTAAATGCTTGAGATCATTTTGAGTAGTATCGTTACCTGTACCCTACACATGTAACATCATATGTTTATCATTGATATAAAAAAATAGATTGTAATAGGGATTGCACTAGTTATATTTAGAGGTATGTTTTCGTAGGCCTTCCATGTATTTCTTCATATGACTTTGAGAATAATGCAATGTTGTTTTCATTTTTCCACTTGTACTCTTGGTTTCACAATCATATTCTCTGTTGTTGGACTTGACTTCTTCTCAATCAATAGATAATTTGGGGTAATAATATGTACGTCATGGACTCAATGTTTGATTCTCCTTCTACACTCTAATGTTCATTTTTTTAATTTGTTCAATAATGATTGTACACCCCTTTTCATTGACTACGGTATGAACTGCATCTTTTGTGTTTTCAACTCATGTTTGGAAAAGATAGATCTTCATTGGAACTAATAGTTTCACTTTGAAGTTCATCTATCACAACTATAGGGTTCTCATAGTTAGAGTTTGGCATCAAGTTTTTCATTTCAATATCCAAACATTTTTATAGATCGAGTACTAGGAGGTATGTTAGTCTTTGTAGATAATTAATTCTAATCATCTAAGCCCATCATCTTGGTTTCACCAAGAGAAACATATCTACTGTTATATTCATGCATTGTGTAATTGTTGGATTAGGTTTTATCACTGATTCTAATTGGCCCACCTAGTATGGATGTTTTCTCATAGAATTATTGACAACACTCTTCAAATGGAATCAATTGAACTCTTATATCCTTAAAATCGTGAACTTCACTTTCATTATTTGTAGGATAAGGAACAATTGTGCAATCTTTGTAATTATGACCCATTTTATCACAACCTTGACAAATCACTGCTAACTACTCACATTCAACTTCATTCTATGATCCAATGATTATAATCATTGATTGCATTTAGATCATTGTGTATTTTATTTGGAAGATGTACAAGCCGACTTCTCGTAGATATTGAGTTATGATCATATACTATAATTAGTTTGCCAAATGTTGTGCCAATCTTCTTGAAGATAATCCAGTTGTATAAATGAAGAGGAAGACCAACTAGTTGTTCCCAAGTAATAATCTTTGATTGAAGTCATCGAATGGGATAACATATACATTCCACTTTCACACCATCAAGCAACAAATATGAAGATCAACCTATTAGGGGACATGACAACTATACTACAAAATGGTTCATACTACATTCATATTCCTTCCATCTGCCAATGGGTCTCCATTTTTTATGTATATGACTGCCAATTAGGTTTGTAATGATTGTAAAAAATCAATGTTTATGTAGGATTCTTTAAGCTTAATGTGCAATAATTCCATGTTCATGAATGAGAGAGAAGTCATTGATAACATTCAATTTTTTGGATATTAGAATGCCTATTTTTTTTTTGGATTTGCATGGGCCGAAGCCCACCCGCTCTCCAAACAGGTGTCAGAGCCCAGATGACCCAAGAGGTTGGTAAATATAGCTGACCCGAGCGGGATCGAACCAGCGACCCTTCATGAGGGGTGCACTGGCTTGACCGCTCGGGCTACGCTTGTCGGGTTAGAATGCCTATTTTACTATCATATTACCATTCAACAATGCCTTATCAAGATAAATCTAGTTGTTTTGATAAGTTTTCATATAACTACCTGATTTCATTCCTTTTTTACTTGATTTGTACATAACACCTACAAAAGTGAACTTGGATCTAGGCAACCATTAATAACACCAAATTTAGGTGGTTGTCCGCCCTAAGGAAAATGATTGCCACGCTGCTGCCTCAGTGGTCGCTGGGTTCCCAATGTCTAATGGTCATTGATATTCCTCTATTTTGATGACCGAAGAAGAATTGCACCATAACATTGATTGATGGCCTTAATGTCTCAGTGATTTCTGGGCAGGCTCACCTTGGAGACTAATGAACATGTCACTCCAGTAGTCACTCACATAAATCACCTTCAGTGACCACTAAATATAGGCATGTAAAGGGATATATGGAATCCACAAAGTCGATTTTGATTCAAGTCCAACATTTTGAGAAAAAATTGACATCTGCATAATCCAGATTAGGCTTAGGGTATCAAATTTCATATCTAAAATTTCAGATTGGATATAGGATATGGCTATATCCGCTATGAAAAAATCTCAATCAGATAAATATATACATATATTATTAATAATATATTATCTATATATAAAAATATGAAAATATAGATATTTTATCATATATAGTCATAGTAATATCAATGTTTTCAAAATACAATATGTCTATTAACAATAAATTTGTGATTTTTAGATTGGATCAAATATTTATCCAAATTCAAATATTATTCGTTCAAATCACATTCAGATATTATGATGTGATTTGTATCAAATATCGCATCAAATGTCATATTAATTTTTTTCAAACTTGGATTTGGATTTGGATTTGGATATCAGATATAGAAGTATCCTTTCCGTATTTGATACATTTATAGGTCTAGCTACAACTAATCACCATCAATGACTAACATTTATAACCTCAACGATTGATGGAGAATCATGACCGCAACAATTGACTAATCCACATCAGGGTCAATGGTCAATGAAGCTTGTTGACCGTTGAGTCCATAATCTCAATGACCAACACATCTCAGCAACTGACTAAACGAAAGTAGTCTTAGTGACAACTGATCTTAAGTCGGTTGCCTTAGGGGTCGATGTTGGGAAATATGGGCATAAAGTATAGTATTGGAAATAAATTTTTTATCTATCTATATTCACATAACAGAAAGATCGCGTCAACTACTATGAAATAGAAATGATGGTTTAACGAGTTATACGTGGTCCTGGAGAAAGTTCATCGACAACAACTCAGTTGAATGCAACTATCTCCCAGTTGCTCTTGGACGGTGGTTGTGCAGCTCTTGGTCTTCACCATAGATAGAAAATACGACAACTTCTACAATGAATCTTGTGGTCTCACCATGGAGAGTAGGCTGACTTTGCTCTCCTAGCAGTAGACAAAGTACATCTTCCTATAGAGTAGTCTACATGGACCAATTAGAATCACTGGCATTCAGCTAAAATAGATAGGAAGTAGTTGTCCCCCCTGCTAGCATAGTAGTTACCACCTTTCTCTCCCACAACAACAATTCTCAGTTGTTCTCTCCCGTAGCTATCTCTCCCTTATCGGGTAGGACTTGCTTGGGCCTCTTGGTTACCACAATGAGAGAGGACGACTATTGTCTAAGCAACAAATTCTTAGTTGTGTTTCTGTTGTATTCTGAGAAGTCCCCAATACCCCTCTATTTGTAGGTGGGGTTAGGGTTGGGATTCCCAATCTTTGGGATCTGTGCTGGTGTGGAAGGGACCAAAAGATCTTGAATTTTCACAACCTGTGAAACACAAAATGGTCATCTGACACTACAAGACAATTGTCTCCTTCTTCCAAATGGTGGTCTGGTAGTTTCCCAATTGCAAAGAAAATTGGGATTCGTTCCCATTAATGTTAGACATTCATTTCATACACCACCAGTATTGTGCAATCCAAATGATCTGGTAAAGTATCTAGAACCTTCCTTGATCCAAAGTGAGTGATCTTGCACATGCAAAATGTTTGTCTCACTCACCTAGATAGTCATCTGGTGAGTTGAGTTGACCCGAGAAAAAACAATCAGTTCATTAGAATGAACTTATCGATTTGCACATCAATTTTGACATATCTTAGCCAATTTGATTTATGATTAGCCTGACGACCCAAAAGGCCATCTCAACACTTGAGATGCTAGTTTGGTAGTGAGATGATCATTTGGTAGTGTGGTCAACCAGTCTATTTTGTGAATTGAGTACCTAAACACTTTAGTAATCAATTTGATCATCATTCAAGATTAAGCTCCTCCTGTCCTCTTGCAGATGAGTTGCTATGTGTGTAACCCTATAGGTCCCATATCACATTGGTAGTGGATGTCCATAACTAACTTATGACATCAAAAGTAGAGGGTGGTGCCTAGTCACAAATCAGTGCTACTCAAGTTAATGGAAAATTGGAAAACAACTTCAACCTACAATTTGTGTAAGGTGTTGCAGTGATTGTATAAATCCTTTGTCTCTGATATCCAAGATGAAAACAAGGCATGGATTTCCATCCTCTCAATGTTTGATCCATGTTTATTGAACCAAGAGAAGACTGTCTGCAATAATGTGACCTAAATATCATATATTGATTCACACGTGAATGCACATGCATTTATCAGTCTCACTTATCAAGTGGCCAGGATATCAATCTCTGACAGGAGGTTCAAATCCCATCTCTATTTCTCACAGTCATTCCCCATGTGTCACAGCCACTCAATCATCACCATTATAACAACCCATGTTGAAGGACTATGTTTGATGATGTCAAAGCATGCCCAACAACATGTGATGAGTGTAGCAATTTCAGGTCTAAGAATCACAATCACTATCTCTTCACTATGAGAGATTACTATGACCACCAGTCATGGTTTCCATGTGTCCCGCTCAAGGTGGGTCTATCTGATACTCTATTCTCTAACATGTATCTATGTGCTTGGTTTGATATTGACATATCATGACTAATCAGATTTTACCATCAACCAACCCACACTCTAGTCTTATGTATTACTAGTGTCTATCTACCTTCCAAAATGACAACTGACTAGGGACATAATAAGAATATACACACTCTTAACATTCGTACGATCTCATCCTCCAAATCACAGACTTCAAGAAATATGTCATTGAGTATTATCAATCTTTAGACATTCATAAAGTTAAATCATTATCTCATAACTGAATGAAACAAAATGAATTCGAATCATGCCTTTTTAAGCATTAATCAATTCCCTTATGGTATGTCATGTCAATCATCACACTATTGGCTTTGTGGGCATACCTTACAAGTAAACTCCCACTTGCACTTAGAGCCAGTCATCCCTGAATCTTATTCTTAGTGACCCAAACATGTCCACCATGTTTCTATTGTGCAAGTGCTTAATCCAGTGGGTTAGCAACATTTTTCTATTAGTCGGTAAATTGCATGTTTCTTATCTCTTTGCTCTGAGATGAAACCACCATAATATGGTATCTGATATTCCTTTCCTAACAAGTAGCTACATTGTTATCACAATATCACTACCATTTCATCAATGGTCGGGACATCTATAAGTTCATCATATGAACTTCAAGATCCATATATTATCACTTTGTGTTCATAACACAAGTATACTCAACTTCTATTGTAGAATAGAATTAATGGCTATTAGTTCAGAACATTTCCAACTAGCAACATTTCTCCTTTTAAATTGAACATATTTTATTGCAATTACTTTGTCATTATGGAAGCTTGCAACAATGTAACCCTTTACATCCAACTCTTCCTTTTATTCCTATAATTATTGACTAGAAATCTATCCTTAAGTACTTCTCAAGTACTAATGGATGTCTTTAATGACATTCTGATAACCCTTATTAGAATTTACTATCAACTTGTCATGTCCATACATACAAGATTATATGGGATGAGTACATTTATATCATTCATGATACATCTGTTTCTACAACCTATGACATTTTAATCATGGTGTTTCCATTCTTCAAAAGAATTTGAAACAAAAGATTCATGGGAGACTAATTTGGATTCTCTCTCATTGAATGATTTTTGTGTTGAACTCTTTCAACATATTGCTATTGTATGTGCTTAAACATCCATTGTGAAACATTCACGAACTATCTCATAGGCCTTGACCCTTATCTCATAACATGTTTCACCATATCCTTCATTGTGAAGGTGTTTTTCCATTCCAGATCTCAATATTAATAATATTGAGATGTTATTCCTCATAATATGTTGAATATTCATATATGCTCCCACTAAATCATTTGTAATTACATATTTCATATTTTATCTTGATTCAAGTCAAACTCTTTGGCTATCTTATCAAATCATAAGATCACATCTCTAAGATGCTTGTTTCAATCCTAGATTGATATTTGTAGCTCATTGAATTTATTTGAAATCTTGAAGTTATAAAAGATTTTAGGTTTTGTCATGTACACATCCTCTGGTGTATTGCCTTTAAGGAATCTAGTTTCTATCTTCATATTCCAAATCTCTTAGTCCATTTTAACTAAAACAACAAGCTTGACAATTGGTAATGGAATTTTTGTTATGATCAACAACTTGAACTGATTTGAAAACCTAAACAACAAATATGTCCTTTATGTTATCCATATATATCTTTGTCACACAACCTTATTGTACCCTTTAGGTATTACCCCTTAATGTGGTGCTATCAAGGCACTGCCCTATTAGCTTAGATGGAACCCATAATGGCCTTGAGACATTACTAAGATTATAGCACTTAATAGTTTCTTTTCAATTAGTTGGCTCATCCTGTCATGACCAGCCTATGCGAGTTGTTGGATTCACAATCCTCCAATCTTAGACATTTTCTACTAGAACTATTTTTTTGTGTTATATGATGAACTTGAGATTCCATAAAAACTTGTGGTTCTCTTAGTTCTCATTGTAACTCTTTGTTGACATTGAACATTTAGAGTTCTACTTTTACTCCAATTGATTCTTTTGGAACACAATTATCCTATCAACAAAACATTTTTGTTATTGGATTGGGATTAATAGTAACATTCAAAAATTATGGTTTGCGGAAAAAACCTTTTCAAGAAACTACTTTCTCAATGTAGGTTTCAATCTTCTAGACATATTGGGACATTCCCAATTCATATCATATATGATGCCTTATAAACCATTCAGATGGTACATTATTTAGTGATATGTAGATATTTATGAGGATAAGAATATTAGATTAATTGATAATTATGTCATGACTCATCATGGTATAATTACTTCATTGTAACACAACATAATGTTCAGATGGATTTGATTTGTGATACATTATCACAACCTATTATTTGAAGGTTCTAAACATATGGATGTAAAGTATTTCAACCTTTGATCTCATCAAAGTTTCTTAATACTTTTATCAAAGTCATACTTCATTTATAATCTCCTAGAACTTTTCCAACGATTTCCATGTTACTGAGTATATATCATCATATTACCATTAAATGAATATGAGGTATACGTATTTATCTATAGCATTCTTTCCATGATATCTTCATGCATCACATGTATGATGTCTGATGGAAGGCTTATCCTCCCACTACATCTAGTGAAGGATGTCATGTCACTTTGTGTGTAAATAAGGCTTTGTATGTTTCCTTAAGTTTGATAACCAAGGGAATCTAGATTAACACTAATATGTATTCTAGACATGCATTTTTTATATGTACTTTCAAGGTGACTATTACTAATGATAGTCTTGAGTTATCAATGATAATCCTTCAGTATTAACATAGTACACATTCATCTCAAAATATATCATATAAAGACCATTAGATGTTTGGGTGTTTACATGCAAGATCATATCTTTTGAAATAGAAACATTAATATCTCAAATTATTGATTTATCATCCTTGTCATACAAGATGCATTAAAGTAAATGTTTCTATTTGTTGGCGTAACGAAATAACAACCCAACTAACTCTATTACATTCCCATTGGGATAAGATAAATTTAAATGTAGACTAAAGCTTCCGCCACTCTTGCTCCTCCTTGTCCATATTTGTTCTTCCGTGAAGGCTTTTACTTCGTATCAGATCATGCACATCAAGTATGTTAGATCTCTGTTTGGTATCACATACCAAAATGAAGAAGTAACCAAATTTATCTTATAATGTTTATACTTGAAATGGAAGCCTCAGTGCCTTCCTTCTTGTTCTTTAGTTCCTCTAACTAAAGAGGGCAATTTCTTTTACAATGTCCAAGTCGGTGACAATGGTGACAAACGCCTCTTATTTTCTTCACTCCTCCCTTTGCTTTGAGATATGAAGACTTGGGCTTCTTTCCAGCTTTGGAGCCCTTCTTATCATTGCCTTTGCCTCTAAATTCCCCCTTTGTCTTGCCAATCATCATCACAGACTTGGGCTTGTCTTTTTTCATTTGTGTTGTAACTATTCACAACATTCCCAACAACTCTGTCAATGGCTTGTCAAAGTATTCATGTTGTAGTTCATGAAAAACTGACTATATGACTCTAGCAGAGATTGCAAAATCATATCAGTGACCAACTCTTCACCATAGGGGAATCCTAGCCTAGCTAGGTTCTCCACATACCCAATGAGCTTGAGTACATGAGGACCTACTGGGTCACCTTCTTCCATGTTAAATTTGAATAGTGCCTTGGGGACATCATATCTTTCTTGTCTTGCTTGATCATAGAACATGTTCTTGAGATGTGTGACCATCTGAATCACATCTATGTTCTCATGCTTCCTTTGTAACTCATAGTTCATGGAGCATAGCATCAGACACTTGACATCCACCACGTCTTCAGTATGCTTCTTATAAGTATCCATGTCTTCCCTTGGTGCATTTTGAGGTGGTTCCTCTGGTTCAGGCATTTTCAGGACATAGAGCTTGCATTCCTATGTGAAAAATATTCTAAACATCTTGCACTAGTCATGGAGGTTGTTACCAGTTAGTTTTTCCTTCTCAAGGACTGATCCTAGAGAAAATTTACTGTTGTTTGTTGCCATTTGATTATACAAAAGAATTTACAATTTTTTCAAAAACTTATTTTTGATTTAATTTGATTATAACTTGGGCAAAAATAATTAGGTCTTTATTTCTTTATCATTCTCATTATTTTGTTCAAATTGACAACCTTCAAGTATGAATTTGGAAACACAATGAAAATTTTTCTAAAGAGCCAAGATCCATGTTTCATAAAATCATGAGTCGAATTTTGTCGATCTACCACCACTTGACTATTTAGGTAGGCAATCATGCCAATTGCATAATATGCAACTCTTGAATAGATGATATGCACAACTTCTTACCATTATCATATGCATGCCTCTGGACTTAGGCTCTCTAAGTCATCCGTTTAACCTGACCCAATAGCCAACATGATAGATATGCACCATGCTTTGTGCAGACCTACATATCTACCATCACACTTCCACGAGATTGATGAAGCACCATGCTTTGTGCAAATATATGCTTGGTCGATCAAACTTTTCATGTGTGTTGCTAATACAAAGCATATTATACTTAATATATTTGATTTGAGGGATTATATATATATATAGTATCTAATCGCCACGTATATAATATATATCATATACATGTCATATCTGACAACTTAAACATGTAATATAAAACAAAAGCGATGGTTATGGCCATTTCTAATTGTAATTCCTGGGAGCCACAATGAATTACTACCACCTAGGTCAATCATCAGATCTCATGTATGAACCTATTGTTGGTGTAATCTGTGCTTGTCAATCTGGGTAGATTGGTTCAACCCTTGAACCGGTTGTCTCGTCTCTTAGCCGGTCAGTTGGTAGCCATGGACGGACGCATGGCCTCCATTCCAGTTGATGTTTGGACTCCTTCCAAACGGTGGGATGGATCCACCGGGTGGTCATCTAGCTATATCGTTCTATCATCCATGGTCTTCATGAAGGTCAGCTCATCTCATGAACTGGTCGTCTCATCCGTCGATGATTGTCTTCCTCATTGTTGGAAGAAAATATACTATCCTATTGCTATTAAACTATTACATTATAAAGATAAACCTCAAGTTACATTTAAAGGGAGAAAAGGTAGGAAATAGTTTACATTAAATTTGGATGAGGGAGGTAGGGGTTCGGTACACAATCTGAGATAAATAGGATTAAAAACCATACTACCACACACAAAGATAGGGTTTTGTCCATAACCGCGCTACACATCCACCATCAAAACCTCTTTTAGGGTGACACATCTAAATTGATATATATATATATATATATATATATATATATATATATATATATATACATACATATGCATATACATATACATATATATATATATATATATATATATATATATATATATATACATATATACATATACATATACATATACATATATACATATACATATACATATACATATACATATACATACATATATATATATATATATATCTATATATCTATATATATATATATATATACACACACATATACATATACATATATATACATATACATATATATATATATACATATACATATACATATATATATATACATATATATATATATGTATATATATATATATATATATATATGTATATGTATGTATATGTATGCATTTATAGACACAGGTGCATGTATTTGAACCATATAACTCTTTTTGTCTAGTATATGTTGATGACATTTTAATAGCCATTAAAAATGAGGAAGAACATTATAAACATTTACAAATATTTTCCCTTCTTTGTCAAAAGACAGGAATAGTATTATCTAAGAAGAAAACAAAAATTTGTAAATCTAAAATAGAATTCTTAGGACTAAAATTAGACTCAAGTGGAATAGAATTACATGAACATATTGTAGAAAAAATTGTTAAGTTTCCAGATAAAATAGAAGACAAAAAACAATTACAAAGATTTTTGGGATGTTTAAATTACGCTGAACAATTCATAGAAAACTTGGCAAAATTGAGGAATCCCTTAAAAAAATTATTAAAGAAAAATGCTATTTTTCTCATGACGGAGGAACTTATAAATCATGTTAGATTTATAAAAGAAAAATGCAAAAATTTGATAAGATTAGATCTTCCCTTAGAAAACGACGACTTAATAATAGAAACTGATGCCTCAGAAGAATTTTGGGGAGCAGTCTTAAAAAAGAAAGATGAACAAAAGGAAAAAATATGTAGATATAAGTCCGGAACATTTACAGATACAGAGAAGAGATATCACTCAAACGAAAAAGAATTATTAGCATTAAAAAGGGAATTAAAAAAATTTCCTGTTTTTATTACCCAAAAAATTCCTAGTACAAGTAGACAATACCCAAGTAAAAGCATTTATTAAAAATAATCTACCATCTACACCAGAATATAAAAGACTAAGTAGATGGCAAACATTCTTTACAGAATATATTTTTGATATAGAAATTATTAAAGGAGAAACTAACGTTCTTGCAGATTTCTTATCAAGAGAATACAATGGAGCAGGTTGACAAAAAACTTGCAGAATTAGAAGCTCGACTGTAGAGAAATTGTAATTTGTTACAAGAAAATTACGTAGAATTAGTAGAGATGATCCAGAAGCAAGATAAAATTATTGATAATATAGAGGAAAATAAACAAGACATTGCAGGAATAATTGCAGATTTAAACCACTTCAGAAGGGAGATCCAACAAAAAGGAGCAGAAAGGACGGATAAAATGACAGGTAAAAGGCCAATAGATATATCGCTCCAGATGTCTGATTCTGTCGGAAAAACCACTGAAAATACAAGCCTGATGGCAAAAGAAAGCAGCTTTAAAACTGCTAAGACCAGCTTCACAACTGAAAATACTATCTCCACAGAGAAAGATAATAGCCAAGTGGCAAGAAGCAATTTTCAAACTGCTATTTCTTCAGAAAATAGCTCCCGCTTAACTGCGGAAAATACAATCTCTTCGGAGAAAGAACACCGCAATACAGCGGATAATATCAAATTGATGCCCGAAAGGATATTTAAATTCCGAGTATCTCAGAACGAGCAGGAATATGACCTGCAATTGAGCCTTACAAAGTTCTTAACAAAAAATGAAAATGAATATAGAACCTTATTAGAGATTGTTTACAATCTCAAAATAACAGAAACGTGTGTGCCAGATCATACGAGAATATATCCCATAATTAACTTTGATAAAGGAGCTGATCCAAGAATCATCAGAGATTGTTTCAGAATCGGAGTAGTGAATTTAATATATCTAAGCCAAGATCTTGGGGAAATACAAGGACTGCCCCAAGATATTGCCAGATCAGTCCGAGAATTCAAAAATAATAGTCCACTAGTAAAACCTACTAGTGACATTTATATCAAGATTTTCTCAGCATCAGAGGACTGGGAAAAATTAAAGAAATTTAGTCCAATACACTGCATTCAAATTGGAGTATCTTCCCCAGAATATGTCAAAGAGATTGACGCAGATTATAGAAAAGAATTTGAAGAGAACAAGGTCAATAAGGAATTTGTTGAAACAAGAAGGGCATTAGGATTAAAAATCCTTTGCCAAGTACTAGAAAAATTAATTAATGAAAACCGAAGTTGGCTTCATAAGGCTTCAGATAGCACAATAATTCTATCTAATACAAGAAGAACTAATACCTCTACAAAAATTAATTTAGAAAGGTTTCTAAGAAGAATAGAAACCGGACAAATTAAATCAAGCAACAAATGTCAGCAGATATTTTGCCAACTCAGAAGGCATGAGGGAAAAATATGTCTCGCATGTCAAGATAAGATGGAAAGAGACAGCCACAGCAGCACAAGCCGATAAAAAGCATTCTAGAAGAAGACACGTCATCAATGACGTAAGAAGACACTTGCAAGAAGCAAAGAAAGACAAAGAACCCTCCACCAGATAGATGTACGTTGGAGAAAGATTTCAAAAAGAAGAACGCTCACCACCGGACAAGTGTTCGACAACCATGTAAAGAAAAAGAGAAGCATCAATACAATGTAACCAAGAGAGTCTCTATATAAACTCTCGAGGGATAGTAGTAGGGGAACTCGTAGTTAGAGTGAGTCCCAAAGGGTAGCTATGTATGTAAATTAGGTCCTGCAATAAATAGAGCAGAGGCTCGATTTCCTAATTCTATTCCAGATTCCATTTCAAGTTCTTGAGATGATTCTTGCGTGCTAATTCCACAAGTGTAGGAAACAAGATCCAGCCTGAAGATCATAATCCTTATACTATCATAGAATAGGAAAGATAGTGTGTAACCCATTACACCCCCAGTTCTTCTATCTTTATCAGTCGAGAGATATCTCTCCCTTATTCCATCCCGGAGGCCATCGTCCAGAAGTCCGACCAAGCAAAAAAGTGCATAAGGACACGGGGACATGAAGGCTATAGGATGATGAGGAGTCTGAGATCTGGAACGTCGAAGTCTAAGGAGTACTTCTCTTAGAAATCGTTAAGAGAAGATCAGCTAGCGATTGAAGATAAGAGGAAGCGAGGTGGGCAACATAGGTATACAGATTATCTTGCTATCTATGATACTCAGAGTGTTATCATCTTCTTTCTGGATGCTAGTTTCTTACACTATAAATTTAATTATGCAAAAACCTCGTAGTACAAAGAAGAATATATTAAGAATCCGGTCTAAAAAATGTAATAATTATAGACAAAATGATAAAGCTGAGAAAGCATACAACACCCATAAGGGCAGTTCGAGTATGTTTTCAAAGCATGATAACAGAATCAAAAATTTCTGCACCAAAGAAGTGGTATCAGAGCCATGTAACGATTCAAAACTCAAAGATAAAATTTTAAAGAATGAATTTAACGATTTAGAAGATAATAACATATACGAAGCTTTAGATCTTGAATTTGAAGTTAATATTGAATAATATTTATAAGAAACTAGAAGTACAGGTTCATGAAAACCATTCAAAGAACTTTCAGAAGATCCAAGAAATGATAGTGGAATTACAAAGAACAATGGAATATTTGTATGAAAAACAAAATAACGAATGTTTATAAAAAATAAACCTATTCCAAACAAGTGGAAACGAAATAAGTTTATGTCCTCTTCAGATAGAAGAAACAGACGACTTTAAAATCGAACAATTAGAAAATAGATACTTAGAAGCCGAAGCAGAAGAATTAGACAGTCTAAGTCAAGAAATAGTAAGATTAAAGGAAAAAGTTAGAACGGTAAACATGAAACCACTACAGGGAGAAAGTTCTGGAAGTCAAGTAACCATGCCTATTCCTACAACTGTCCCTAGCGGACAAGGCAGTTGAAATGAAACACCAGAACAACCAGGGGTGAGATACTGGTCAGATCCTAGCTTTAGAAGAAAACCTACTGATAGAAATAGATATGAAGGAATAAATTGGGCATATGATAGAAGACCAAGTAATATTGCTATAGAAACCCCAGTTGATTATATGAATCAAGAATATATTAGTGCTAACGGAATTTATTTAAATTTAAATTATGTAAGAAATATAGATGAAGCCATAACAAGATGTGCAAAAGCCACATATTTATCAGTTACATCACAAAGTTATGATATTGAAACAGCATCAAGATTTTGTCATTTAACCTTCCAAGGAATCGTAGCAGATTGGTGGAAAGGATTAACTGACAACGATAAAGAAGCAGTAAAAGGAACAACAACCACATTAGCTCAAGTAGTAAACAATTATGAAAACGAATTAAGAAGAGAATTTTTAGGAGAAACGTGGAATGTAAATAAAGACACAGAAAAAGAAAAAGAAAAACAGAGATTTATCTTTTTATTATATAACTTAAAACTCTGTGATATGTGCCGAATTGATGAATATATATGTAAATTCCAGGAATATTTTTATAAAATATATGACAGAACGGATAAAGAAAATGTTACCAACAAGAGTTTATTAAATTTATTTTATACCAAGGTACCCGACCCATGGGGATTTAAAGCAATGCAATTATATCCCCAATACATCGGACAAAGAGCAGATACATTAGGAGGACGAATAGAATTTTTAAGAATGAAATTAGAAGAATGGTGTGCAGAAGCCACACTAAGTAGAAAAACAAATAAATTAGTAAAACAAGGACTTTGTTGTTCCCAATTAACTCATCTAATAACCATAGGATGTGAACCAATGAGGTACAATAGAAGAAACAAATATAAATTCAAGAAAAGGAAAAGGTTTGGATTTAAACCTAAACCAAAACAAAAATATTACAGAAGAAAGAAAAATTATAATAAAAAGAAACCAAAAGAATGTAAATATTTTATATGTCAAGAAATAGGACATTATGCTAATGAATGTCCAAAAATAGGATCTAAGAAGATTAATCAAAAGCAATTCGAGGAAATTATAGAAGAAGAACTTTCTGAGATCAAAAATATTCAAGAATTTGTCCAAACAACTGATGATGAGCAATCCGATGGATCAATCTATTATTTCTCAGATACAGAATCAGACTGAAGAAGAAATAATAGAAGAATATCAGGAAGAAGCAGGAAATTTCTTGCAAGAAGTATTAATAGATAGAAAATTATTTAATAGGATAAGAAACACCGAATTAAGATTAGAAAATTCTGATGGATTTAAAACATCAATTTTTGAGAAAATTACCCAAAGAAAACATATTTTTTATTATGGAATAACTAATAGAGAAATGCCTATGCAAATAGAATATACTAGAAATAGAATAAATATACCTTTACTACGAAAGGAGGACTTAATGAGAAAAATGGAAAAAAAATAAAAGATAGATCTAAAATAGGATGGATTCACATAGGAGCCATTCAAATGATGATCAAAGGAACTTTTAGAGAAGGAATAGATTCACCTATAAATATTGTATTAATGGATAATAGGATTAATGATAGAAGAGATGCTACGTTAGGAATATTACAAGGAAATCTTAGTCATCAGAAACTAATATTTAATATTTATCCAAAGATAAGCATAAATATTAGAGATAATAATATAAACAAAACCTTAAGTTTAATACAAGATTTTCAAAGAACAGAATTTATGAAAAAAGGATCTATTCCTTATTCTATAACATATATAATAAGCTATGCTCTTAGTAATACACATCACTCTGAAAAATTTGAAGATAAAGATATTATAATGCTTCCTAATATATTTAAAGACATAGGAAAAATTACTAAGCCAGATATAATATCTGAAATAGATATACCAGAAAACATAAACATAGATGTTTCAGAGAAACCCCTAGTAACAGATAATAAAATCCCAAGAAGATTACGATATGAGGGAAATCAATTACAATTAACAATTGGAGATAGAATAGAAGAAGCTAGAGCAAGCATAGATAGATATAACGGAAGATTACG